>JAESUZ010000827.1:0-590764 GCA_017311185.1 Proteles cristata cristata
TGTGCTGACTGCCAGCTCAGAGCCTGGAGCCTGTTTCAGTCTGTGACTCCTCTCTCTCTGACCCTCCCCTGCTCATGCTGTCTCTCTCTCTCTCTCTCCTAGAAATAAATAAAACATTAAAAAAAAATTAAAAAAAAAAAAAGACACATCACTGTTACCAAATAAAGGGTGTTACAGAGTGAGGAACAGAAGTCTCCTGTCCTCACACACCCTGGAGCCTTTTCTAGAATGGTCTGGAGGTCCCCAAGGAATTGTGTAACTGCACCTAGCTATAGGCAGAGGATTTCAAAGTGTGCTGTTAACATTCAGAGACCCTTATAATTTTAGAGGACATGACCTTGACTTTAATATAAAGATGAGAATCCATACATAATGTTGCAGTGCACAGATTATTAAGAATCCTCCTCCCCCTTTCTAGCAATTTTATTAATATTCTGAAACACCATTTTCTTTTCCTTTCTTTGTAACAGAGTGGAGAATAACTGTGGTATTCTGCAACATACTGAATGGAAAAGTAGCACAGGAACACAGTAACAAAGAACCTTTTATGCTGCAAGGGAGAGTATTCCTGTTGGCACAGAGAACCTTCACCGCTGAGACTACTAAACTGCAAATCTGTGAAAGGAAAGATTTCTATGTTTGGAAATATGGGATATATTTAAAATACTGTCACTTTAGTGTGTGTGTGTGTGTGTGTGTGTGTGTGTGTGTGTGTAGACACGTAGTTTGCTTGCATATCTATGTGTGTGTGTGAATATTTTATTTAAAATCTCTTTGGCTGGGTTTATGAAAATTTACTCTTCTTTGGAGTGCTGAATCTGTTTGTCTGAAGTATAATAAACTAGGGATTATACTCAGGGGGCACACATCAAGCAGCCATACTACTTATTAAATATTGAGATTTTTTTTCCTACCAATTGGGAAATGGTGTAGTAGTAAATGTGATAAACACTGAAATTCATTAATGAATTCCAACACATGTGATATGTGGTTTTTCTCAGAAATCATACACCACTATGAATTCATATATATATATATATATATATATATATATGCACACACAATATACATACACATATACATACACACACACACACAAATATATATATTTGATTTGGTTACTGGAGCATAGAATGGGGAGACCTGTTGAAGGGATTCTGTTACTTGTTTCAGGTGTTGAGGAATTTCTTTGGGGCTCAAAGGTCATTGGCTGGGAGAAGGAGACCCACACAGACAAATTGAGGAGAAACATGATAATGGCTGGAGAGTTTGGGAGAAGGCTGAGGCACAGGCTGCACAAGTGGGGCCTAATTTTTAGATTGTGATAGTGACCATTCAGGTATGATTAGGAAACTTTGCTTCAGTGGAAGCCTTTACACTGGGTAGAACTGACCATCTCTTCACAATGTAAGAAAGTTTATGAGAAGGGAATCTTTCCTGGGATCGTTTCTAAAGATCCAGAAAATAGGGGCACCTGGGTGCCCTCAGGGGCAACTGGGTGGCTTAGTTGGTTAAGTGTCTGACTTCAACAAAGTTCGTGATCTCACAGTTCATGGGTTCAAGCCCCGCTTTGGGCTTTGTGCTGACAGCTCAGAGCCTTAGAGCCTGCTTTGGTTTCTGCTCCTCCTTGGCTTATACTCTGTATGTCTCTCAATCAAGCAATCAGTTAATCAATAAACATTAAAAATAAATAAATAGGGGCATCTGTGTGGCTCAGTTGGTTAAGCATCCAACTTTGCTCAGATCATGATCTTGTGAGTTCGAGCTCCATGCTGGGCTCTGTGCTGACAACTCAGAGTCTGGAGCCTGCTTCAGGTTCTGTATCCCCCTCTCTTTCTGCCCCTTCCCTACTCACTTTCTGTCTGTCTGTCTCTCCCTCCCTCTCTCAAAAATGAATGAATAAAGGAAGGAAGGAATAAATAAATAAATAAATAAAGCACCATTTCCTTTTTATAAACTTGCTCAAGATCATGACTTGTATCTCTCTATCTGTCATTGCCTTTCCTCTGTGGTTCACTTTCCAGGTTTTTATGGTTGTAAGATTACGAATCATTCTCTGCCCCTCAGTTCCCAAAATAATTGTAGTTTTCTAGGGATGGGTGCACATCAGAACTACTATAAAGAGTCTCCTCTGAAGTATATTTTTCTAGCCCAGTTCCTCAGCCAACTGTACACACAAAACTATGTATCTATCTAGGAGATATTTGAACATAAAGCAGTGTTTTAAAAGTATATCAAAATCACTTGGGGGTAATAGTGACTTAAAGCAAAAGAAACTAGGGACTCTCCAACTCTATGTCCTCTTCTAAACTGGGGACTTGGTACTAAGCAATGCCCCCCAACAGGCTGAACTTGGTCATACTTCTCCAGCATTGAGCACACTTAACGAATATCATCTGGACCATGTCTGGTATTGGTCACTGGGCTTCCACAATGTTCTCCAGATCAACATTGTTCCTGAATATTCCTTATAGAAAAGGCCTATAGCTGAGTTTTATCTTAAGTCTTATCATCCTTCTCCCCTCCTATGCCCTTTTTGCCCATGTTCTGCATTCCAGAATTTTGACCTATGTTTCAAAGTTTTTGCATTAGTATCCTGCTTTGTTATTTTAGACCTGCTGAATGGTCTCTGGCAGTATGGAAGTACAGTCTTAGTATATAGTGGATTCCTAGATACAGACAGGTAACAAGCCTGTCTGTATTGCCAAGTGTTTCCTTCTGCTGTTATCAGTTGGGTATGCCCTCCACCAACCTACAATTCAGCACTAATGGATGAGTTTACTCTTAATGCTTGGCCGTTTTGTGACATTAAGTATTGCTTTTAGTAGTTGGCCATGTCTAAATAATGAATGATTATTATGTCTAGATTATGTAGCTGGGATAAGTTATGCATCCCATCTACATCTGCTCTCCTCTCACACACTTTATGTCAAACACATTGGCTTGTTTTGTTGCTTATTTCTCTTGTTACCTTTGGAAAACCCATACCTCCTTTTATTTACAACTCATTTTCCCCTCAAGTTTTCAATTCTCCTTGCTTCCTGCTTCTCAGAACACTCACATATGATTATTTGATAAATGTCTACCACCTACAGAGAACTGTAATTTCTAGAGGTCAATGGTCTTATTCTATTTATACTTCCCATTGCATCCCTAATGCCTGGCAGAGTTCCTGGGACATAGTGAGTGTTCAATAAATATCTGCTGAATAAATGAATAAAAATATTAAGGCCCTTGAAAATATGGGGCTGTGTAATGTCAACCCCATCTTAGAATCTACTATTATGTTACCTAGACTGTACAATATATTTAAATGATGAATGAGATGAATCAATGTTCTGAATGAAGATATTCTTGGAGAAATATATAATTTAGTTTATGCTACAATCCATGGATTTTAGAAGATTTATGTTTAATTTCAGAGAAAAGCATTCAATATAAAAGTTTAGGCCTATAGGGGCGCCTGGGTGGCTTAGTCGGTTAGGCATCCGACTTTCGCTTAGGTTATGATCTCACGGTTCGTGGGTTCGAGCCCCGCATCGGGCTCTGTGCTGACTGCCAGCTCAGAGCCTGGAGCCTGTTTTAGTCTATGACTCCCTCTCTCTCTGACCCTCCCCTGCTCACGCTGTCTCTCTCTCTCTCCTAGAAATAAATAAAAAACATTAAAAAAAAATTAAAAAAAAGTTTAGGCCTATATATCAAAGGACATATCCCTAAATAAAAGTTAGCACCATCTCTCATTATATAGAGCATTCTTAAGCTCATTTTAGTAGTCAATACTCATTCTTCTAAATAAAAAATCTGTTTAATAATTTCCTCCTTTTAATGTTGCCAACAAAACAAAATCAGATTGACCAAAGGACTTAAACAGTTTCTAACCATTGCACAAGCCAACAGAAAGCTCATTCTGGGTGCATTTTTGGATTAGTCCACATCTCCCTCATTTATTATGGAATGCAACTGGTATTTCCTGCTTTTACAAAGAAACTGAAACCCCAATTGATACATTAAAGACTCAGAAGGACAGGGTTGTTTTCTCTCCCTTCATCCATAAAACAAGGCGTACTCTCCTCTCCCGACACACAAAAAAATCTCAAGTAAGGCCAGTGGGACTAACAACTTCAGCTCCAATTTTGTTTGTTCTATAGCAGTACTATCCAATGGAAATTGAATGTCAGCCATAAATGCAAGCTACATAAGTAATTTTAAATATTCTAGTAGACATGTTTAAAAAGGTGAGAGTAACACATGAAAATAATTTTAGTTAATATATTTTAACTTAAAATACCCAAAATATATCATTTCATCATATAATTGATATGAAAATTATTAACGAGGTATTTTACATTCTTTTTCATTTTTTTTAAAGTTTATTTATTTTGAAAGAGAGAAGGAGAGTGCAAGTGAAAGAACATGAGCAGATGAGCAGCGGAGGCAGAGAGAGAGAGAGAGAAAGAATTCCAAGCAGGCTCCACACTATCAGCACAGAGCCCAATGTGGTGTTTGAACTCATGAACCAGACCTGTGAGATCATGACCTGAGCAGAGTTTGATGCTTAACCAACTGAGCCACCCAGGTGACCCTGCATTCTTTTTCCATACTAAGTCTTTGAAATTCGGTGTGCACATAACACTTATTGTACAACTCAGTTCAGACCAGACACATTTTAAGCGTTTAAAGCCTCATGTGGCTGATGGTTACATATTGGGCAGTACAGTTCTAGAATGTACTTTTGTGCTACAGTTTTTCATACAGTCAGGAAAAATGTCCCCAGCCATCTTCTTTCCAGCCACTGGCACTCTTGTGAGAAATAGCAGCCTGTTACAACTTCTGAGAAGTTATAAGTAGATTCAGCAAGATTTGTCCAAATGTCTCAGTTGTCTCCAGGCCCTGCTTACCACCACAGCTGTTGCTAGTGTAAACTCAGCTGGGCTAATGCTGTCCCCATTTAGGCTGGTGTCTCAAGCACATGGGAGGACTCTTTTCCTTTTGGCATTAAGCATGGCTGAGGGTGATCAAACCAAGTCTAACCCTGCATCTCAGTGTCGCAACCCATTTCAAATGCACTCACATTTGTTTTTTCTGTTTTTCTTACTCTTGATAACTGAAGTTCAGGTAGAATATTTTCAGGACAAATCATATTGATATATTAACATCTTTAGATGTTGATACCTAGAATGATTTTTTTTTAATGTTTATTTATTTTCGAGAGAGATTGAGAGAGAGAGAGAGAGAGAGAGAGAGAGCACAAGCAGGGGAGGAGGAGAGAGAGAGGGGGAAACACAGAATCTGAAGCAGGCTCCAGGCTCTGAGCTGCCAGCACAGAGCCCAATGTGGGGCTTGAACACATGAACTGTGAGATCATGTCCTGAATTGAAACTGGATGTTTAACTGACTGAGCCAGTCCTGCACCCCCTTCGAGTGATGTTTTTAATTTAAAATTTTTTTTTTAATGTTTATTAATTTTTGAGAGAAAGAGACAGAGTTTGAGTGGGGGAGGGGCAGAGAGAGAGGGAGGCACAGAATATGAAGCAGGCTCCAGGCTCCAAGCTGTCAGCACAGAGTTCAACACGGGTTCAAACTCACGAATTGCTAGATTATGACTTGAGCCGAAGCCAAACACTTAACTGACTGAGCCACCCAGGTGCCCCTAGAATTATGTTTTCAATGAAAATTTTAATACAGAAGGCCAATGAATTGTGTAGAGAATTAGTGAACAAACCTATACTGTCATGAGAATTACATGTTTCCTTAAATTGTAATGTGTAATCAATCATGAAGATTACATGATGAAGTCTAATAATTTCTGGCTCGTCTTTATCAGGAGTGGCTGATGATAAACCTGAACATAAGACGATTTTCTTGGTTTTTCAAACTGTGCTTCTTAGACCTTAGTCCTCTGAAGAGCCTGCTGCAGGGGACCCTGGGGGTAAGGCACGGAGGGGAGTGTGGATCAAGGGTGGCAGGCAGCAGAGCTCAAGGCTCCATCTCCGTCTTCAGCCACAGCAGCTCTGTTTGTTTTTCTTTTAACGCTTCTGGGCAAGATCTAGTATGGATAAGTGGTGTCTGTGCCAAATTTTTTAGAAAACCACCCACCCAAGGGAATTGTCTCTGTTTTTATTCAGTCTGAATCTTTTTCTGCCCTCCCCATATTGCATTTTCATCCTGCTGTCTGTGCTGGGATTGTCCACTGTTTCCTCAGGGCCTTTATTACTAAGCACTTAGTCTTTTCTTGTGCAATTGCTCAAAGAAAAGCCTTTAAGTACCACATCTTTTAAGCTCATTTTTATTGTTTTTATTGTTTTCTGTTTATTAAAGTAATTCATGCTTATTGTGGGAAAATGAAAAAGAAAACTAGATAAAATAAAGGAGAAAATAAAAATCCTCCATAATTGCATCACACAGAGATAGTGTTAACATTTTGATATATTTCCTTCTGAATTTTAATATGTGTACCTATAAACTAAATTGAATTCATATTTTATACTCTTTTATTGCTTTCCTCAATTACCATCATATTGTAATCATGTTTCTATTTTATTAAAGCATAATTATTATTAGCTTTTTAATTCTTAATTCTGTGTATGTCTCATAATTTACTTACCCAGTCCTCTATTGTTGGAAATGTTGACCGATCTGATTTTCCTTTATTAAAAATAATGCTTCAACTATCATTCTTGTACAGAAATGGTGCTTCAGTGAACATTGCCACACATATTTAACCACTTCTCTAAATTTATTTTCTAGTAATGGAATTGCCAAGTAAATAAACTTTCTAATGCTTATCCTATACATAGCCCAAACATTCCCCTCCAGTATCAAAATACAGCCCCAGTAAAAGTGAGTGATGACCTAACCTCACCCTTCCTGACTTTGAGTTCAATGCCTCAAGACTCTTTCTTAAATTTTTTTTAAAAATGTTTTATTTATTTCTAGGAGAGAGAGAGACAGTGTGAGCAGGGGAGGGTCAGAGAGAGAGGGAGACATAGACTCTGAAATAGGCTCCAGGCTCTGAGCTGGCAGTCAGCACAGAGCCCGACGCGGGGCTGGAACCCACGAACCGCGAGATCATGACCCAAGCGAAAGTCGGACGCTTAACCGACTAAGCCACCCAGGCGCCCCTCAAGACTCTTTCAACTTGATTATTTTTTAAAGCAGTTTTTGTTTTTATTTGTTTTTATTTTATTTTCATTGGTAACTTGTTCATACACACATATGTATATTCCTTTGACCATTTTTCTTCTTAGATATTAATAACTTTAATTTCATTTATAAGACCATTATATATATACATATATATAGTTTAATTTTTTTTTTAATATTTTTTATTTATTTCTAGGAGAGAGAGAGAGAGAGACAGCGTGAGCAGGGGAGGGTCAGAGAGAGAGGGAGACACAGACTGAAACAGGCCCCAGGCTCTGAGCTGGCAGTCAGCACAGAGCCCGACGCCGGGCTCCAACCCACGAACCGTGAGATCATGACCTAAGCGAAAGTCGGACCCTCAACCGACTAAGCCACCCAGGCGCCCCTAATTTTTATATTTTATTTCAGAGAGAGAGAAAGAGCAGGGGAGAAGGGCAAAGGGAGAGAGATAGAGAATCCCAAACAGGTTCCACACTCAGCACAGAGTCCGACATAGATCCTATGACCCTGGGCTCATGACCTGAGCTGAAATCAAGAGTCAGACACTCGATCAACTGAGCCGCCTAGGCGCCCCAAGAGCATTTTATGTATTAAGTCTATCAAATCTTGGTTCATCATATTCACTGTGAATACAAATGCCTATTTGTTTCTTTACCTTTTAATTTGTTAATTTTTTTTTGACAGCACAGTTTTTGTCATAAGCACTCTTTGATCTCTGTTTACCATGCTAAGCAGGTTCACCCACACACATGGCTGCAATTACTACCTATTACATTGATTACTCACAGACTTGCCTCTCCAGCCCAGGAAGGAAAGAGAGGGACTATCTTGAAGATATATATGTTGGCATGCTTTTATGTAGCAAAGTGGAAAGTAAATTGATGAGTAGGAGGCCCATAGTATTAAAACACACTGTGTCAGTTTGAACTAAGAGAGAGGGAAACAGAACAAAACAGAACAAAATTGAGAGAGGCCTTTGGAACTCCTAAACATATACATACATATATATATAATACATATGTGCATCCTATTAGTTCTGAGGGGGTATATAGCTTATGTCTTTACTTCATAGATCTTTAACTGAAATCTTTAATTGAGATCTTTAACTACATTCTTGGAGTTGTACCCAAGGAAGTGTACTTGAAGAGACTCATCTGCATCTGAATCTGATTTAGAAGATTTAGGTTTTGAGACTAAACTTGATGCTATCATGCAAAAAGACTTGTGAAGAGTCTCGGAAGGTGCTGAATGTATTTTGCATGTGGGAAGAATATAAATAATATAAGGCCATACATTATTTGGCACTCGTCACATGATGAGGTAGATTTATGTTTCTTCCTCTGAATTTGACTGGCCTTATGATTTGCTTATAACCAATGGAAGGTGGCAGAAAGGTGATGAAGATTCCACCTTGTTTACAATTCTCTTTGGAGCTCTGTGTCATCTTATAAGAAGTCTGACTACACTGAATCTACCATGTTGTGAGGAAACTTAGCCAATTGGTAAAACCAATACACTCTGGCCAGTGGCTCCAGCTGAGATCCCAGCTGACTGCATAACCATCAGACAACAGAGTAAAGAAATCTCTACAAGATTCTAGCCTTCAACTGTAGAGTCAACACCATCTTCAAAGTCTTTCTGCTAGAGGCCCGAGGTGTTGTAGAGCAATAACAAATCATCCTTGTTGCACCTTGTGTGAATTACTGATCCACAAATTCTATGTATAAAATAGAATCTTTTTTCACATCTCTTAGAGGCTATTTGTTATACAGCAATAGTAAATGGACTCTTCACATTCAATTTGTCTAAAACCAAACATGTGATCTCATTTTTTTAGTCTATCAAAAGGCTTTGTCAATGTCACTGTTTACATTTCTCTTACTTTAATTTTTTTCATCATCACTGCAACAAACTACATTCTAACTATAATACTTTCTTGCCCACATTATTGCAGAGTCTTCCTAACTGTTCTTCCATTCTTTTCAATATAAAAACCTAATTACACTTCCCACCACCCATTGCTCACCTCACCTCCAACATAATTCTGCTTTCCTATTACTTATAAGGTAAAATAAATATTTTTAACTTGTCCTATGATGCCTTGCAAGACTACCGCCTACTTCTCCAGACTCATTAGCTTCCATATACTGACCTTTGATTTCTGCTTTCCAAATACTCTCATTTTTTCTAACTCCTATGATTAGATTTTTAAAAATATTTTTGATTATTTTTTTTTCTATATTTTTTACTAGTTTACTGCTTGAATATTATTAGTTCCTCAAATGTAGTATGCCTACCTGCTCTTTCCCTTTCTTTACCAAAAAGCTGTTTATTTTTCATAGAAAGGCCAGGACAAGGAAGACACTCCAGTATAGGTTACTGATGGTGCTTAGACTCCAGCCTCTAAGGGAGTCCAGTTTTGGTCCAGCAGTTAAGGACCTTGGTCTAGGGTATAAATGTACATCAATTCAGGCTCTGCTCAGTGTGGGACAATTGGAGCAAAAGAGAAGGACCAGAGGAGGGAAGATGGATTGGGTCAGCTTGAGCTTGCCGAGAGTGGCTTCTCCCTTGCCTTTCCACCGCAACCACGGTGTTTGTGCCTTGAACTGAGGAGACAACGCATGAGCCCAGAATCTCTGGTGTGAAAGTAGTCTAAGACCACGAGAGAAGGAGTAAGGAAAATAATGTCTCCAGCTCAGGTCTCTCCCAGGAGACAGTAAGTCCCAGACGTGCCCTGGTCCTCAAAGTCAGGAGCAGAAATGAGGTCTGAGACTCGCCCCTGCTACCTACCTCCTCACTAACACAATAGATATAAGTATGGTCAATAACTCTTTTGAAAGAGACAAAACAAAGAAAGAAAAAGCAGTTGGCCATACTAAGAGCAAAGGAAAGGCTGAGGATACTCTTTTTTTTTTTTTTAATTTTTTAATGTTTTATTTATTTCTAGGAGAGAGAGAGAGAGACAGCGTGAGCAGGGGAGGGTCAGAGAGAGAGGGAGTCACAGACTCTGAAATAGGCTCCAGGCTCTGAGCTGGCAGTCAGCACAGAGCCCGAAGCGGGGCTCGAACCCACGAACCGCGAGATCATGACCCAAGCGAAAGTCGGACGCTTAACCGACTAAGCCACCCAGGCGCCCCGAGGATACTCTTATGAATTACTCCCAGTTTATCATCCTATTTCCTCCTTATCTTTCAGATATCAGCTCAATCATTGATTCTCCAGGAAGGTCTTTCCTGAGCCCATAATTTAGAACAAATCTTTACATTTTATGCTGTTATGGCACCATGCACTTCCCTTGAATCTCCTACCATAATTTTAATTTTACATTTAATTCTATAATTCTTTAATTTATATCTGATATAAAATAAATATATATTTATAAAACATAATTTATATTTGATATATACTTCTCCTTCCCCTGACCTTCCACACACACTAGATTACAAACTCTATGAAGGCAGGGCTTTATCTGGTTTTGCTTATTTTTGTATTTCTAGTGCCTGGCAATTAGTAAGGACTTAAATACTTACTGAATGTATGAATGTAGATATAAAAATACGTATAATAAACATAAAGATCTTTTGTTTTGTTGATTTATGTGATCACTTCAGGGCTTAGAGAATCATGTCTGTTTGATAATAACTTAAATACACTTAAATGTTGCATGTGCATACACATGTATTCATTAATATATACACACATCCATTGGATGTATTGTGGTGTTTGCGAGCTGAAGATATATTTTTTTTCTAAATGTTATTCCTTGAAATACCATTTGTGGAAAAATCTATTTCTTGCCCTTGAGATTCTTCCTTGAATTAAAATAATATATAATACTTATCTCCTCTCTGATAATGACTTCCAATTGCAAATTGGCTTGAGGTGTTAATAGGTTGCACTATACCCAGGGCTTGATCTCTCCTTACCCTCTTTCTAGGCTTAGCCAAGAAAACCCTCAGCTCCATTTTGCCTTTGACAAATAATATACCCTTTTATTTGAATCCAGTTTTTGTTCTCATGACTTGGTGCTTCAGAGCCCACCAGTGCCGGCCATATAGGGTCCAGATCGTCTTTAGTCCATGACCATTAACACCAACCCCACTCATCTTCATGTCAGATACTTGGTCTTAGACTCTCAGACTTCATTACAACAAAAAAGAAAGGTTGAAACACTATAGGAAATCTACTGGTATTCTATCAAGCATGTTTATAGATTTTTCAGATTATAACATGACTATTTAGGTGAATGCAAGTAACTTATGTTGTATAGAAAATCTTTCATATAGTTGAGCTGTTTGCATCCATAAAGATATTCATAGTAATTATTCACTTTTCATTGTTTATATCCTTCTCCCCATTTCTAATTTTGTGTTTACGTCATACTTTTCTAAAAAAATTATATTTACAAAAGTTTGCAGTTTTTCCTTAAAGATTTACATCATGAGTTTGTTAATTAATTCTACTACCTTCTGATTTTTAAATGCTGAATTTCTGCTTCAATATATATAGATTTCTCTCCTAGGATTTATTTTGTATTTTTCCCCTGACTTTTTGAGTTGAATGAATGCTGCCGCACTTACATTCTTTCAGTCTCTTTTCGATATTAAAAACATTAGGCAATTAAAATAGAATTCTTGCTGAAGTGCTGGTCTGGCCACATCCTTTAAGCTTCTATTGTTTTTATTTTCAAAATAACCAGTGTTATTTATCTTGATACCTTTATCCAATTTTTTTTAAAATTCAGGAAGTATTCTAAAACATGAAAAATAGTTTTTGTGCTCTGGTAATTGGTCATTCATTTTTGTGTATGTGGTTTAATTTTAATATAGCCATCTACTTTGATCTGTTCACTCTCACTTTTTGGGAATATATAGTTTTTCTTTACATCCTTATACATGATTAACGAAACTTTAATATGGATATGACATCTTAATTCAACTGCATTAAATAGGTTATTACAATTATCTTCATTTTTACTTTGTCCTATTTGAGATAAAACCTGTGAAAGGAGTGTTAAAGTCTTCCACTACTTGTATTTCTAAGTTTTGGCTCCTTATAACTTGATACTACTATATGCTTATGTTTGCCATGGCTGTTATAAATGATTGTGGGCTGCAAATTTTCAACATATGAAAGTGTTTTTGATTGATAAATACCTTTACCACTTTTAAAATAATATTTTTTAAAAATTTTAGAATAGTTTTAGATTAATAAAAAATCTGTAAAGTTAATATCCCTCCTGCTGTTTGTCCCCTTATTAACATCTTACATTACCAGGATACATTGGTCCTCATAAGAAACCAACACTGGTACATTTCTATTAAATAAACCACAGGCTTTATTCAGATTTCGTGAGTTTTCTTTTCACTAATGTCCTGTTTTCTCTTCCAGGATCTCATCCCACATAAGATGTGATGTTTAATTGTTGTATTCTCCTAATCTCCTTTAGTCTATGACAGTTTCTCATTCTTTTCTTGTTTTTCATGATCTTGACAGTTCAAAGAAACACTAATAAAGTGTTTTTGTAGACTTCCCCCCAAGATGAGTATGTCCAGTAGGGTTTTTTTCATGGTTTGACTTGATTTGACTTTTAGGAAAGAATATGCAGAAGTAAAGGGCCCCTCTTTATTACATTATATCAGAGGTATGTGCTATTGACATGAGTTATCATTGGTGATGTTAACCTTTATCATTTAGTCAAAGTAGTTTTTGCTAGGTTTCTCCACTGTAAAATTATTCCTCCACCTCCCTCTTTTCCAAACTCTGTTATTTGGAAATAAATCATTAAAATCACTCCATCCACATTTACAACGGAGTAGAGGAAATTAAGTTCTACCTCCTGAAAGGGCAAAGTATTTAATTATACTTTGAGATTTCCTCTTGTTTAGTATTCAACCTCTGTTGCCTCTCTCATCTTTTTTTCATTTTTGTTGACTCTTTATTG
The DNA here is from genome assembly GCA_017311185.1 of Proteles cristata cristata. Taxonomy (NCBI): domain Eukaryota; kingdom Metazoa; phylum Chordata; class Mammalia; order Carnivora; family Hyaenidae; genus Proteles; species Proteles cristata. Next base: position 13,088 of record JAESUZ010000827.1, read on the forward strand.
TTTTATTTTTAGTATGCTGCTTTTATGGTTGGATTTTATTTTATAAGTCAACATGTGACTCTTTGTCTTGCCAGAGAGAGTTCTAAGGACTTTTATCTTATCAACTGATTCCAAAGGACACTGCTTGCTTTTGCTATGTTTGTCAGAAATTCAGCACCTAACATAGACCACCAGCCTAATGCAGGGAGGGGCAGGGAGTTGTTCTATGTGATGCTGGAGCACTAGGCTGTCTTCTTATTGGGGAATGAGTTCTCTGGATGGGCATCAGTTTTTAGCACATATTGTTGAAGAAAGAGGGAGTGCTTTAAAACCTTTTTTTATTTAAAAATATTTTTTTCATGTTTTATTTATTTTTGAAAGAGAGAGAGAGAGCAGGGGAGGGTCAGAGAAAGAGGGAGACACAGAATCGGAAGACAGGCTCCAGGCTCTGAGCTAGCTGTCAGTACAGAGCCCGACGCAGGCTCAGACCCACAAACCGTGAGATCGTGACCTGAGCCAAAGTTGGACACTTAACAGGCTGAGCCACCCAGATGCCCCTAAAACCTTTTTGACAGGACACGACAACTGGGTGGCTCAGTAGGTTGAACTTCCGACTCTTGATATGGGCTTAGGTTATGATTTCACGGTCATGGGATCCAGCCCAATGTCAGGCATGTAATGCCTGTTTGGGATTATCTCTCTTCTTCTCTCTCTGTCCGTCCACCCTCTCCCAGAATAAATAAGTAAACATTTTAAAAAACCTTTTTGACAGATTGAGTCACTTCTAGCTACGAATGTGACCTAAAAAGAAATCTCATATTTTGTCACACCCTAATCTTAATGATTCAAAATTTAACAGCTACCATTTATGTATTTGGTGTTATCCTGAATGCTTTACATGTAACAACTTCTTTTATCTTCCTGACATACCAAAGACTAAACCTTGCTCTTCATATTTCACAGAGATAAAACAAATCTCAGTGGAAAGTTGTCATTTCTCCTAGGAAATGGCAAGGGTTGAAAATGAGCCTATTTTATTTCTATTTTAAAAATCTTTTGATTGTTCATTTATTTTTGAGACAGAGCTTGAGTGGGAGAGGGACAGAGAGAGGGAGACACAGAGTCCAAAGCAGGCTCCAGTCTCTGAGCAGTCAGCACAAAGCCCGATGCAAGGCTCAAACTCACAGATGGTGAGATCAGGATCCCAGCCAATGTCAGATGCTGAACTGACTGAACCATCCAGCTGCCCTAAGCCTATTTTATTTTTAAACCTGTGTTGTCTTCCACTGCACTAAATCCCCCAGTGGACAGAAAAATCCCTGACAGCACATTCTTTCTGCTTCCTGGAGTTTTCCAAAATTTTACTGTTTATTCACTTCAGGCTGAAAATCAAAGATGCAATTTTGTATTACTAGCCTGCTCCTATTAAGTAGGGCAAAAATCAGTAAGCAGTGGACTAACCCAGAGACACATCACTAAGAAAACAGCTTAGAAGTCACAATGTGAAATTATTACAAGAGGGGAAAAAGTCCACCTTAGATTAATTTGACTCTGCAAACACTGGATCAGGTCCTGTTGCTATAGAGATGCTTCAGGAGATGCAAAGGGGAATTAGTGCAGTAGGTACACATTAAGGAGCTCCCAGATTGTGATAAGTAAACATGATACGAATTTCACTAGAATGAGGATACTGTATTATGAAAATATGGATCACAGTACCATGAAAGTAAGGACTATGTCTTCAATGGCATTTAAACCCCATGTTCTGCCTCTGAGTTAGTGACTCAGTTGGAAGGAATGGCCTCGAATGGCATACTGTTTTTTAGCCAAGAAACTGCTAGTTTCGTAAGACCTAACAAGTTTCATAGACCATTCAACTTCTCCCTAATATACAAGTAAGATTTTTTTATTTAAAAAATTGTTTATTTTATAGAAATGTTTGTAAAGGAGATGCTTCATTGATCTTTCAGAAAATTACTAAACATTAGGTCAACATGTTAAGAGATTTATAATGTTATTGTTATTTTAAAAATATTTATTATTTTTGAGAGAGAGAGGGAGAGAGAGAGAGAGAGAATGAGCAAGTGAGTGAGGGACAAAAGAGAGATAGAAGGAGACAAAGAATATGAAGCAGGTTCCAGACTCCAAGCTGTCAGCACAGAGCCCAACAACATGGGATTCATACTCACAAACTGTGAGATCATGACCTGAGCCCAAGTCGGACATTTAACTGAGTCACTCAGGTGCCTCTCTAATATTATTGTCTTAATATTGCCCACATAAGAGTGACTATAAATTTTTCCCCTACTGTGAGGAACAGAGTGTTTTTTTTAAATAAGTCTTTGTTTCAAAAATATAATACATTTGAAGGACACAGAACATGTTCTCATTAGTTTAGTGTTTGCAGAGTACACATTTACTTGGAAAATCTAAAACTCAATGTACTATTTCCCATTATCTGATATTAAGCACCCAAGTATATGTAAATCTTGGTCTACAAAGTGTATCTGAGGCTAAATCAAAAATTTAAATCAAAATTTTATGTATAATCTTCTATCTGATACAAAGTTTTGTACTTCAGATTTCCGTGGATTATCTTCAAATCTGGTATCTGCTGAGATGGTATTTGTTGAAAACTTCAACATTCTGTCCCATGTTATCTAATTTGGTAACATTAGTAGTGATGCCAAGTTTCCTCTGTGCAGTCTCTGTCCCTCTAAAAAACTTGTAAGAAGAGTCCTAGCAGACGTTGGCAGCACTAAAAATCTTAGTGTACAAAAAATTAAAAATTTGTAAGTTCCATTGATGAAGGTAGTTAGGAAAGTACTATATTTAAACTAAGGGACATGATGTTAAACCTTGCCTTATGTTTTTATTACATCCCAAATTGCAACAAATCAAAAAAGATAAAACTTTATGAGACTACAGTTATTTCTTGTAAGACACTTGCTTGTAAAAATTGTTCTCTGCCTTCATTTATTTTTATTTTTAGTTTAAAGCTAAAGCCAAGCCAGGAAAAGGAAAAGATGAGAAACACGAAATCAAGGTAAATAGTGTTTTAGCAAAGCATAGCACTCTGAAATAAATCAGAATGAACATTATTATGCATGTCAGATTAGCTGTCCCATAATCCCTCTCCCACCGACAAAACTGGCTCTAACTTTCTTAGGGATATTTTCTATATAAAGTAGAAAATATTGAGAAATTATTCTGCATAATTTGTCTTTCAAAAATGTGTTTCATATGGAATGCATTTCTTTTTATATACTTCCAGCTGATAGAAATATGAAAGAAATTCAGGCCCTGCCTAGAGGTTGAACAGTTTTCTATAACTGACACCATAAAAACTAAACAAGGATTTGAATCTGACAAGCACTCACATGTTTGGGGTATATCTGAGTTATCCAAACCTCTTTATTTTTCAACTCTTATGAAAATATTGTAAAATTTTTAAAAAATTATGTCTTCTTACTTTCATTTGAGTAGAAGATAATTCAAGAGCTCTCAAAAAGGACAACCACTCATCAGTTTTTGTGTGGTCAAATGGTCAACAAAGTAGTTGTGTGTCAAAACAAAAAAAAAAAAAAAGAAAGAAAAAGGCTTTTATAATGCCAACAGAAATTTCATAGAAGCTTAACAAATTGTAAAATATAATAATAATAACGGCATAATAATTTAAAAACACAGTCCAAGATACTGCAAAAGCAAGAAGAGTGGTTGAAGTTGTATTGATTTGGTTGGTTTCTGCCTTGTGTTTCTTTTTTTTCTTTTCTTTTCTTTTTTAATTTTTTAATGTTTTATTTATTTCTAGGAGAGAGAGAGAGAGAGAGAGACAGCGTGAGCAGGGGAGGGTCAGAGAGAGAGGGAGACACAGACTCTGAAACAGGCTCCAGGCTCTGAGCTGGCAGTCAGCACAGAGCCCGACGCGGGGCTCGAACCCCCGAACCGCAAGATCATGACCTAAGCGAAAGTCGGACGCTCAACCGACTGAGCCACCCAGGCGCCCCTCTGCCTTGTGTTTCTTGTCTCTTCTTCCTTCAAACTTCCTGCCACTCTGTCCCCCTAGAGGCCACACGCAGACCAAAAGAGATCATGACAGCTTAATAAGTTTTTTAAGAAGCTCAGTCCACTAGCAAGTGGCATTAAAAATGAAGTCATGTCACTAATAAGACATAATGTTTTTTGTGCCAGAGGTAAATCAAGTTTGCTATCCAGTTTGTGAGTTTCAACATTCCCTTCTTCCCTAATTTTCTTAAATATCTTCCTGCTCTTCACATGAAAGCCCTGATGCTGAGCCTGATTCAAACCATTCCCCTTTTCCCCAAACTGCCTGCTGATCGCTAGACCTACCCACCAACCAGCACATTGTTTTGTTTGGACAGATCTCCCAGAAATTATGATGTATCATGTCACCCGAAAGAAGTCAAAACCCGGGGCTCCTGGATAGCTCAGTCAGTTAGCATCTGACTTGATTTCAGCTTAGATCTGGGGATCCTGGGTGGTTCCCAGTCAATTAACATCTACTCTTGATTTCAGCTCAGGTCGTGATCTCACAGTTTGTGAGATAGAGCCCCGCATCGGGCTCTGTGCTGACAGCGCAGAGCCTGCTTGAGATCCTCTTTTTCTCTTTCTCTCTGAACTTTCCCTACTCTCTCTCTCTCTCTCTCTCTCTCTCTCTCTCACACACACACACACACACACACACACACACACACACACAAATAAGTTAACTTAAAAGAAAAAGAGAAGTCAAAGCCTTTCACTGCTGTGCCTTATTCATTCATTCATTCTTTCATCCATGTATTAGTTAATACAGTTTTATATTTATTCAGTGTGTCCGAGTAATTTTTAAGGTAAGAGCATCAGGAGTTAGTCACTGATTACATATAGGAAGAGGTAAAAGAAAAACCTTTACCAGTTCCAGTTTTGATGAAAGCTTTGTCGAGCAAATTTCTGCTACCATGGATCCAGAAAACCAGCTTTATACCCTTCTTTTCCTTGACTCCCCTGAACAAACTGTACCTTAAGAAAGGGATTCCTCTGTGTTGGGACTCCTATCCTCTATCCTCCCATTCATTCATTCTACAGTCTTGTCTCTCATGCTCCCTGGGGAAGGCTGTTCCCACTATGGCAAACTTGGACTTGAGGTCCTTTACCAGGGATGATTTCAAACTTGGAAGCTAAACCTACTTAAGGTTTATAACCTTCTCTTTAGATTTAACATAAATGACTATTTAAGCTTCATATTCCAAAAGTTATCCTTGTAAGAAATAATAACTGAATAAGTTAAAGGTCTGTAGGTATTTTATGAAGTATAGCAAATTATTTAATAAGCAAATGGTATTTGATATGTATTTCTCAACCTCAGGAAAGGCTTTTGTGGCAACCATGTGATTTTAGTATTGTACCTTTTAACAAAAAGGAAACACTTAACTGTAGGATAATATAAATTCTGATATAAATTGTGACAAAAATTATACTTTTTAAAAAAATGAGCTACTTTTTAAAAACTTATTTATTTATTTATTTTGAGAGAGAGAAAGAGAGCAGGAGAGGGGCAGAAAGAAGGGGAAAGAATCCCACTGACAGTGCAGAGCCTGATCTGCGGCTCAAACTCACAAACTGTGAGATCGTGACCTGAGCTGAGATCAAAGGTCACGCGCTTAACCAACTGAGCCACCCATGTACCCCAAAGTGAGCTATTTTTTAAAAGTTATGAAACCAAGCAAATAAAAGAATACAGACTGTCTTCAATGCACATCTTAAGTTTCCATATTTTACCAACATAAAATACATCAAGGCAAATATTTTGTATGTAAAGCAAAAAAAAACAAAAACAAAAAAACCCAGCTTCCATAGAAGGCCCGAGATTGATTGCCAGACAAGTGATAGACTAGCTTTGACTTGATCTTGTTTTATCTTTTTTCATACATGAGCAAACTCCATGTTTGAACTCATTAGTTCAAAGCCCACCTTTGTCAGAAAACAGCTAGTGATTAGAGTAGACTTAATCCTAATGTAGCTCCCAGAGGTATGCTGACAAAAAGAAAAGAGTGGTGATTCCCTCCTTCCTTCACATGAAAATCTATTCTAAAGAGATTACTATAAAAGTTTTCCTTTATTCCCATAACTTTGAAGAACTTAGGAATGATAAATATCATCGTTTTGATTATGAACTTGCAAAGAAGTACTAAGCAGAAAGTGATTATTTTCCTGGCCTGGTTATGTTCAGACAGGCCATAATCTTTTCACATTAGTCTGATAAAGTCTTAAGTCTTTTCTAAGATGTGGGGAAATGAAGTGAAAAACTATTTTAATAGTCTCTGTTCTGATTTTATCCAGATCTTTTTTATTTCTTTCTGAAAACACTGGAAGCTAATAAGGAAACTTGAAATGAGAACCTTAGTTTCAGAAAAAGTAAATTTATGATTTTATACATGCTAGTTATTAGGCACTTACAGTGTGCTTTAATGATACTCACATTGGTCAATATCATCTTTTAACATTAAAATTATCCAAAATCTAAGTGTGTCCTATGTCAACAGAGTAAATAAACACAAACATCTGTTTAGAGCAAACATACAGTTTTCCTATAAATATATCACTCTATGGAAACAAACAGAATGTCATTGGAAGGAAAAATGATAGTTTCTCAATATCCTGGGACACGACGGTATGATTTACCTTGGCTCTAGGTCAACTGATTTCTTTCAGAACCTGATGCTTTCTCAGGCTCATAGTTACATACATATGACTGTATTAGTATGTGAGGCATTTAGCACATCATGAAATCAAATCTAAGAGGAATTCATAACTTTCAAGGATGTGAACAAACTGAGATAATGTAAAAGGAAGAGATTTTTAAAATATAGGACAATTTTTACCAATGTATGCAAAAGTAAATTTTCATTCTATAAAAAAATAACTTTTTTTCATGTCACAAGAAGCCTGTTAATTCTTTTTTTCTAGACTCTCTTACATATTCTTTTTTAAAAAATTTTTAATGTCCATTCTTGAGAGAGAGAGAAAGAGAGAGAGAGAGAGAGTGATTGGGAGAAGGGCAGAGAAAGGAGCAGACAGAATCCAAAGCAGGTTGCAGGTTCTGAACGGTCAGCACAGAGCCCTTTGCAGGGCTTGTACCCATGAGCTGTGGGATCATGACCTGAGCCTAAGTCCAACCCTTAGGAACTGAGCCACCCAGGAGCCCCACATATACCTTTTTTTTTCCTCTGGATAAAGCAATCTCATTTTTCTTTTCTTTTCTTTTCTTTTTAATTTTTTTAAATGTTTTATTTCTAGGAAAGAGAGAGAGAGCGTGAGCAGAGGAGGGTCAGAGAGAGAGGGAGTCACAGACTCTGAAATAGGCTCCAGGCTCTGAGCTGGCAGTCAGCACAGAGCCCGAAGCGGGGCTCGAACCCACGAACCGCGAGATCATGACCTGAGCGAAAGTCGGACGCTTAACCGACTAAGCCACCCGGGCACCCCTCTCATTTTTCTTTTGGCTAGAATACTCCTTTTGCTTTTGCTGATGATATGGGTAAATTTAGTTACCTAAGAAAATTATTTCCTAGTCTTTAAGTGGGAATTTTTGAAGAAATAAAATGAAAGAGCATGTTTGCAGAGAAAATAGGATAGCTAGCCTAGTGAGCCTCCTTTTTTTCAACTACAACTTTTTTTCGTATAAGTAACCTGAAAGTAAATAGTAAGCATTTGTCCTCTCCATGATGACTTTGGGACATTAATAAATATGAAAATATCTTTTAAATGAAGTAATGTTTAAAAGTATGAATTTTTTAAAAATAAAATATAGTTGCTGTTGAAACATCAGAAGAAAAAGATAAGAGACGAGTAAAATCTCAAAATATTTACTGTTGAAAAATCAGGGGGAACAAGAGTAGATAATAGAAAAAAAGAGGCATAACGTATAATCTTAGATATAGACAGAACCTATATTAACATGTAAGTGGGCACCCTTCGAAATTTTCTCTATGTATGCATAATCAGTGTCTTGTGTTAGTAGTTTTAGGAAATAACATAATGTTACCTTTCTTTAATTGTGCAAACTTAACAATCTTGTGGGTCTTTCCTGAGGATCTTGTGGCCAAAGGTTGTCAAAAATCCCAGGCTAATTCTCACTGTAGAAGAATCCATCCTTAGGCTAGCCTGTGCTCTCTTTTAGGAGAAGAAAATCTCAGCTATGAGTGAAACATCTCTTTTCTTATAGTCCTAGAGATAATGACCATCCCAACTTCAGTGTATGGGGCTTCCAGTACCTTCTCCCTGTCATCAGTTCCCCCTGCATTCTGCTAGTAGAAACAGAATTTAAATTTACTTCATTTAGAACAAAGGTCAGCAAACTTTTTCTGTAAGGGTCAAGGTAATAAATACTTTAAAATTTGTGGATCAAGAGAAAATATTAGGGATATAATGTGGGTACTTACATAATAAGAAAAAAAATTCTGTACTTCTATATTGATGAAATGGAAAAAAAATAATTGCATACTAGAGTAGACAAATCATTTTGAGAATTACAAAATGATATTTTGTAATACAGGACTATAAATGAAAAGAATGGAATTGTTTTTGAGGGAGGGGTGTAACATTTTGGCTAAATAGAATTCAAAGTTAGTGTTCCTTATCATCAAAATCAACTGCAAATATTCATCTGTTAATGGTATCTGTAATGAGAGTTTATGTATTTAATCTTTCAGAATGTCTTTTCACAGAGTTAGTACTGCCAAATACTGTTATCAATCCACCAGCATATGATTTTAATCATATTTAAAACTTGAAATACATTAACAAAATTCTATTAGATTCTTCTTTTGATGTTTGCCTTTTAGCATGTCATTACATTTCAGATTAATCACTTCCAACTGAAGGGTAGGTGAAAGCTTTTCAATTGCACAGTTAAATATATTTTGAAATAATGAAATTTTCTTTCCATTTGCACCGAGGTCTGCAAAATACTCCTGGAGCTATAGTATGAGCCCAGAAAATACACATGCTGCAAACTTGTAGGGAGAGAAATCTTGAGCCTTGTTTTAACTTTTGCCAGCAAATGATGTGTATAAGCAGCTTGAAATTATTTGTAATTCAAGAAAACATTAGTTGTCAAAATGACTTCATTGCTGTCTGTGTCACATATAAACTCTATATTGCCTTGAAATGTTAGATTTAATTGATTAAGAGACATTATCAAGGCCACAGCAAAAGCTAACTTCCAAAACTATTTAATATTAAAAATAATGATTGAGGGCAGTTCTTATTTTAGAAATTATATAAACTTAGTAAATGTGTTCAGCGAAGCCATTTTCTACTCCACACATATTTATTTCCGCCAGTAGGTGTAACATATCTTAGCAGATTCCATTGTGCATTGTATTGACTGAATGTCTTCTCAGTTTAGAAAGAAAATATTCTCTTTGTAATTATTCCACACAGGTCATCCCTAGACCCTAATTCTTCAGTCATACTAAACTCTGCATTGATTTATTCAAATAAATAACAACTGAGTATTGGTGATATCTGTTAACTCCTCAAGAACCGGGGAAAACCACTAAAAATCATTTCTTTCATTTTTAATCGACGAAGCTCTTTCCTCTATCCTCAACTCTTTAAAGGATTATTTTCATTAAAAGGCTTAAACAGGTTCATTTTCTCTAGACACATTTCCTCAACTGCCACAATCAATCAAACATTATCTAATTAATTCGTCATTTGTAAGTGTCTTTCCTGCTTGACTAACGTGAGAAAATTGAATACTTACTTTGGTTGCAATATCATTTTCTTTTCTTATTTTCATGAAAAAATTCTGCTATGGTAAGATATTCCACATTAAATTTTCTTTCCAATCATGCTTTTATTTGAGTTGGAAATATTGTGTAGAGGCTTCGTTTGGTGACGCTGATGTACATGGTACTCTTTTAGCATTGCTATAGTGTCACCACATAATAAACACCATCATTCATTATCTAATTCCAAATAACCCACAGTCCACTGTACCTTAAAAGCATAACTTTCAAAGTCTAATTTTCTCTTTTTGTCTTGTGTCGACATGATAGGAACACATAGGTAATTTATAAAAATGATGTTGGGGTACAGCAATATATATGGCACTTGAAATCCGGTTGAGTCATAATTACATCATGTGATTTGCAGTGTCCTGAGCAGGAATGTGAAGTGATGAAAGTGTTATATAAGGTCTCTGTTGTGACAATTTAACTTTGTCACTATAGCATGGAAGCAACAATACATAATACATAAACTAATGAATGTGGCTATGTTCCAGTATTACTTTATTTATGAATACTGGAATTTGAATTTCATATGTCATGAAATATTCTTTTGAGTTAATATCAACCATTTAAAATATTAAAAGTATTCTTTTTAAAATTTTATTTATTTATTTACTTTTTGAGAGAGATGGACAGAGTGCAAGTGAGGGAGGGTCAGAGAGAGAGGGAGATACAAAATCTGAAGCAGGCTTCAGGCTCTGAGCTGTCAGCACAGAGCCCAATGTGGGGCTTGAACTCATGAACCATGAGATCATGACCTGAGCCAAAGTCAGACTCTCAACTGACTGAGCCACCCAGGTGCCCCCCAAAAATATTAAAACTATTCTTAGCTTATGGGTTGTACAAAAACAAGTAGAGGGTCAGATTTGATACATAGGTCAGAATTTGCCAATTCTTATTTAGACTAAAACTTCATATTGCTGCCATTTCTGTCACTATTCATAAAAGAGAAGGAAAAGAAGAGAGAAGAAGATAGAAGCAGAGGTGAGGAGGAGGAGGTAGAGGATGTGGAAGTGGAGATGGAGGAGGAAGAGGAAAAGGAGGAAGAGGGAGAGGAGGAAGAGAAGGGGATTTATGGTAAAACTAACTAAAGTCCGCTCCTTGTGGTCAAAGGTAGCTATTTCCTATTTCTAAAATCACACTTGGACATCCTCATGACCCTAGTTTTGTACTAAGATTATAAAGTAAGAATGAGTTCCTATAATCCCAAAGTCAGATTTAGGATTAATAGCTTCCTCTTCCCAGGATTGGATCACCTGGGTGGCTCAGTTGGTTAAGCATCTGGCTCTTGGTTTTGGCTCAGATCATGATCTCACAGTTCATGAGTTCAAGCCCCATGTTGGACTCCATGTAGCTTGAGATTCTCTCTCTCTCCCTATCTCTGTCTCTCTCCTTCCCCCCTCCAAAAAAAATAAATAAATAAACTTAAAAAGGAATAATTTCCTAGGATTATTGGCAGTGAGAATAGGCCATGACTTATCCTCCCTATCATAATAAAAGCCAAAAAAAAAAAAAAAAGTCAGGCAATGTTAGCAAATTTTCAAATGTCTGGACTGCTCAATCTTATTCATGTCCATACTGTTGGTGTATGTTTTGTGCATGTATTATATATAAACTGGAATCTTCTTTACTATGTTTCTCCCTTTTCAAGCATATACTGTTAGAAGGGGAAATCATGAATTTTATTAGAGCTACTACTTCTTAAGAAGGGAAGCTAAGGCTAAGCCACTTGTACTTAGAGTGATGTCTTTGGAATGATACCACACTTAGTTGGGGCCTGAAAGCATCAAATTCCTCTTAATATTTATGGTGGATCCTCATGCTCTAAAAAGAGCAGGCCAAAGTAAAGATAAAAGATTTAAGAACAGCCCTTCATTTTACACACACATATACACACAGGTATGCAAGAATGTATGTATTTTGAGTTTCAGATTTAGTTTTATAATCTTAGTGCCCATCTCGATGAGCACTACCTTCTAGATGATCTAGTCTGGAAAGAAGTCATGTCTTCTGCTGGAGAATGTACTGAACCCAAATTGAAACAATCGTATTTACTTTTATTTACTTTTAATCATGTAATGAGAATGCATCTCCACTTCCTGAACAAAAGAGAGTCTCATAAACATTTGACCAAAGTCAGAGATGCTGAACATAAAATAGACCAAAAAGAGAAATTTCTGTTTGCTGAGGAAAGTGGTAAGATTTCCCAAACATGGAGTAAAGGACTAAAATAAGAAGATAAAGATAAGAGGACTGGGAAGGAAGAAATTTTGTGAGCACCTAAGTGTGGGAGTATAAAGAAGTAGCTGCATTAACTACATTGGAAGCAGTTCAATTTTCCATCCTTCTCATTTTATTAGTATCCAGAAATTTCCCTAATTCATGAATTTTGCATATCAGCATGTTTAATGAAGCAAAGGATAGTGATGCAGGGCGTTCAGGGGAGGATAGATTGAGAAATGGGCAGAAGAAAAATAGGATCATAGGTCTATCCAGTTCTTTAAGAGCAGGTACATCTTTGATTGCCTAGCCTGTTTTGCAACTCCATAGGAGTAGGAAACTGATAACTTACAGGAGACTACAGGGAATGCAGAATCTTTTCCATAATAGTGCAAATGAAATTATCCTTTAGAGATATAATCAATTTAAAGATTAACATCACCCTATAACAGTGGTTCTCAAAGTATGATTCAGAGTCACTTCAGTGTCACAGAGACCCTTTCCAGAGGCCTAAAAGGTCAAAACTATTTTCATTATAATACTAAGATATATCAGCCTTTTCACTTTTATTCCTTCACAAGTTTACAGTGGAGTTTTCCAGAAGCTACATGACATATGATATCACCAGAAATGAATGCAGAAGCAGATATGAGAATCCAGATGTTTTCTATTAAGCAAGACATTAAGAGATTTGCAAAAATGTAAAACAATGCTACTCTTCTTACTAAATTTGTGTTTGTTTTGGAAAGTATGGCTAATTTTCATAAATATATTACTTATGATATAAAGTACTATGACACACCTAAAAATTACATAGACATTATATTTCTACTTGTAGTATTTTAGAATTTCAATTTTTTGTATTGAAATTTTGGTATATTTGTAATTTCTTTTGCTACATGGTATAAAGTAAGGATCTTTTTTTCCTCAAGTGGTTTGCTAGCTCACTTACCAAATAAAATTTCCTTTCTTAATAATTTGAAATGGCATCTCTACCATATATGAGATTCTCATATATACTTGAACTGCTCAGTTTTCTTGTATATTATACTAATTTCCTTTTATTGTAGTACCATTTATTGATTTTTAAATTATTAAAAATATATAGTTTAAGGTAGTGTACAGCAAGGGCATCCTCACTATTCTTTTTCACATTTCTTTTCCAAAATAAAATTCTTCTTAAAGAAGTAAATATGTTCAAAAAAAGCAGATAAATTATGTGTAAACTGTTAGCAAAGCATTGACTAGTCTTTTTTTTTCACCATTCCAAAGGACTTTATTTTTTCTAGTTTTATTGAGGTATCATTGGTATATAACATAAGTTTTAAGTATACAACATCATACTAAAGACATAGTGGTATTTGTAGTATTGCAACTGAAGTTATGATCAGGAAAGAGAAATGTATAATTGAATTTACTTTGTTAACTGGGAAATGAGAATTCTCTTTGGCTTTTAGCAGATACATAAGCAAACATTACTATTATTCTTATTTATACTATGATCTCTGTCACACTTGAGATAGGCTTAAAGTCTGTAATGGCTATTGGCTCATAACTCATCAAAACTTTTCATAAAAAGGAAAAAATAGATATGTATGCATTGTGAAATGATTGTGAAATGATTACCACATTAAGTTAATATCCATCATCTCACATATAGTTATTTTTCATTATGATGAAAACTTTTAAGATCCACTCTCTTAGCAATTTTTAAATATATGATACCGTATTAAATAATCTTTGGACAGACTTCTAACTCCACCTCAGATTCCAGACTCCAAACTCTGTTGAACAACTACAATGTACCACATACCCTACACAGTGTTTTACATCGACATATATAATAGTATTGGCTAACTCTTCTTACATTAGACAATGTTTCAATTTATGTTTTTAAAATATTTTTAATTTTTATTTATTTTTGAAAGAGAGAGAGTGTTTGAGAAGGGGAAGGTAGACAGAGAGGGAGGCGCAGAATCTTAAGCAGGCTCCAGGCTCTGAGCTGTCAGCACAGAGCCCAATCTGGGGCTAGAACTCAGGGACTGTGAGATCATGGCATGAGACAAAGTCAGAAGCTTAACATACTAAGCCACCAAAGTGCCCCTCAATTTATGTCTTTATCTTAGGTGGGATACAAGTATCCAAAAAGTACTAATATATCCACACATAATTTACCTATATTTATCATTTTTTTCTTTCCAAATCCTAGCTATTCTTTCTTACAGTTATTATAATTTTTAAATAATTTGAAACCTAATATTAATCTGAAAAGAATAAGAGTTCTAATATATTTTAATTTTCAGCAAGATTGCCATTAAGTGTGCTAAAACATCCATTGTTGGCCGAAAACAAGGTGGTACAATTTCCTCTTCTTCATTTTGGATTATGAAGTTGTCATGATTCTGTAGAAATTTGCCTTAGAAGTTTCCTCTCCCGGGGTGCCTGGGTGGCTTAGTCGGTTAAGCGTCCGACTTTCGCTTGGGTATGATCCCGAGGTTCCTGGGTTCGAGCCCCGCGTCGGGCTCTGTGCTGACTGCCAGCTCAGAGCCTGGAGCCTGTTTCAGAGTCTGTGTCTCCCTCTCTCTCTCTGACCCTCCCCTGCTCACGCTGTTTCTCTCTCTCTCTCCTAGAAATAAATAAAAGAATATTAAAAAAAAAAGTTTCCTCTCCTACTTCTTTATAAAAGCAGTAAAAAAAAAAAAAAAAAAAAAAGGCATGTCAAGAGATAAGGCAAATTGACAATGTTATAAAAGATTTTCTTCTCTAAAATCATCTACTCTCTTTTTCTTTGGGAAATATTAACAAATAACCATTAACTACTGTGACGGTTTATTTTATATGTCATCTTGACTGGTCATGGGATATCCAGATAAAACATTCTTCCTGGGTGTACTTGGGAGGGTGTCCCTGGATGAGATTTACATTTGAAACAGTGGACTCAGTAAAATAGATGGCCCTCCCTAGTGTGAATAGAGCAAAAAGTGAAGAAAGGAGAATTCACCCTGTCTTTTTTGCCTGCTTCATGTCTTCTCCTACTTTCTGACTGGAATTTACACCATTGTCTCCTCTGGGTCTCAGGCTTTTAGACTCACACTGAATCACATCCCTGGCTTCCTTGAGTCTCCACTTGTACATGGCGTATCTTGGGACTTCCCAGCCTTCACAATCATATGAGCCCATTCTTCATAATAAGACTCCTGTTTTGAGCCTTTATATATCCCATTGGTTCTGTTTCTTCAGAGAACTTAATACAACTACCTTCGGTATAAAAAAAATTAGGAAAAGCTGTAACAGTAACAGCTGTAGTATTTTAGGAACATATTTGAGTGGCTACTCCATAGTTCCCTTTTCTTTCTAATTATTCATCCATTTGTATGTACTAAATATTTCCTAAATGTCTCTCATAGGCAGTTTTAATTGCTTTCTCTTCTTTCAGTTTAATTTGTATGATATGAAGCTATATGCATAATGGCTATATGGTTCTTCATATGAATATTCTTTTTCTTTACTCAGTTCTTCAGGCTTTCTATATAAAATGTCTTGGCAGAGCTAACTTATTCCATATTTCACTGCCTTTGAAATTTCAAGAGGGGTTTCCTGTGCTCTGTCGGCTTTTCCCAATTTCTTTCTTTTCTTTTTCTCCCAGATTCTTCTGGGCAGTAATATCAAATAACTATGAGGACATCTGATACTTCCAGAGAGAGGATTTTCTGTTGAAAAAAAACCTTTTTGAAAACAGGAAATCATTTTTAGTTGACCACATTCAGAGTTCCAAAGCTAAAAGCTTTGGAAAGTTTTATTTTATTGCTTTTTGATGTTAGCATAATGTAGGCTCCCATATTTAGTCAGAATGTCTTTCTTGGAATTATTACTTTAGAAAATGACATATATGAATATGCTCTGAAGAATGTAACCTTATGTGTACCAATAGTTCTATCTATCTATCTATCTATCTATCTATCTATCTATCTATCTATCTATCTATCTCTATCATTTATCTTTCTATCTAACCATTTATCTATTAACTTCTGTTAAATAAATAATGTATGTTAAATGATAGGGCTATATGTTACAAACGAGCAATATTAGAATGATAATCAGTGATATACAAGATAATATGAAGGAGATTATTTTGGTACTCCATGAAGAATTGTTTTAATACATATTTTGATTTCTGTGTTTGCTTCTGAATGTGCAAATTACTTTTATAAACTATAAAAGGTTTAGAAGAAGACAGGACTATGACAACATAGTAATAATGTATTAATTTTGTTCATATGGAGACAATTTATAATAGCACCCAAGTAATCTTAGTTTAAATTATAGAATCTATAGTAAACCCATTGAAATAGAATTAAATCACAGGGAGTTGTATAACATTCCCTCTCCATATTATTTGCCTCTCTGTGCTCAAAAATGTAAATCACCAAGCAACAGACAGAAAACTACTTCTTTCAAGATTCTTTATTTTTGATGGCATTGGGTAATTTCATGAAGAAGACTGAAACACAGTTTAAGTGTTCATCAGTTTTGAAAAGCTATGAAGTTCCTTTTATACAATCACCTTGGAAAACTAAAAGAAAACCAAAGATCCATCAGCACTTTTTTCTATCTGTGCCATGTATCCTGAGGTACATGAAGAAGAATCACCGCCTTCTCTGGTGCTGTTTGGTGGAGTCTGGACTTGCCTAGAAGAGAGTGGATGATTTTACACTAGAACACTCTGGGGCTTGAGAATTCTGGCAGCATTAGCCATCATGGCAGCCTCTCTAAGGGAGCATGGAATCCAGGGTGGTGAATTGAGCTTCCAGACTCCTAAAGCCTCCAAAGAGAACATGATGTACAGGTCAACTTCCAGATGCTACTGGGGGAATGGTGAACATGGTTATTTAGAGAACTTCACAGGGCAAGTGCCTCTCCTTACCCCACTGCATGCTTCCTGTCACAGAAATTCCATTTGGTGTATTCACTACTGTATTTGAAGTACTAACAAGATTATAGGTTTTCAGTGAATGATTAGAGAATATAATAAATGTTATAAACTTCCCTATAGGGACAGCCACACTGAGCATTCCAGCTTCAAGGAGACCGAGGGTCAAATTGAGGATTTTAAAGGGTATTAGATGTATAGAGAGTTCTACTGGGAAATGACTATCACAGCTGCTACTGCCTGCAGAGAAAGCACTGGTAACCATAACAATCACTGAGAACAGAGGGAAGTATGAGAAACAGTGTAAGGAGAGCTGCCTTGACTTGCATCTTTTGCTAACTGGAATTGCCACTGAAAGCATTAATCTAAAAAGTTCAGCTTCCAGCTCTGCTGGGTCACAAAGTTAATAAATGGCAGATTTAGAATGGAAAGGACAAAGGGGAAAGGACGAAGAAAAAAAATAGGTGACTTTGGTTTATCATTTAATTTAGTGCAACTTAACGTGTACTTTCTTGTGAATTCACTGCAAGCTTAGCATATTTAGTATACCTCTTATCTCCTTAAACCTTAGTTTTAAACATCTATGACTACAATTTGGCTCTTTAGGGTTTGTGGGAAGAGCTGACTCACATGGGCTTGACCTACATGAGCCCAGGGTATACCATAATCAATGATTCCACCAGTGAAGAATTTTTAAGCACTACTAATATTCAATAAATTGCACTGAACTAATTACAGAGGAGGATGCCCAAATATGGTCCAGAGTGTCCCATTTCATAAATTTCTTTTCCTAAGGGGGCTTACCTGGCTAGGAACTGTACTTGCTTTCATATTTTCCAGCTCATTACCTTATGCTAGATGCATCTACTTAGAAAAGGCCATTGATGTAAGGGTTGTTTTAATAATATTACAGTAAAATTCATGCCAAGAATAGCTGGTATTCATTAGGTGCTACAGCAGGTGCTAAGAGTGGATTTCCTGCTGAAGAGCAAGATTCCTCTGAAAGAAGGTTACCAATTATACCGTGCATGGGTGTTGCCAGGTAAAATAGTCTTCTTCATCCTAGACCACTGCTTACCAAAAAGTTTGGACTTCCTGTTTAAAATTACAACCTCAGAGTTTCCTTGGACTATCTAGAAGCACCTTTCCAAGTTCAGTGTTGTCAGTGCACCAACTTAATTTCTCATGTCCTTTATACTTAGCTAATTTTTCTTCCCCTGAAGTACTCAACATCATTACACCTGAAAAATCAGTCTAGGAGACTGAGTGGCTGGGCCATTGGAAGTATGTTCACAGAACTAATTGGAGAAAATAAAAGTTATTGCTAAAATGAATTCAGGATAAAACTTCAAGAGACCATGTCTGATTTCTGAGTGAACTGAGATGAATATTGATGTCAGCCTTTGTGTGCTGAGATTTCTTGTTACTGCCAGTAATGTGATATCTTTCCTTACCCTCTGATCATGGCAAAATCCGATTTTATTTTTAAATAAAATTTCTGGAAGATATAGAAAATAGGAATAAAAGGGAAAAAGAAAGCATCTATCATTTTATAATCTCCAACAACTATATTGATATATTTGTATTTGTATGTGTAAAAATCCACTTTCTATATTTGTGCTTTATATTTTCTTGGTAATTATTGGCTAAGTAAATATTTATGGAGCATATGTTAACCATGAACCTTAGCTTTTCAACCAATTACTTTATTTTATCCTCATCCATATCCTATGAATTAGACACTGTATTTTACAGATGCGGAAGGTGAAGTTCAAAGAAGTTCAGTCAAAACCCTATGCCACACAGTAAAGGAAGAATTGAAATTCACACCTGCGTCTGTGTGACAATGACCATTTGCTAGTTCTTACTGTTTACTGCCAGTATTGCAAGGGAGGTCACAAACACAAACGTGTATAAATGGATAATCTGCAAGGGTGACAATCACTTTTTTAAGGAGGAAAACCGGGTTATATTTCCTGAAAAATGTTAATGCATTTATGGTTAAGTTTAACAAGGCTGAGGACCACTGAGACCTAGATGTCCTTCCAAAGCAAATGTCGCCTTTCTCAATCAGAGACATTTGGCAATACTAACGGAGCCACATGTGTTCATTTCTTACATATGTGGCAGCCAACAGATGTACAGACACTGGAAAGCACAGAGGACCCTGTGCTGCAGACTATTTTGTCCCAAACTTGACATTTAAGTTCTCTAGGGAAATGTTACATCATTGAAGTTGCATGCAGTTCTAGCAAAAGCACAAGAGGTTTTGATTTTTTTTTAAACAAATGAACAATTAAGAAACATGATGCAGCTCAAATATATTTGCTTTAACCTAAAATGGATTAGAATCATTGGATTCAGATTTTCCTGATTACTAGGGTGATTATTCAAAATTTATCTTGGCTTTAGGGGTTAGGCAGCATATGCTGAATATCTCACCTGTATCAACACCTGCACTTTACTTCAGTTTCCGTGAAAAGTTGGAATAATACCTCTAAATGCTGTTGTACCAGTGGATAATCCATGAAAAGTACTCAAGACAATGCCTGACTCATGGTTTGCATTTAAGAAATGTTAGCAATTCAACACTAGAACAGGTTAATCAATGGAATCCATAATTTCTGAATATATACTCTTCCAATTATGAATGGGTTTTGTAGATTTCTTTTCACCTTGTTGTACATGATTTAAAATTCAGGGAAAAAAACCCTCCAGACTTACTTAACTCAAAATGATTGTTCTTAGACTTTCATCTCATTGTTTTCTACTTGCTGAGTATTCATGATTTAGTTCAACATTAAGCATTCTTTCATTCTCTTTCCTGTTTTATATTAATTGTCAAATCTCATAAAATACTAATCATATACTTTTATTATGTTTGTTAGCTTTGCAGCTCTGTGATCTCTTAGTATTTTTTCTATCATTTTAATGATTTATCCAAATTCCAAATGACAATGTTTAAAACCACAAAAGTAAAATTTTCAGGTATGGAAAAAAAAGCTATTCAGCAAAATGAGCATTAGCAATTGAGAAAAAAAGGACTCTAAATCCTTCTGCTGCCCTTCAGTCAGTGTGACGTTGCGCAAATCACTTATGATTCCTTGGTTCAGCTTCTTCATCTGTAAAATAAAGATCATAATATCAGCCAGGCCTTCCTCCAAGAATATTGTGAAATAAGATATGATATGTGGAAACCCTCTGTAAACACTATAGTCTGAGAATATGAGAGGGTGTTTATTTAAAACTTCATAGTGAAAGATAAGATAAAATAAGTGAAAACCCCTGTAAGCTGTATACAAAGTGCCTATGTGACAGATGACTCTTTACAAGAAATTATTTATTTAATCCTTTATGATGGAGGCACTGTGGTGTGATGTGGGATTTTGCAACATGGTAGAGCTTTTCCAGGAAAGACAGAGCAGAACACTAAGTAGAATCTGATAAAGGCCAAATAAGTGGTCTTGAAAATGTGTACTGTAGGATGTCCAGAAATGGAAATGAGAGCTAAAGGCCAGTTGGTCTCTTCATGGAACAAGTACAAAGAGATGGGGTTTTGACCCCACCATTGCATATTGAGTATGATTGAAACGAAGAGAGGACCAAGAAGTTGGGGTTCCAGTTGGAGGAAGAGTCTGAGAGAACATGCAGAGAGGTGATAGAGCACAAATACTAAACAGTGGACTGATTGGGATGTAGCAGAGCTTTCCTGTAGGGAAGTCGTGGGAGATGAAACTGGCAAGACTGAGCAAGTCTAAATGGAATGCCAAGAGAATGATGTACTTTGTTAACACAGCATATTTAAAAGGAAGGCCACTGAAGGATTTTTGAGCAGGAGAATAATGTGGTAAAAACTGTGAACTCTAGCTTCAGACAAACCAATTTTTAGTCCAAATTGGCCTTTCAGCCAATGTTTTCTTAGGCAACGCTTACTGAACACGCATGGTGCAGTGGAAAAAGTGTGAGTCTGAGAGTCAAGAGAGGACCTTTGGAATGTGAGGCCTCTTTTCTGGACCTACCTTTGGGCCAACGTGGCAGGGAAAGACATTGTCTTACATCCTGGCTCTTTTTCATTGCTTCTGAAACCATTTCTGCCTCATTTTTATTTCATTGGATTTCTATCAACGTTCCTCCAGGTTAAGAGTACAAAAACAGGTTAAAAGATCTTTTCTCCTAAGAATCCTCAAAAAAGTTCCAAACTTTCCTGTCTGCTATTAATTCTTTTTCCATTTCTTTATTGCTCAATCTCCTTTAGTTCATCACGTTGCCTTTCAGCATACAGTATGTTACTACATCACAATTAGAAGCATATGATTACATTTTAAATGACAATTTCCTGTCCAGATCCATCATTAAAATGCTTTGTCACTAACAAAATCGGATTCATATTTAATGTTATTTAACCATCAGATATGCTGTTATTATTTAAAACTATTGGAAGCCAAGCTTTATGTTGAGAGTTTGAAAAATCATCTTTGTATCTATAGAAGCTTGTGTCAATCTCATTTTCAGCCAGACAGAAAAATATTTGGTTCTAAAGCTATCTGTAGGTCCCATAGTGAGTATTTATGTACTGACATGGTAACGTAAGATTTTTCTTTTCTTTTTTTTTTTTAATTAGGGAAAATAAAATCAATCTACCCACCTGCCATTAGTCTCTCAAAACTGGAAAGAGGAGATAATTAAATTTTTATATATTCCTTAATATTTACTTCAGCTTGTATAGAATGGTAGAAACCCATTATCCTACATACATATGTAGATTTGAAACCAGCATTATTTAAATCATGCTTCACAAAACCTAAGTAGTATATAGTAGAGGACAAGTCTGCTTTAACTGCTGAGCCAATAAAGAGTACAGATTAGAATTGTGAAGTTACCCCACTAAAGTATAAAATAGAAATATGGGAATCTAAATGACCACAGTAGAGAATCCAGAGCCACAATTTCTAAGTTTCTATTTATTTCTTTCTCATAGACATGGGATATGACTTGAAGTAAGTTATCTCACTGTCAAGAATGTATTCTTATTCTACTTGTCACATGGTAAATTTAAATACATACTAATATTGTTGGTCTATCTATGGATTAAACTGAGATCTCTGGAAAGCAAATTTTAAACAATGATGGAAATGACTGATGGTGGTTTATGAATCTGGAAACCTTGATAATATCATTGCCATCTGTATTTTAAGTTGTTATAAATGAAAATGGACTTAGAACATCATTATTACGAATTTATTACCAATGCCTACATATCAGCAACATTTTACAAATGTAAATAAATAATCTTTTCAAAATGCTATTTTAGGGTATTCACCTTATATTTTATTATTGCTACTCGTAAAGTGTTCAGAGGTAAAATTATCTGGAATTAGACATAAAGATGGCCAATATATATCCTTCATTTTTAAATAATTTGGTTGTGGTCTTGAATAATTTGGTTATGATCTTTCTTTGGGGAATTATTTAGATAAGGGCACTCTATTTCAAATAAAATTGAGGTAATTATATGGGATTTTAAAAAAAATCTCTAATTCTTATTAAGAAAATTGGAAATCATTACTGAAACAAAATGGAAAAAGAAACCACCATGAACCCCTTAAAGATTAAAAATATCTCTTGCCACTTTTTGAAAGCTATGCTTTCATAAATTTCATTTTCAATGACAGCATTTCTTCCAGAAGATGAAATAAGTTGAAACTTGAATGTTTTAAATCAAAGAAAGAATGCTTCTGTGAGGTGGGGAGAGGGAAGGAAAAGATAGAATCTTTAGAATTATATGTAATTCCAAGTACAGTTGTTAATTCTCACTCTTTAAACTCAAGAAGTCATTAATACATGTACAATATCAATTGTGGACTTGTCTGTCATATGATCCAAACAACACACTATACACAGTCACTGATTATATCCAAATGGGAGAAATAAATGAATGTGTATATTCATATGTACATATATAAGAGTATGAGAAAAGATATGTGAATATAAAAGCACATTTTAGGAAACAAAAATTAGGGTGGGTTTTAATATACTGTCACAGAAATATGCACAGAAATGGGAAACTAGAAACAATAGATTAATTAAATCATATGGTTCAAGGAAATGATGAGATGCATCATTTAGAAGGAGGATAGGAATGTGATTTTGCAGAGAGAAAGCAAAGAAATACCACGTGTCACATATCTATGTGTGACCATCCAGAACCATTCCCTTCTTTTGCATCTGCCTCAAAAATGGGCCTGCACCAACTACATCAATAGGGATTTGGTGTACTCTGTCTTCTGGATGACTTTATTTCTTCCAGGTTCTGCTAATTTCTCCCTTTCCTCAGCCTTTTGGGTTTAAGAGTGGTAATACTTCACTGCTTCCAACCCCTACTCCTGCTCTATCTCTGGTGACCAGCTTCCACTCTACTCAAACTTTTATAAGATGTCACTTTGTAAATAGATGCTCATCCAATGATCTCTTTTCTGGAGGAGTCTTGGCTGATGCATTAGTTGGTACCAGAGTTGGCCCCAGGAAACATGTGCCTTGAAGGGAGATTCTAGGGTTGATATGCCATATATGTGAAGAGTGCAGGGAAAATCTCTTTGCCGGGGGGGTGAAATCAGATAGAAATAATTCTTGACATCTTGTATTCAAATATTCAGATAATCACTATGGTATCATGGGATGATAAGCTGGTGGAGATCAAGTGGCTGTGGCATTTAGCTGCTCTAATACTTAAGATTTTAGAGTCACTTAGCTTCTTCTTATAATCCTAGAGCATACAGATAGGGAAAAAGAGACTTAAGGCTATGAACATGCAATTATTAATGTGCTGAGTCAGGGTTTCCTGAGTAACTTTGAAAGACACAGCTGATAACCAAGCTCAGGGTATGATTGTGAAGGTTGCAGAGTCATAACACTAATTGTAAACTGGACCTGCCAGATCCCTTAATATACAAAGGGAAAAGCAATTAATTATCAGTAAACAGTGAAGCCCTGACTCATTGGATGGGACATATGAGTAGACTACAGTTGAGAACTATGAATCTCTAAATACTCTTGAACCTCTCCCACCTCAAGAGCAAATATTGACTCTTCAGACTTCCACCCACCATTGGGCACATAAAGAGAGTTAGAACCCAGTACAGCCAGAACTGAGTTCACAGAAAGTGGAATGAAGTTTCAAGTCATCTCACCAGTTCAAAAACCCTTATCTAGCAGAAGTGTTTCCCGAAGATAAAGGGACTTGGTTGGTGGAAGTAGGCAGTTACGATCATCAATTTATGCTAGTGGCTGGCCACAGAGAGGGAATTTAGAAGCTATGTTTTATAGTGCTATATTTAATTTTTTTTCTCTTTTCCACATGAATTTCTTATAGGAAGAACACTATTAGTAGCTAACATGACTTTGAGCAGGAATATGACTGAATTGATATAACCCGTGATGAGATTGTTCACTCCCATTGCAGACACAAGCTTTCCACCCAGACAAAGGCAATACTGGGTGCTGAGGGGCAAAAAGAAAAAAAAAGAAATAAAGATAGAAAGAAAAAGAAAACTAACTCATCTTGTACTACAACAAAAAGCCTCCCATACCCCCTACTTCCCATCAAGGGGGAGCCTAGCAGAAAATAGGAAGTAGTAAAGAGAATGATGTCAGGACACTTGTTCCTTTGGCTCCATTCTCATGAAGTTACCTAGGGCTGGCTGTGCTCTCAACGGGAAATCCTTCTCTTCCCCAGGTGGACTTCTGTTAGCACTTCTTTCCCAGTGAGTCCTCACCTCACCTCTCTGGACATGGGATGGAAATGGGAGAAAGAGCTCTACTCCAGTTGATTCCAGGTCCCTGAATGATCCAGTCATTTCCTAAACTCCATTCACACCTTGGGCATTAGTCCCTTCATAAATAAACTTTGCTTTAGTTACTTTGATGTGAGTGAGCCATCTGTTTCCTGTGAGGAAGGACCATGACACTCAAATGAATGATAACAAACATGCCAAAACCAACTTTAGAATATGCAGAGGCAAATTTGGCAAGCTTCACTGTAAAAAGAAACAAAACAAAACACACCAAGAATTTTTCTCTATTGTATACTATTGTATATATTATCTGAAAAAGACATCATTGAGTCATCATCTAAGAGAGCATAGGTTTTCAGCTCTAATCACTTCTAAAATGATACTGACATTCTCTATGAGGCCACTAAATGTCTAGGTCACAGAATGACAGGGTCTAGTGTAGTAACACTTCGGAACCATTTAGCGAAGGTAATTTCTTCTAACAAACTTAAAAAGGTCTACTAATACAAAACCATTTACCATACCAACTAATATAAAACTATTTACCATAATTAATGTTCAAATTCTTTTAATTTTACATCTGCATACTCAGTCTAAATAAGCATAACATCACCATGCAAATCATATGCTTTCAGTGTTT
Organism: Proteles cristata cristata; assembly: GCA_017311185.1. NCBI lineage: Eukaryota > Metazoa > Chordata > Mammalia > Carnivora > Hyaenidae > Proteles > Proteles cristata. Next base: position 38,444 of record JAESUZ010000827.1, read on the forward strand.
TTTAGTAACAATGATAAATTTTTACTGATTCATTCAGTCTTTCTTGTTTATTTCTCTTCAGTGACTAATAGTGAGTAATCAGAGAAGGTAACTCGTCTGCAATTAGGTTTTCTATCTGGCTACCTATCTACTAATGGTTAGTAAACTGTATCAAAGTGTAAAAACACATTCATTAAAATCCATTAGGTCTGCTCTCTTACCTAAAGTCCCAAACCAAACAAAAGCAAACCAAATTAATGGAAAACATTTGTCCTAAGCAGAAATTAGGTTTGTTGCTTTCCTTTTATTATCTGATGCATTCATTAATTCAGCTAACATTTGAACATCAACAAGTGTTAGTTTAGGTAGTAGTGATAAAAACAACAAAAAAGAAAGAGAATAAGAAAAAAATGGAGTAACACATGAATCTTCCTTGTGGGGAGTTTTTAGTCCAGGTTGAAAGGAAAAATTATAATACAAGATAAGTACCATGGTAAAGATAGGCCATGGACATACCTAGAAAGGGCATCTAAGTCAGGTAGGAGATGGCCCAGAAAATCTTAGGAACATGACATAGGAGAAAAATTTTGGAGAATGAATAGAATTTGATAGGCCAAGGACATTCCTAGGAGCAGAACAAACACATACAAAGATGCAGAGATCCAAAATAGCACGATGTGGTCAGAGAACTTCCAATGGTATTTTATAGCTGGAGAAAAGGGTGACTACGAAAAGTCACAAAGCATAGGAAGACTGTAGCAAGGCTACGAAGCTTTTATTTTATCCATAGGGTTATTGTATCATTCAGAGTGCCATTGGTCGGAAGAATAAGAACACCTTATGGTAAATGGCTTAAAAATAAGGAAATGTAGTGGCTAGTGGAGCTGTAAATCCATGATGGGTTGGCTTCAAGGCTAGCTAAATCCAGGAGCTATCTGTCATTTCCTGAGGTTTGCTTTCCTCTGTGTGCTAGATCCAATCTCAAGCTATGAAAATGTCCCATGGGAAAAAAATAAATGTCATTGTCTTTACACTCTCTTTACATACTACAAGGTTGAGAGAGAGAGAAAAAAGGCCTTTATCCCATAATTCGAAGCAAGAATTCTGAGATACACTGAGACTGCAACTTTTTAGGTCTCATGCCCACCCTTGAACTGACTAGGGCTCATCCCTGGGAGTGGAAATATTTTCCATGAGGCACTTATGTTACATTCTGAAAACCTAATCTTTTCATAAGTAATGGAAGTACCTCTTTCTAATGCCACATTTTCTGAAAAGCTCAATAATGTTATCTTTACTTCTTGCCACTGGAGTAAATCACCATGTTCAAATGATACTAAGTGTTGGGGAAAAGGGTGACATGTTATAAAACAAATGAAATTTCATTATGTTAGTTTTGTTAATCACATATGATGGGTACTAGAATTTCAACGCCTGTTCCCTTTTTCAAAGGAATTGACGAGAACTTCTCACTGGTATCAGTATGGCTAAGAACAGAGCCTAGCATGTCACATACCATGCATCCTATCAATGTTATACATTATCCTGTATTGATCACAGAATACATAATGTTATTCTGATCACACATACTGATGTGTCCAAACTTTTTGCTTCTGGCATTTATTACTGAATTTGTACTACTGCTCTTAGTATTTCTTCAACATGTAATCTTTGAGGATGGCATCTTTGTCACTTGGTTTCTTGAAGAAATCAGAGCATATTTCATTAATGTGCTTTGCACAATGTTGTCTGTGCCCATTCTACACATTCCCATTGGTGGCTGCATCCTCTCTGTAGTGACCTCCTTGTTCTCATCTCAGTGGTAGTAGGTACATTTTAAGCCTTTTTTTTTTTTGTGAGAAGTCACGTTTTTGTTAGGAGTTTGTCACAGTGATTTAACATATCAAGAAAACAAATATTTAACACAAAAAGATAAAGCCATTGTTGAGCATTATTTACTGTACAGTGTTGTATAGAATATACCTCTATTAACTGCTTAATTTTATGAATGTCTATATTTATGCTTATTAAAGTTCACTTCACATTTAAATCAATAAGGGTAGATTTTTTTCCTTTTCTTTCAAACTGGTTTATTGTGGCTCTCATTGATCTATATCTAGACAAGACTGATAACCTCTTCTCAGATATGGTCTAATTTCATAAGGTGTTTGGGCCAACTCTTGCAAGTGACTGGTAAACATTAATTTCCAATGCATTATATCTGGATCTTCAAGGAGTTTACAATACATAATTGATAAATTAGACATACTTTTGAAACCAAGTTAGAAAAAGTGCGCTTAACCATAGTCCTTTTATTTGCATAAATGATGAAACCAAGTGTCTTATCTAAAGATAAACTACCTAGTATTAAATTATGTGGGATCCACTAATAATATTTTCATATGAAAAGGTACTTTCTTTGAAAGATAGTTTCCATTCACCATCTCTTTTGATGATTTAATTATAGAGTTTGGAATTTGCTTATGAAATTTGTAGAAAATTCTAAATTTTTAGGACTATCAAAACACAGGGAGATATAACCTGCCCTTAATACTTTGCAAAAATGACCCTGTAAAAATCTAATGGAGTTTAGTATGTTCAAGTACACAAGTGATTTGTTAAAGTCATAAGATATAAAGTAACTTATATAGTGAATATAAATAACTTATATAGTAAATACTGGACTGCATAATCAACAAAGAGTTGTATCATACAGTATTTTTTTATTACTAAGAGAAAAAACCCCAATATTGGGGTTTTGAAAGTAGTGATATTTCTTTACATCGCTCTCATTTGAGATTTTTAACAAAAAATGTATTACTGTAAAATGGTGTATTATTTCATTTTAATATGAATTTTACCCCTCTTGCTTTAAGGACTATACCCCACACTCTGAAGAGTTGTACATCCTAAGGCAAAAGTTGATCACCCTTAATTTAGCTACCCACCTGATGAATTCAGTGGGTTTTCTGATATCCTTTCCAAGTCACTGTTCTATTATAGTTGTGAAAAAGGAAACATTACCCTGTAGAGTAGAAAGAAATTATAGGAAATTTCTTTTCTCCATCCCTTGAACCCATAGAAGTTAATATCTTCATCTTTTTAGCATTATAGTTAACTTAATACTTGCCTATTCTTTCATTGTTCTGTCCTGTCCTTAAAGGTAGGGTTTGTGGCTTATGTATCTTTTCATCTCTTCTCATCAGTATGAAAGGTTTTTTTCATATAAAAGTTACACTCAAAAGTTTGGTCAATTGAATTGACTGTTAGAAGAACAACGTTATAACCCATTCTTGCTGTTAATTAGCATGTAATATTTGATGAATCACTTAATCCTTTTGGGCTGCAGTTTCTTCATCTGTAAAATGAAAGAGTTCAAGTAGCTAATCTTGAAGACCCATTACTGTGCTAAAATGCTGTTGAGTAAACGATAGCAGTAACCAAGCATCAGTCATCCCTGTTAAAATAACACCAGTAGAAATCTGTGGAATATGTTTATAACCCAATATTTTAGATTTCATCTGCTACTAATCATCTAAAACCTATGTCTGAATTCCAGTTTTTTAGGGTCTTCTCATAAGCAACTGTGCTAAATTACATTTGTTTAACGTATACTGATAATTGCTTTTACACTATGCCAAGTCTGAGAAAAGAGGTCCTTCCTTGCCCATTAAGTCACTCTAGAGAGATGCTGCACTTCCTGTAAGAAATTATGGGTTAATTGCACTACTGGCATTAGTTTGCCATGTTCGCCCAGGCAGAGACTTATGTAGTAGTTCAGGCTAAAGAATTGGAGTTGGAAGTTTTCTTTTCTACTCTGTGTTTTGTCCTAACTTTCTAACCTATACTGGAGCGAGTGGTTGAACCCCTCCCTGCCTTTTTTTTTTTTCCAGTTTACCTAATTAGAATAAAATAATGAGAGTGTGAGCTGCTGACTCTCAGGTATATGGTAAAGATCAAATGTTAGTAAGGGTTCACTGTAGATTAAATGTATTCTGAAATGATGAGTTTCCTCAATTTCTAGAACCACATATTTTCTTTAGCTCCACATTCTGAAACAAAGGACACACATACCCCCACCCCCACACACTTTGCTGAGCTGCACTTTGGCACAGAGGGTGTGACCGTAAAGTCATAATAAACCATGGAGCCAACAAAAACCACTTAACTAGGTCCATCTATACAGTATGACCGAGTTGAGCATAAGCCTCGCTAAAATATTTCATCTGGCACGGGTTCAAGTTCTGAAGTTGAATGAGTCTGCTTTTGTTTCTCACTAAGCCTGGAAGAAAGGGACTTGTCGTCAGGGAGGGAAAAAAAGGAAGGAATGAGTTAAGTTCTCAGCATCTTAAGTTCTTTTTCTTTGCTTCTTTTCAAACAAGCACACCACATTGAATAGCATGTGGAAAATTGGCATTTCCAGTGAATAAAAATTAACTGGCAAACAACAAAAGGAAAAACGGAGGAATGCTGTTGGATGTTGTTTGGCTTGTCTTGTCTTGTCAGAGAGAGAACATGTGTGAATCAAATGGTTTAAGATGAATTTTACCTACACGTCTGGCTCCTGTTCAGATGTTTTAGATTTCTTAGTCAACTTTATTTGCTTGGTAAAGCTATTTTAAAGTATGATTCTTCTCTGTGTTAAGAACATAAAAGGAGAAGGCTATAAAAGTAGTATGGGTGAACAATTATTCAAGTGTTCCACTTTAGAACACGTGCTCACTTTTGTTTTCTTTTGGGGAAACAGTTTTTAAAGTTTCTTAAAAAGGCAGAAAACCATCACAAGTATCTATAGAGTTCTGGCCTTCGGAAAACATTGCTAATCTGATATTTTCAAAAGAAAGCATGTCTTTTTAAGAAAACACACACACAAAACCTTCTTTGATATCAAAATACTTTCTTTAGGTGCAATGCTTTTGCCCCTCTACAATATGCTGCATGCCCTTAAAATGTTGGACTCTAAAAACCTCATTTTATCCTAGAGATTTTAGAAAGGCTCATTTGCTTCACTGTGCTGTAAAGTTATCCACTGACTGAATGCATTTGGTCTTAGTAAAAAGCCAGAAGCCTGCCTCATGGCTGTCTTATCTCTTGCTATTTTCCTTTTGAGCAGATAACCATCTGACACAAAAGACAATGTGTATTTTCATTGAAAGACATGATCTTCTGAATACAGAACAGATACCCTCTGTCATGCCAACTCTATCATGACTTGTGATTGAAATAATGAATCAGAGGCAGGTATCTGGTGAAAGAACATATGTTCAGTAGCAGACATCAACTTTCATGAAGGATACATTCATGAAAAGTTGTACAAATTTATATTGTAGTGACAAGGATGTCAAACAACTCCACACATGTAAAACAACTCACAACCAAGACCCTTCCAATAATATCAAGGTCATGGTACTCTCAGAAAATGTCATTAAATCATAATGACTAGTGATGCATTTCAAATAGTGTTTAAATTTCAAAATAATTGGACATTAACTTCATGGGAAAATACATTATGAGGAAAAAAATTACCTACAAATGATACTGCTCAGTAAAACCAGACTTCCTTATATGATATCAGGTTAGTCATCTTAAAGGTAGAAACTTCCAGAATTATAGACTAGTTGAGTTGAAGAAAACTTAGATGCCTCAATATAATTATATTCCTTAATGGATGAGAAATGTTAGGCTCAATGATATCAAGTGATACACAGCAAGTTATAAACAAAGCTTGGTCAAGCCTCAGTTTTTCTGTCCTCAGCCCCATGCACGTTACACTACAGCACAATTTCATGTAGCTTCTGGGGTGATATACTTGTTTCCATTCCAGATCAGTGTCTCAGGCTTCCAGAGTTAGAAAAAAAAGAGGTCTCTAGATTTGAGTTGAAGAGGCTAGAGTGATGTTAAACCAAGTTTCCTTAGAGAAATAGTGGCAGTGTTCCTCTTGAGCTCAGAAACATGTGACAGCCAACTTTAAATAAGTGTAGAGTGAAAGGAATATTCTATTCTTGTTTGAACAGAGCAGAAAGTCAATTCCTAGAAAAGAAATAAAATTCATTTTCCCAAGAATTTATCATTTTGATGAATTTTGTTAGAAACCGACAATATCTTTCTGAAGACAAATATTCCTACGAAACCAAAATAAGAAAAAGATATTATGGTTATAGTTATATCAGTGATCTCTTTCTCAATTATTTTTCTCTGTGTGTGTATGTGTGCATGTGTGTATGTGCACGTACAAACTATGTTAAATTATTTTTTTAGTATATGGACCATAAATTCAAAAAAATTTTAGAAATATCCATTAAAGTAAATATTCCAAATGTAATATTTATGCTCCAAATCAGATTCACTTTTTGATTATTTTGTTTGATCTTATTTGTTACAAATAAAATAGAAAATTAAACGAAGACCATGTTTAGCAGCCTTTGAAAGGTATGTAACTGCTGACTGCAACAGCGGGTGATTGAGGGTTCAAAAACTGTTTTGCATGAGCCTCCAAATTATTCATCATTAAATCAGCCCAATGTGTTCAGCTTTCACAGACCAGCTTAGTATCACTGCCAAATTAAAGTTGGCATTTTGAGAGCTTATTGAATCTTTCTGACCAAGTATTTTTGTTACTGTTTAGGATTTTTCAAAGTAAGAATAATAATTGAAAATAGAACAGCACTTGGCTGTGAAAATAAGTCTTAACACTGTTCCTCTAAGGGTAATGGTCTCATTTTTGAGATTCCTTATTTTTGATTCCTCATTTTTCTTTTGTATCCTAGTGAATATTTGGTTATGCTGTAACATTTCTATTCCTGAAAGCTTCTCCTGTCTTACTCTGGCTCATAATATTTGACTTCCAGCACTATAAGATAGTATACTTTAATTTCATGAAACTAACATTGAAATTATCATTTCTAATATTTTTCTTTTAAGTTCATCTTTAAAGCCACTAAAATGAAAGTTCTTACTTTTCTTTTCTAACTAGTTTAATTTTTACTTAAAAAATTGTGTTTGTTCATGTTAAAAAAAGAAATATGCTTTGTGTAGAAAACAATTTATCCTCTGAAACTGCAATATGCATAAATGGTAAATTATTTATAAATTTATATGGTCTATAATATTACACAGTATGTTTTCTTCAAGGATGACCAAAAAGGCTCTTCATCTCAGTTTCCCCCAGGAACAAAAAGTAGACAGACAGAACCTTCAACAGCATTGGATATCTCCTTAGCTTAATCCCCTAGTTTCTTAGGTACATTTTCTACTTTCCATGCTATTAGGCAAAAGAGTCAATAATCTCTGCCTCTGCATCACAAGGACCCTTTTTTTCTCATATCCAGCAGCATTCTTTCACCTTTCCTGTAAGCTCTCCCAGCAGCAGAAAAGGTGGTCAGGATTTGCTCAAAATCTCTTCAAGTCCTCTTACATTTTCCCTAAAACTCTCCTGTTAGGTGCCTCTAGATTCTTCCTTCTACCTCATCCCAAAGCTATTATTATATTTTAAGACTTTTGTTAGGCTAGCACACCACTTTCAAGTACAAAAATCTGTATTGTTTAGGTCTTACTGTGTAACAGATCACTTCAAAACTTAGTGGCTTAACAGACACATGAAACGATGCTCAGCATCACTCCTCATCAGGGAAATACAAATCAAAACCACACTGAGATACCACCTCACGCCAGTCAGAGTGGCTAAAATGAGCCAATCAGAGAACTCTAGATGCTGGCGAGGATGTGGAGAAACGGGCACCCTCCTACACTGTTGGTGGGAATGTAAACTGGTACAGCCCCTCTGGAAAACAGTGTGGAGGTTCCTAAGGAAACTAACAACAGAACTCCCCTATGACCCAGCAATAGCACTGCTAGGAATTTACCCAAGGGATACAGAAATGCTGATGCATAGGAGCACATGTACCCCAATGTTCATAGCAGCACTCTCCACAATAGCTAAAACATGGAAAGAGCCTAAGTGTCCATCAACAGATGAATGGATCGAGAAGATGTGGTTTATCTATACCATGGAATACTACATGGCAATGAGAAACAATGAAATCTGGCCATGTGTAGCAACATGGATGGACCTTGAGGGTGTTATGCTGAGCGAAATAAGTCAGGCAGAGAAGGACAAATATCATATGTGTGCACATATAGGAGGATTAGGAGGAACTTAACAGAGGACCAAGGGGCAGAAGAAGGGCGGAAATGGTGGGGGAAAGGGAGAGAGGCAAACCCTGAGAGACTCTTGAATGCTGACAAAAACTGAAGACTGATGGAGGTGGGGGGGAGGAGGGATGGGCATGGAGGAGGACACTTGTGGGGATGAGCACTGGGTGTTATGTGGAAACTAATTTGACAATAAACTATTTGTAAAAAAAGAAAAAACAACTTAGTGGCTTAAAACAACAGTGTTTTTATCCTTCATAATTTCTGAAAGTCAGGAATTTGAGAGCAACATTCTGGATGGCTCTGGTTTCAGGTCCTTCCTACAATTGTAGTTAGATTTCAGCTAGAAAAAAAGTCACTTGAAGGTCTCACTGGGGCTGGAGGATCTTCCTTCAAGATGATTCAGTTGCTGGGCTGGAGGGGGTGGTGCTGGTTGCTGGAAGAGATTTCAGTTTATCACTGCATGGTTCTCTCAAGAGGGCTGTTAAGTCTCTTGCTACAATACTGGAAGATAATTCTTCCTGTGTCTCTCATATCTTGTGAGCAGAGGAACTGAGAACTTTTATTGTTCTGAATTATCTTTTCAAGGATGTTTGCATAACAAGCAGCCTTGCAGGATAGAGATAGTCTCCCTCCAGAGTGAAAGGCAGTTTATTTTTCTTCTTCCATATCATAAAGGTAATATCTCCTTAAGGCAAAGATCAGGCAGGCTTAAAAAATTGAGTCCCCTAAACTTGGAGTTCATCTTCACTTTGCATTAGACTGTGGGAATTGGGGCTTAAGAAACTGGCACAATCCTGGTACTCTGGTTACTTCCATTGTTTTGAGTGATAAACTGTCCTTTGAATGTGACCTTGGAGTCTTGCATCTTCTACTATCATCCAAGAACCCACAGCAGGATAACTTGTTAGCTTGCAAGTAGGATAAAATGTCATCACTAAGAGATCTTTACAGGCAGATAGCTTCCACCACAGTGAATGATCTAACAGGCCAAGAGAGAAGCTGAGATTTTTATTTTGACCTATCAGAGAAAAACCACACACACTATCACTTCCATATTTCCATCATAGGTCAACCCTAATTTAATGTGAGAAGAGACTATACAAAGGTAGGAATACCAGAAGGTGAGGATCATTAAGAGCTAATAGCTGGCTATCAAAGCTCTCCTAAAAATTGTAAATGTAAAAAGTTGAGATCAGAAATAATATATTATTTTTGTGCCACCTGCAGAACTCGAGCTAGTACATTTCATATTACATTAGTGATTCTATTGTTGAATTGCATTGCTCTAAAAACATTACATGTGGTGTAAGGAATAAGATTTCCATATAAAATGTGATGAGTGGGTCTACAAAAATAGAAAATATTTCTTGGTGTACCCTTTATCATCTAATAAACAGAAAAAATCTCAGCATCTAATCAGAAGTGGTACACTAGCCTTGTGAAGATTCACTATAAGAGATGCAACTGGCTAATTTTGATTGCCTAATAGTTTCTGTTTCATCAAAATCTTCTGATCATTATATAATAAAATCAAGAGAATAAAATTTGTGGAATTGTGGCCAAATTTCAAACACTTCCCCCATATAACTTTTTCAGGAAAGAGGAAGGAGAAAGGATACATAGAAGGCTAAAACAAAATTCAATTCATTCATATAACTTAACTTGAGAAGAATAATTAAAATGAAAAGCTTTCTTTTAAATTGATATTATTTAAGTTTATGTATTTATTTTGAGAGAGAAAGAGAGAATATGAGCAACGGGAAAGGGAGAGGCAGAGAGGCAGAATCCTAATTAGGTCCCATGTTGTCAGCTCAGAGCCCATCACAGGGTTTGATCTCACGAACCATGAGATCATGACCTGAGCCAAAATCAAGAGCTAAGTGCTCAACCGACTGAGCCACCCAGGCACCCCTAAGTCGATATTTTTAACTTAAAATCATCTTTGCTTTAAATATTACAGTATTAATAATTTAACTGGGAAAATTTACTTACATGAATCCATTGCTTACAGTCATAAGTATGCAGTTTGACTGAAATTTTGCACAAGGGTACTAAAATGCTTAAGATTTAATTGATGACATATAATTGTATTTAATTTTATGTGTATTTAAATTTGTAATTTCAAATTTTTAAGTTAAGGGAAAGATAAAGGAAAGTGACACTTGGAAAACAGGCCTTTAGCCATTAGTAAAGCACTTTGATGGGTGAAGAAACAGTATCAATTTCTAATTTTGGGGAAAAATAATTTACTATAGTGAACTTCTTTGGAGAAGGAATGATATCCAAACCATGTTTACTTTACTTCACGTATAGTATGAAGGACTTCAAGATTAAAATTCACATAATCAACCCTTTCCCAACAAATGTCTTTAGAATCCAATTACTCAACATATCTCAAGCACACAATGCACTACTTTTGTGAAATTTTAACACAGAGGGGAAAAAGAGATTTTTAGTATGATGATATTTTTCATCTAAATATATCTAAATTGAACTGCCATCTTCAAGATCTGCCCCGTTTTGATTCATGGTATCAATTCAGCTAAAGCAGAGACTTCTTTGAAGAACAGTGACAGATTTATTTTTTAAAAATAATAAAAATAAAAACTGTCATGATCTCTTTGGAAATAATTTCTAAATTCTTATGTGGTAATTATATTTCCTGGCCTGGAAGCAGAAGGAGTATGAAGCATTAATTTGGAACACATTCCATCTTTCGCCTCCCATGGTTAAACTGTTTAATTAAAGACCTTGAAGGCTTCTGGGCAAAACAATCAGCACATGGTGTGATCATCTCCCTCTGCTTTGTGCTTTTCCATCTTTTGGAACTTTATTCGTTTATTCTAGGACTATTTGGCACTCTTCACTTAGGCAATAGTAGACAAAAGAAGTCAGTAGTCATTTGGTTTTGTAGATTCTTGTAGAGATTGATTTCTGATGGCTGAAGACAGTCAAGCATTGCACAAATATTTATTGAGTGAATGCCAACTGAGGTTCCTGACACTCTGCTAGATGTTTTGAAATAACCGATGAATCAGATGCAGCTCCTTGTTTACATATGAAGAAGTATTCAGGCAAGAAGGGAAGATGAGACAGGGACATAGCCATCTACAGCTCCAAGAAGCAAGGAGTAAAGTGCTAGAGTAAAATGTTATGACAGAGACAGTGAAGAGATTATTGTTTGAGAGGAGGAATTAAAGGGAAGACACAATTGAAGTGAGATTAAGGTCTACTAGAAAGGATTTAGACGTGTAGAGGTTGGGGAATGGGAGAACATGAAAGAAAAAAAAAAGAAAGTAGGCAAGAGGAATGTGGGTCACCAAAACGAAGGATATGAAAGGACTTTATTCCATTCTTAAGAAGAAAGCATTATTAAAAAGTTTTACATTAGAGAGCTAATAATTGAGATTTGTATTTTAACTAGCTAACTCAGGCTATAGTACAGAGACAGGATTGGAAGAGGTTAAGAATAGAAACAAAGAGAAAAGAAACTCATCTGCTCCTTATAGCTGTTGCTATTTGCAGTTTCAGCAATAATCCATTTTATTTTTTAATTTTTTTTAAATGTTTTATTTATTTCTAAGAGACAGAGAGAGAGAGCGTGAGCAGGGGAGGGTCAGAGAGAGAGAGAGATACAGACTCTGAAACAGGCTCCAGGCTCTGAGCTGACAGTCAGCACAGAGCCCGACGTGGGGCCCGAACCCACAAACCAGGAGATCATGACCTAAGCGAAAGTCGGACGCTTAACCGACTAAGCCACCCGGGCGCCCCAGCATTAATCCATTTTAGACAATGACAACCTCTTCCAGCTTGACTTGGTATCCTCTTTCAAATATCTTTTTGATATTCACTTTCTGGTCCCTCATTTTGTGACCATAGCTAAAAAACGTCCTCGTCAGTAGAATCAATACACTGGGCCAACTCACTATATGGCTTCCGCAGTAGGGAAATGAGGTAATTAAAGAGTAATATAAAATTTGCCATAGTGATTATTGTGGATTATTTTGTGTGTGGCTCTGTGTTGAAGCTAAATGTAGGAAAGTGTTGGTACATGACTCCAGGATGGGATAAAGGTATGGGAATTCATGTCTTAAGTGCAGCAGTCTCAGGAAGCAAGAACTCAAAAGTTGGAGTCTGTGGAAATCGGAAGAGAGCAGTACTGTATTTAAAAGAAAAATGCTAATTAACATCCTGCCAAACGGAGTAGCTGCTGTAACACCCTGAGGCAATGGCTGACTGGAAAAGGGAACCTATTTTACAAAGGACCTTTAACACAGCGTGGGGAATAAAGGGGATTGGTCAAGTTGTAACAAGTTAGAACATATATGGATACTTCTCCAATTACTTGCTGAACACCAGCAAGTCAAAATTCTAGCACCTTAAATACCCTATGGGTAACCAGTTTTTACACCTTTGAGTTAATAATAAAGATAGCCAATTGTGAATATTTTGTTTTGGTGAGGAGAAATAAATTTTCTGGGGAAGAAAAGGCTATAATTTGAAGAATTCTATGTTGGTTTCTTTGTACATGGTTGTACTGACTTTAAGACCATGTGACTAGATCAACACTTCTAGTGTGGTATGGAATAAATATATTAAAAATGCATTTTTATGAGTGGTTAAATATGACATGGCAAGAGATTAAGTCTCATGCTCAAAGTTATATTGGTGTGGTGCTATCATATATACATTTTATGATCCAGTCAATGAATGGGTTTGCATTTGTGAGAGACTAAGAGAGACTAAGCTTAAAATCCAGTAAAAGGACAATTGACGACATAGATGAGAAGATTTCTCTGCCCCAAAGTAACAAGAATGGCACTTTTCTTATGATTTGTTACAAATACTTGATTCCAAAGCTCAACATAATGAAACAAAACATTTAGAACATTCAGTTTATGAAAAATACTTGCTTTCCTAAAATGATATGCCTATTCATGACAGAGTTCAATGTCACTACTTTATTATAAAAAATGTTGCTTAGAAAATTCTAAAACAAGAAGCCACCAAGTCTCAAGCTCACAATCATTCTTTAGACACTGTTCAAGATTGTTTTCATCACTTACAACAGTATTTCATGTGTCTGTCAGTGAATAATCATACACCTGATCTCATACAAAAATAACTGCATTTGACAATAGTTTACAATCTGAAGCAAAATAAAACCCTTCAATCAAACACATCTCAAAATGTTTTAATATTTGCCTATATTGATTTTATATTGATATTCTGACATTTATTCATTAATTTATGCACTCAAGAAGTTTTGGTAATTGTATCCAATGTCAAATAGCATAGGGCCTTATTCTCAAGCAATTTGTAGCTTAGAAAAAAAGACAAATAAGACATATGTATATATTAAGAAACTTTGTTAGTTAATCTGTTTAAAATATTTGCCCACTTTATAAATATGTGAAAAATGACATATGGTAGAGGTTACCACCCCCCCCATTTTAAAATGTATATATACATTTTTTAAAAATGATTTCAGCCTTTGGGGGTGCCTGGGTGGCTCAGTCAGTTGAGCCTCTGACTTTGGCTCAGATCATGATCTCATGGTTCATGGGTTTGAGCCCCACATCAGACTGTGCTGACAGTTCAGAGCTTGGAGCCTGCTTCAGATTCTGTGTCTTCTCTCTGCCCCTTGCCCATTGACACTTTGTCTGTCTGTGTCTTTCTCTCTCAAAAATAAACAAACATTTTAGAAAATGGTTTCAGCCTTTGAAGTTAGCTTAAATAATTTTTCCTACTCTAATATTTGAAAATGATTCTTCTATATATCTTCATAGTATGTCATAATTTCATTTTTACTTATACAATTATAACATTCTAGAATTAATATAATATGAAAGAATTTGTAAATGTCTAGCACTTCATCAAACACCAGAGAGCATTGCCTCCACTTAAAACAATGAAATTGACATTATTATTCTTGAAAAATCTTATTTTTATTAAAGTTAATTTTTAGAAATATTCTCCTGACTTTTTCTGAATGTACTTATTTATTTTATTAACCCAACTAGATATTCTAATAACAATTAAACCATGTTTTAAGTATTGAAACTCAACCTGATCTGGTTACTTTTACAATTTCCTTGACTATAACCTTAGCTGGACCCACAGTACTACTAGACAACTGTGTCCGCTGGCAATTTCTCACTCGTCTTATGGATAGTTCAAACTTTTACCCATCTCATTTATCAGAAACCTAGTAGATAAAAGTAACAAGTAAGAATAAAGAGCAACATGAATTGCAAACATGTATTTTATACAAGAATAATTGCCTGGAAATAACAAAGGAAAACCAGGTGACAAGGGACACAATTTTCTTTCTTCTTAAATTCTACCACAGAGTGAACAAGTAAGTAAAAATAACTTTTTCAGATGTTGAATATTACATACACTTATTTTCCAAATAACTATTTTTGATTATTTTGTTGTTTTTATTGTTTTTGCAAACAAGGACCACTTAAAAATCTTACTTAAAATGATCTTTAGAGTGGTAATGTTATGGTGTAGTGTTGAAGAGGGCTGGATCTGTAGCCATGATACCTTTAGATGAATCCTACTTCCAAAGTTGATTCTTGTGTAACCATGTGCATGTTAATTCACCTCTCTGAGACTCAGTTTTCTCATCTGTAAAATAGGGCTGTATTAGTACCAGCCTCATAGGAATGATATGAGTATCACATTAGTTAAGATATCTAAAGAACTTCAGTGTATCTGCCACATAGTAGAAACTTGATACATATCATTATTGTTAACACTATTATTGCATCAATGCAGGAAAAGTTACTTTATTGAGTGACAAATGTTTTACAGCTAGTTATATAAAAGTATTTTGATATTGCCTAAGTGAAGCTATCAATTTATTTTTTGTTAATTTCACATTCCACATGTTATAATAATATTAAAGCATAACCTGAATAATGTCCCCTTTTATTTTTATTTCTCACATGACATTGCTAATGTTTTAACTCACAATATTTTATAGACAATTTTTACCCATGATGGTTAGGTTCAGCTCTTTATTCTTTCTCAAAATTTTTGAGTCCATTTTTTAAAATTTCTGACTTTTCATGTTCTTACTGTTTGAACAAGAAACATAATTTTATATGTTATAAGAGATAACATAAGTTAGGAAATGCATGGATATGTGAGTTGAACTTGAATTTTAATTTGTGTAAATGATATATGTGCCATTCACTACCTACATGTGTGACTTAGAGGACAAATGACTTCATTGCTCTTAGCCTGAATATCATTAAGTCCAAATTGTAAATCCTTCCCTGTAGGATTATTGTAAGCATTAACTATTGTATATTTAAAATACTAATAATGCAATGGCACATAATAGATAATCAATGGTAGCATAAAGTTGAACACAAACAGCACAAATGGAGAAATAGTCTAACATATAAGACTCAAATAACAAAATTAGAATAAAAATGCGATGCCACTTCTCATCTGCAGTTTGGCTGATAAATAAATAAGTAAATATTTAAAAAAAAACCAGTATGGCAAAGGGTGGAAAAGAAATGGAAGTCTCACAAACTGTTGGTGATAGGGTAAAGGATTACAGTTCTATTGAGGACAATTATGTAGTATCAAAATTTAAAAGGCAGTCTTTAACACAACAATTTCGTGTTTTGAATCTCGTTAACAAAAGTCAATAAATGCAACAGGCTGGGAATCCTGCAAAGCAGTTATTAGAAAAGTGTGTATCATCACTGATGTGCAGGAAGAAGCACCTTGACACTGAACTAAAGTCAACCAGCTACTCACTAAGTCAGTGGCTCCTCTCATTTCAGTGTGGTTATGAATTACCAGGTGGTTTACTTAAAAGTGCAAATTCTTGCGTGAATTTCCCGCAGGCTCTCATGTAATTCTGAAGATGCTGGTTCTCAGATCACACTTGAAATACCAAGGCTCAATTACTTCCTGCTAAAGTAGTACTTGAAACAAGAGAGTAAAGAACTCACCACCTCTGCCCCCATTTATACCACTCCCCACCAGGGATTCAAACAGGATTGGCCAACAGGCCAACAGGATTCAAACTCAAAGCACTTTTTCTGATGATCCCATAATCTGACCCAGAATCTGGATCAATGCAATGTCTCACCTTTCAGGTACAAATTACTTAGGTGTATGTGCATCATATGGAAACTCCAAGCCACTTTCCCCATTTTCTTATGCCAGGTATTCTCAAACTTAAGCGTATATCAGAATCATCCAGAGAACTTGTTAAAACAGATTACTAGCCCTAATACCCAGACTTTTTGATTCAGCAAATCTGAGAAGAGGGTGAGAATTTGCACTTTTAATAAGGTCCCAAGCAATTCAGATGCTGCTGGTCAGGGATCACACTTCAAGACCACTATTTTATGCAATAGTTTATGTGCAAGAAAACCAAACCAAACCAAACAAACAAACTCATTCCAATACTAAATGATTTTTAAAAACCCAAAAAGATTAAATAAAAGCAAATGAAATATTTTTCTTACTTGAATAATTCAAACTGGAAAAACAGGTCCTTTAGATCCTTACAGAAGACAAAGGAAATAAGATTGGAAAAACAACTTCAGAGCTAAGGGCACCCCTTGAAAAATGCCCCATATCCAAGCTGAGAACTGTAGAAGTATAGAAAAAAAATGTCTTAATCACCCTCTGAAGCAGGAGAAATATTTAGAAATCAGTATTTTTCTATACACTAATAACGAAGTAGTAGATAGAGAAATTAACAAAGCCACTCCATTTACAATTATACCAAAAAGAATAAAATTTGTAGGAATAAACTTAACTAAAGAGGTGAAAGACCTGAACTCTGAAAACTATGAAATACTGATGAAAGGAACTGAAGATAACACAAGCATATGGAGAGATATTTATTCCACATTCATGTATTGGAAAAATTGTTATTGTTAAAATGTGCATACTACCCAAAGTAGTCTATAGATTCAGTGCAACCCCTATCAAAATACCAACAGCATTCTTCACAGAATTAGAGCAAATAATACTAAAACTTGTATGGAACCACAAAAGACACTGAATAGCCAAAGCAATCTTGAGAAAGAAGAACAAAGCTGGAGGAATTACAATTCCAGATTTCAAGATACACTAAAAAGCTGTAGCAATCAAAACTGTATGCTATTGGCACAAAAATAAACACATAGATCAGTAGAACAGAATAGAGAGCCTAGAAATAAACCCATGTTTATATGGCCAATTAATCTATGATAAAGGAAGGAAAAGTATACAATGGGGAAAAGACAGTCTCTTTAATGAATGGTATTGGGAAAACCTGACAGCTACATGTAAAAAATGTGAAACTGGGCCACTTTCTAACAGCATACACAAAAATAAACTCAAAAGACCTGAATTTAAGATCTGAAGCCTTAAAACTTCCAGAAGATAATGCAAGCAGTAATCTCTCTGATATTAGCCATAGCAACACTTTTCTAAGTATGTCATTCAAGGCAAAAGAAACAAAAGCAAAATAAGCTATAAGGAGTAAGTCAAAATAAAAAGCTTTAGCACAGTGAAAGAAACCATCAACAAAACAAAAAGGCAACTAACTGAATGGGAAAAGATTGCAAATGATATATCTGATAAAGGGTTAATATACAAAAGCTATAAAGAACTTATGCAACTTAACACCAAGAAAGCAAACAGTCTGATTAAAAAAATGTGCAGAGGACCTGAACGGACATTTTCCAAAGAAGGCATACAGATGGCCAACAGATACATGAAAAGATGCTCAACATCACTAATCATCAGGGAAATGCAAATCAAAACCACAATGAGATATCATCTTATACCTTTCAGAATGGCTAAAATGAGAAGACAAGAAATAACAAGTGTTTGCTAGGCTGTAGAGAAAGAGGAACCCTTGGACACTGTTGTTGGGAAAGTAAATTGGTGCCACTACTGTGGAAAACAGCATGATGATTCCTCAAAAAATTAAAAATAGAAATACCATATGATCCAATAATTCCACTACTGGATATTTACCTCAAGATAATGAAAACACTAAATCAAAAAGATGCATATACCCTTATATTTATTGTAACATTATTTTCAATAGCCAAGATATGGAAGCAACCCAAGTGTCCATTGATAGAAAAATGAATAAGAAAGATGTGCTTGGTGTGTGTGTGTGTGTGTGTGTGTATATAATACATATGGAATATTACTCAACCATGAAAAATGAGATTGGGCCATTTGTGATACCATGAATGTAACTAGAGGGTATTATTCTAAGTGAAATAAATTCAATTGACAAAGACAAATACCATAGGATTTTACTCATATGTGGAATAAAAAAAATCCAAATGAGTAAACAATAAAAAAACAGAATTAGACCTATAAATATAGAAAACAAACTGATAGTTGCCAGAAGGGAGGAGGATGAGGGCATGGGTAAAATGGGTGAAGGGAAGTGGGAGATACAGGCTTTCAGTTATGGATTGACTAAGTTATGGGAATAAAAGGCACAACATACTGAATATAGTCAATGATATTGTATTAGTGCTGTCTGGTAGCAGATGGTAGCTATGTTTGTGGTGAGCATAGCATAAAGTATAGAGAAGTTTAGTCACTATGTTGAACACCTGAAACTAATGTAACATTGTGTGTCACCTACAGTCAAATAAAAAAAGAAAGAGAGAGAGAAAGAAACATTCATAAGATGTGTAAGCATTGCTATTAACAGTGATACTTGATAAGGACCAATCTTGTGAATTTTAAATGGACAAAAAAATATCTGATATGTATTGTGTTTATATTAAAATGTGTTATAACTATTCCCTTAGTATGACTGTCAAGGTTAAGTACTCAGGCTTAAATATAACCCTTTATGTAATACAAGAAGAAAGAGTAAATTCTGTGACCAATTACCTTCTTCAAGCACCAGGAGGACTAAAGTGCTACAGAGATAATCAAGGAGAGGCAAACATAGAACTTTGGTCAGTAGTAATAATTCCTTTGTTTGGAGCCTATACATGTGATTCTTTAGACTGAACCAATTCCTTTAGAAATAAAATTAAATTTTCCTGGAAATGTTTATCCAGGAAGGGATTTGGGGTATCAGTGAGCATAGGTTTTTTTTTAATATTTATTTATTTTGAGAGAGAGAAAAAGAGAGAGAGAGAGAGAGAGAGAGAGAATGGGGTAAGGACAGAGAGACAGAACAGAGCAGAGGAAATCCCAAGCAGGCTCCGTGCTATCAGCACAGAGCCCAATGCAGGGCTCAATCTCATGAACTGTGAGATCATGACGTGAGCTGAAATCAAGAGTCATGCATGCTTAACTGACTGAGCTACTCAGGTGCCGCCCTAATCTGATTTTTAAAATATTGAATGTAAACATCAATAAGCTTCTGGACAATTTGAATTCTCTCTATCTCTAATGTTAGTTGAATTTAAAATAAACCAGGTATTTATCCTGAATGATTTATCACATGAATTAGACATTATCTGTTTATAAGATTTCCTCTTAGGTTTGAAAACCTCAGATTTTTAAAAATATAAGTTAAATTTGAGAAAACATCATTTGCATTTGGAAACTTGAAGTCAAACTAGTAAATAATAATAATAATAATTAATAATAGGTGCCTTGGTGGCTGAGTTGGTTTCAGCTGTTAGTGCAGACCCACTTCAGATCCTCTATCCCCTTCTCTCTCTACCCCTCCCCTACTTGACTCTAAAATACATTAACATTTTAAAAAAATCTTAAAAAGTAATGACTGTCCCAAAACATGTAACGGATTTGAAGGAATTTATTATAAATTTGCTTTTTAAAAAGAAAAATGTGTCACTGGATTTAAAGTAATTATTCCCAAAGCAGAACCTAGGACTCTGAAAAGCCCTTTAAAGTTCTTTCAGTTGGATAGTTTATGTTTACTATTTTTAACTATTAAGTTACTATGTTACTATATAAAATTCAATAAATACTGATTTATAGTTAAAAATCAAGGGGGCTGATGTTTTCTTATAAAATTTGTATGTTCTTTATTAATCAATCTATTTATACTTCTGAGAAGGCATTGTATTTTGTATATTATCTATATGTCTACCTGTATAAGTATACATATACTTTTCTTTACAAAAGTTGGAATATAAACTACATATATTAATTTGTCTTGCATTTTTCATATAACATTGTTGAAATTTGTATTCTACATCATGATATGTAGACTTATGTCATTCATTTTAATAGTAGTATCAAATTTCAAAATATAGACATACACTAATTTAATTTAAAACATTTCCTATTGATAGCTTTTTACCAAATTTTTGCTACTGCAAACAATGCTTCATTGAATCCTCTTATAAACACAACTTTGTGCACAAATAGGGCAGCTTCCTAGAGGAAGCACTTGCTTGATTAGATTATTTGCTTTTAAAGTTTTGATGGATTATGCCAATTTGTTCTCCATAGAGCTTGTACAAGTTTATCCTTCCACCAGCAATTTGTGAATGTTCTGTTTTTCACATTTTCTTTCACAGTGATTATTAAAATATTTATTCTTTTTCCAAACTAATATGTGAAAAATCACATCTCATGCTCTTTAAGTTTATAATTATTTGATTATTAGTTAAGTTGAAGGGATAGTGAAGAATGCATCCTACTAACAGTGAGGGAAATTGGGAAATAAGGGTAACACAACATTCAGTTTTAAAACTGTATTAAAATTAACTCTTAGCTGGTGATTAGAGAGACCCCAGAGAACAGCAGCTTCAATACTATGTAAGTTTTTTTCTTTCTCTTTCTTGCTCATAAAAATCTTCTGCTAGTCTGGGCTGGTGAGGCGGTAGCTCTGCTCCATGTGGTCATCCAGGGGACTCAGTTTCTTAGCATTTAATACTCTTAGCAAATTGTCTTCATCTGCACAGTGAAAGCTGGTCTGTGACAATCTATATATTGGCTTGTGGAAAGGGAATAGAAAGAAATTCCAGGGGAGCAACTTCTTTTATATAAATACAATAGACACTGCACACACTATGTATTCTCACATTCCAAAGTCTAGAATGTAGTTAACTAGCTGTATGTAGGTAGCTACAAGGGAAGCTGAGATATATGGTCCTCTGGCCCTACATCTATGTGTTCCAAATCAAAAACAATAGAGTTTAACTATTTTCCTGAGAGCTGCTTCTCAAATGAAATAGTTGCTCTGCCCCCAAATTCTGTGTCTGCCCTGTGTCAGAAGCTTCACATAGCGTCCTTAGGGACTGAGGAAAAAAAAATATTTGCCAGGTGAGTAGTTGCTTTCTGAGTTGATTCCCAGGAATCTGGGACTGTGTTAATTTTTTCTAGTAAAAATGTCACTTCTGAATAATAGCTACAATCATATTAAGTTTTTGATAATCTAGTTATTCTCCAAAATCCATCTAACCATCTTCCTCGGGGTAGATTTCCTGGGTCTTTGTGAAGGGACATCCTAGGACTGGAAATTGAGTGGGACTATGAGAAGCAATGAATTCTCCCTTTGGCAACTCAAGTTAGATTTTTGTTTACCAGACATACACTTTTTTCAATTATATAGATCAAGTAATACCTCATTGGCTGCCCATCCACTTTATACCAGGGGACATTGTTATCAATTAGCCACAGCCACAGATTCCTGGAGGTTAAAATACTGGTTGCCACTCAGTCTCTGTGGCTGATTATGGTAATTGCAACCACCTTTTCTATGATGGTTAAGCACTACCACATGGTCTTTCTCCATTCCAGGATTGTGTTATTCCCACTGATGAGAGATTCCAAGAAATGAGAGATCCTACGCAATGGCAACATCCCTCACCTTTATTTTCAGGTTTACAAAGACAGTCACCTTGGAAGTTCTCCAGGATGCCAGTCTCTTCTTTGTGAACTTCCTTAACTTTTTATTGCCTTGATGGAAAGAGTATTCTCTAGAATCTCCCAAAGGACATGGGAGAAAGGTGTGTAGTTTATATACAATAAATCTACCTCAAAAGTCTCAGTTCTCTAAATCTTTGGGTTCCTTCCTCCTAATGTAGAAGGTAAGGAAGTTCTGGCATTTTGACATCATGAAATAGTGATTTTCATGAAATCCAAGCATCTGTAGTCAACAAAGGAAACTACTAACTATACTTAAATCTGCTTTGGCTGGCACACAAAATTCAAAATGCTAGGTAAATACATCCTTATAGGGAAGTTGGACCCAATTCACCCTTACATTTTATTCCCTTCAGCATAACATTCTTAGAAACCATCCCCACACAGCTCATCGGGTTACTACGATCCAATTTTAAAAGACCTTCTAAGTCTTATAATAATGCATACTCTATCTTTTCTGGAAATACGCTTATCAGTTTTCCACCTGAGCCATTCTGTGATCTAGCTGTCATAATGGATATAGAGGTGAAGAGAGGTATTGTGGGGGGTGGGTATTAATAACTGACATTCCTTTGTGAGGCAAAAGCTCAGATGAGTTCATTGAAAGGTCTTTATGCATGGAAAGATTATTTTTCTCATACAGGGGGAGAGAGTTTACTGCTTCATACACTAAAATCTTGAGATGATTTGGGAACTAATGTTCATACTTTCAAATGGGTCTTCAGATATGTTCATCCCAAGTCTCAAGTCCAGCTTTTCAAGCAATATTCTAACCTTTTCATTATATCTGTGCTGATGATGTACATTTATATAATATAGCAATTCTAAAACCTAAACTATTATATTTTGGGCTCAATCCTCAGGCATGGTGCCCTATAGCTATTAAAAAGGAGGCATATTTTTTAAGGTCACCACAGAAGCTCTTTAGTTCTCCACAAGCATTTTGGGTTTGAAATTTAAGTCCTGTACTTATCTTTTTGTTTTCATAAGCTCCCAGGATGGTCAAAAACAGCTGGTATACCCCATATTCTTTGTAATTATCATTATTGTCATCAAAAACAAATGCCCCAGCCATTTGATATCTGGCTTTTCATCCCACATCAGCCCTGAGTAATTATGATTCCATGACATGCCATTACTAAGTCTCCCATTTTCCTCCAGGAAGACCATGTGTTTATCAAATATGCTAACAAACCAATTTCAGAATACCATATTGAGGATCTACTTTGTGAGGCTATGTCTGGTGCCCAGGACTGTATCTGTCGGGATCTCTACAGAAAACACAATTCTCCCCACATGGTTCAAATGAAAAGTTTTCAACAAAGGGCTACCAATGGGTGTATATGCAGAATGAAATGAGGCACCCATACACTAATATCAGCAGGGAAACATATAGTACCAGGACCAGAAGTTCAAGGAGGGAATGAAGTTCCTTGAGCACAGAGGGAGTTGGAATTATAAAAAGGGGGCCACCTGGTTGAAGCTTTGGACTTGGAGGGAAGCAGCAAGTGTTGAATATACCTGCCAAACCATGGAAGCATCAGGGGGAAAAATAACTTTGACTTCTGTGTCCTTGCACCTTCCAATCTTCTGCCAACACTTCCACTGCCTGAATGTCATTGGAACCCAATCAGCAAGATTGTAAACGAGAAGATGCAGTCCTTGTATGTCAGCCTCTTGGCTACAGAGTTAGGCAGGAGGAGGGAGAAATGGAACTATGAAGAGGTACCTGGGGGCACCCTGGAAGGGTGATGCAAATGAAGAACTAGCAGCAAAGATAACTATCTCACGTGGCATCTCATTTTATACTTTTACTAATATTATCTGCTTTCCCACATTTTATATGTAGGAAGAGTGAGGATCAAAGTGGCCAAGTAAATGACCTAAGATCATGGAACAAGTAAATGGTCAAGCCCAGGATGAATACAGTTCTGTCTAGTGCATATTTATATTCCTCCCTTCTCTATTCCATATAATGACTTAAAAATTTAGATATGAGCATGGAAATGGAAGGAGATTGAAAGCAAGGGAGTTGGAATGGGGGAAAGGGTACAAACAAAATATACATTTTTGACATTCTTGAAACAATTTTAAAGACATCTATTTTCTTAAGAGTACTTATCATAATCTAAGGTTACTTCTTATAATTTTGTCAACTGTTTCCCTTATTAGAATGAAAGGTTCATAAGGGCAAGGAGTTTGTCTTGTTATCACTATATTCCTGGTGCCAATATCTGTACAAATATTTGGTAGATCCTCAAAGAATATTTGTTGAATGGAAAAATAAATAAATGAATAAATTAGTGGGTCAGGATATAACCATTTTTCTTTGGAAAAACTGGAACACAGAATTGTATCCTGCAATATTAAATTTGAAAATAATCCTGAATACCATTCAACCTTTCCTGAATAGTTCCAGGAAGGCCACCTCAAACTATATAGGCAGTTATTCCCTTGTATAAATATATCAGTAAGTATAGTTATATCTATACTAAAGACAATTAGTTCCTTTATTATCCCAAACTTAACCTCTAAAATATTAAAGATAATATCTTGATCATAGCAATCTTTTAAATACTTATTAAGAAACATTACAATTATCGTTTCTCTTATTTAAGATATTGTTACTTGTTATTTCAGCTTATCTTCATATAAATTAATTTATAGGTATTTTATCCCCCTGGGTACCCTCTTCTGTGCATAGTCTAATTTTTAAGTATTTTTCTTAAAATGTTAGAACTCAGTGATATAAACTTAATATAATATTCTATATGTTGACTTACTAGTCAAGAAAAATGTAGGATAGCTTCCTCCCTTATTTGGGAAATTACATCTCTACTAATTACCCTATAGGTAAAAATGATTTTCCTTTGTAGCCACATCTAGTTGTTGATTCAAATTGAACACCCAGGGAACTAAAATCATTGTGCAGTTTTCACAAAAACTGTTCTTAAATCAAATTCATTGTGTATAGGTCGAGTTGATGTTATCAAAATCAATTTTAAGTGTACTGAGCAATTTGCGTAAGTGCAACTATATTTTGCTCACAGTCTATACACAGTATTTGGAACAGCTCTGGGTATATAACAGCAACAGCACCAACAATAACACAATAATGGTTAATACTTACAAGCACTTACATTCCAGGCACTGGATACATACTGGGTCAAATTGTTTTATTTACTAGAATTGGTTCCTGATTAGTTAGTGGGACTTTATTATTACTAACTTTGCCTATACATTAAGATGATAGTGGGAATAATTGTGATGTTCTTTAGGGTTCACTGGATACTGATCACAGATTCCAGTCTGTTCCATCTGCACAGGCTCACAATGGGTATCGGCAGAACTGATTCACCTTATAAACTTAACAGTCACGTTTCCCTATACATTTTTTCCCAATCCCTTTCTGCATTGCCTAATTTTTTAGCTGTGCTCTTTTGTTTTGTTGTTTTGTTTTCTACACAACTTGTCTAGTTCTATGCTCTACTTAAAACATAGTGAGGTAAATAGACTAAAGCAAAGTCATTGTAATATCTAAGGATATACTGGAATTTGAAAAGCATAATTATGTTTGAATGAATGTGAGAAAATGACAAATGTTTGCACATCTGTGTGAATGGCTGTGAAATCTGTGTTTATCTATGATTCGCATTATTACATGGGACTGATAAAATGTATAAAAAATTTCTTAAAGGAAATAAAACATTTTTTCCTTAATGATATATAAAACCAATGGCAAGTTATATCAGGTTAATGTGTAGCCTGAAGTGGAGTCAAGAAACAATGGAACGTTTTGCCCAACTATATTCTTTCCTATTGCTCATTGTAATAGAGCTGGTTATTTTTCTTAATTCCCCCACCTGCCATGAGCCTGGCAGTGTAGAGTAGGTGATGTTGGAGTTGGACATTTGAAGTTTTTGGCTAATGGGTATAGAACACTGATCCAAAGTCTTCATAGGGGGTCACACTTTTCTGCTTACTTTCTTGGCCTCCTGTGAACCATTGTGAAGAGACCTTGGTTCATATAACTCCTGGTCCTAGTAATATATGCAGACAAACAGAACTCATTTGCAGTTTACCTGAAGCCTGGAACCAAGCCCACTCAACCTACACCCTATAGCAGAGTCACCCCAGACAAACCACAGACGGATAAAAATAAACAAGAGTGGTCACAAAGTGTTTGACATTTTAGTGGTTTGTTACATAGCATTATAGTAGCTATTTCTGATTTATAAAGTTACATTGGATTTGGGGGGAAACATGATAGGAGAAGATGAGATTTTTTTTTTTTTTGAAAAAAGCCTATAGTTTTGCTAGGAAAGGAACACAGAGAGAACTTCCCCTTTGAAAAGTTGAGAAAAGAATGGAAGTCATTAAAAAGAACAAAAGCCCCCCCTCGTCTTCAATTCCTGGTTTCTTTTCAAATATGGGGTTAAGCTGTCATCTTAACCATATCAAAATCTTAGCTTATAAAATGTCTACTAATTTGAGTAGTAAATAAAATATAGTTAGTAGCAAAGAAATCATTTTTCTTAAAAAAGGATAAATTGGGGGATGGTGGGTAGGCACAGACTCTGTGGTTCAGTCTGTGTGAATCATCCTTTCCAATGAAATTCTGTGTGCATCTCAATTAGGTTTAAATGTTAGAGATCCATTTATAGAGTACAACATATCTGTTTTTGATATTCCAATCACATTCCATGGAAAAGGTGATTGAAAAAACTAAAAGAAAAGGACAACTTTCTTCTCTTAGGGAAAAATTTTTTTAAATGTGCTGCAAATGAGTTGAAACTTTGTTTTAGGTATTTTTTGCTCCCATCCTATTATGAAAAGCTGAATGGAAAAAATGATCCACCTTTTCTAAAACTGGGAAATTAGGAAGTTAGTCTTCAATCTTTTTATGGGTATATAACTAATGAGAAATAAACGCAGTTACATTCTTCAACTTCTGCCACCTCCCAAGAGTGGTGGCTCAATTTAACATGACCTGTTGTCAGCTCGGGAAATTTCCACCCTGAGATTTTCTTAGCAGAGTCAAAATCAGTCACAGTCAGAAACAGATAAAGATTGTTTTTAGGAGAATGCCTAAAACTGTATTTAAATTCCATCTTTAAAAGTTGCAAAGGGCTGGCTAATGATTTTCCATAGTGTCATTTTTAAACTATTTTGGCATGTTCTATGAACAGTGCATACATTTGCTATTCAAAATTAATAAAAAGGCATTATATTTCTTGGAACAGTGTATTTTTGAGAAAGCAAAAATCCATCCCAGGACACTGACGTTATCCAGCTTGTTAAGGGTGACAGACTTAGGCCTGGGTAGACGTTGGCCTGAAAGTATATTGAAAGTGAAAGAGGTATTTGGAATAGGCTAGTTCTCAGGCAAAATGATGATGATGTGGGTTCCAGGTGAAGAAAACTGGCTGGGTTTTGGAAATACCTCCACTCACTTTCTCAGCTGAATTAACAGTATATTCTCCTAAGACATTCTTTTTGTGTAGTTCTATACCTACTATAAGGAAAGCTCCAGGATTCATCCATTTCCCTTTATTTTTTCCCCTCTGAATTCTGTAAGGCTCTTCAAGAAAGAGGAAACCCATTTTGGAGATAGACTTGTAAATGAAGTATAAATTCATAATGTGGTCAGTTATTAATTACATAATGAATGGACTAAGAAACAAGCAGAGAACTGTCAACTCCCTGTCATTGGAAAAATGGAGAGAGGGAAAAAGAAATGGGCCTAAAGACAAGCCAAATTACAGTTAAGGCAAAAGTAGCTAAATGGACTTAATTAAAATATTATTTAGGGCATCTCCAACATTTGGGAGCAGATACTCTATTCTGCATGTATCATTTAAAATTGCAAAATACAAGGAGGGGGGACAAGATGGTGGAGAAGTAAGGAGCTCCGTACCTGCACTCGTGCCCATACATCACACAGAAAAGATCTGAAGCCATTGGAAACCTTACAAAACCTGAAAGACTGTGAGAAAAAGGACACAGAATCCACCAAGAAAGCCTTCTAACGTGAGTGCGAACCGGGAAAGGTAAAATTGGGCCGGGATCGGAGCCTCCAGGGTGGGAGGCGATCCCCCTCTACCCTCTATGGGGAGTGAGAAAGGAAAAGGAGAGAGTCCGAGACAGAAAAAACCTCTGCTCGTGGGGGAAAAACCTCCGCTCGGTGCATAGAAAGACCGTACTTGCCAAATACCTGCAAACCAGGTCCCCTCGCGACAACTGGTCCTGGGGGAGGCTGAGCACACAAACTGCTTCTTTGTGCCGCTCCTGGAGGTTGGGTTTTAAAGCGGCGCGGGCGCGCCTGCCGCCATTGTAGCTCCAGGGCGGCTGGGACCCCTGAAGGAGACGCGCAGACACCGGGCGTCCGCGCTCCTGGCTGGCTGGAACTCGAGAGGGAAGGCAAAGAAGCTAAAAACTGGGAAATTTGCCTGTGAGTTCGTGTTTCGGGTGACGAGCCATAGAGAGACCCGGTTTTCCTCACTCCAGCGGGCTCAGGCTACGCGGACCGGCAGGCAAGCCCCCGCGCATGCGCGCCAGAGCCGACCCAGAGAAGGAAGCAGCGATTCTGACTCCGCCCCCAGAGCTCAGCAGGGAGCCTGGAATAGCCCGAGGGGGTTGTCTGGGAAGCTGTGTCTAAGGCAACTTCAGCGGGGCGCGGACTGGGATTTGGAGATTGGGACTGGCCTGGGTTGAAGAGTGCAACCAACTTCGGCTGCGTCCCCGGAACGGGGAGTTGACACGCCAAAAAAAAAAAAAAAAAGCGAGCTGCAGAGCGGGGTTCAAGAAGGGACTGGAGCACCGTCACTCTCCTCGCCACAATCGCCAAGGCAGAACCCCCGCCTGAGGCATCGGATCACGCCACGCCCATCCCTGCCTGAGAGGTGCCCTCCTCCCTTTTTTTTTTTCTTTTTCCCTTTTTTTTTCTTTTCTTTTTTCTTTCCCTTTCTTTTCTCTTTTTTTCTTCTTCTTTCTCTTTTCTCGCTTTTTCCCCAAAACACTGACCTGATTAACTCTGGTCGCCAGCTTGCTTAAACAATCACAACAAGTCCATTCTGTAAATGTAAATTCTACACCTACCGACTTTTTCAGCTATTTCTCTCTGGAGTAATTAGACTATATAGTTTCTCTGGATAATTCCAGCATCCTTCTCTCACCTATCCAACCATATTCTACCCTTTCACCTCTTTGAAAAAAGTTTCTTATCCCTTCTGCCTGTTCATTCTATTTCCAAATCTGCCTTGTCTCGCCCTGCCTTCTCTCTTTTTCTCTATGCTCTTCAACCAGCACTGCATACACACGGCTATTTAACTGTAGCTGGGAAATCCAGGTATATGCTTTAAACCGTTCTTTGTCCATCGGTTTTCTTCTTTTTTCCTTTTCTTTTCCTCTTTTTGACCCTTTTATGTATTTTATGCTCCCTATTATTCGCCCTCCCTCCTCCGTCTTTTCTATTAACTTTTTCATTTTCCCTCTCGCTTTGCATGTTAGTTGAATCAGCCTGTGCGTTTGTGTACTCCTGCTCCCTGTGTGTTTGTCTGTCTGTTTTCTTTTCCAGGGCTACCTCAAGAAACAAGCTAGAGTACACAAGGTGAAGAGTCCCAAATATCACTACGAATAGGAAAATAAAATAACTAAGGTCCCAACAAGAGTGACCGAGGGATACCATTCAAAAAACAATCTCTGAAAGGATAAGCCCTGGAAAGTCAAAGAGTTTCTTGGATATAGCAGTGCTCATAGAAACAGAGAGCATAACAGGTCTTTAAACCAACAAGAGCCGGAAAGCTAACTAAAATGACGAAACGAAAGAGCTCTCCTCCAAAGAAACTCCAAGAAGAAATGACAGCTAATGAACTGCTCAAAACAGATATCAGCAGCATAAGTGAACAAGATTTTAGAATAATAATGGTAAAATTAATAGCAGGGCTTGAAAAAAAACATAGGGGACATCAAAGAAACTATGGCTACAGACAGAATGGAAAATAAAAATAGGCATGAAGAATTAAAAAATGCGTTAAATGAGATACATAATAAATTAGAGGCCTCCAATGCACGGATTGAAGAGGCAGAAAGGAGAATAAGTGATTTAGAAGACACCATTATAGAAAAACAAGAAGCTGACAAAAAAAAGAGACAAACTGATCCAGGAACAGGAAAGAAGAATTCGAGAGCTCAGCGACACAGTCAAACGCAACAATATCCGTATTATAGGAATCCCAGAAGAGGAAGAGAGAGGGAAAGGTGCTGAAGGAGTCCTGGAACAAATTATAGCAGAGAACTTCCCCGACCTGGGGAAGAAAGTCAATGTGGAAATACAAGAGGCTCAGAGGACTCCCCTCAGACGTAACTTGAATCGATCTTCTGCACGACATATCATTGTAAAAATGGCAAAATACAAGGACAAAGAGAGAATTTGAAAGCAGCTAGGGAGAAAAGGGCCCTCACATACAAAGGGAAACCTATCAGAGTGGTGACAGACCTATCTACTGAAACGTGGCAGGCCAGAAAGGAATGGCAAGAGATCTTCAATGTGATGAACAGTAAAAATATGCAGCCAAGAATCCTCTATCCAGCAAGCCTGTCATTCAAAATAGAAGGAGAGATAAAAACCTTTCCAAACAAACAGAAATTGAAAGAATTTATCACCACGAAGCCAGCCCTACAAGAAATCCTGAGGGGGATGCTCTGAAGGAAAGGTTGCAAGGAACAAAGATTCCAGAGACACTACCACAAACATGAATCCTACAAAAGATACAAAGACTCTACACCCACATATTTCAATAATAACACTGAATGTAAATGGGCTGAATGCTCCAATCAAAAGACATAGGGTAGCAGAATGGATTAAAAAACAAAATCCATCTATATGCTGTCTACAAGAAACTCATTTTAGACGGGAAGATACATTCAGATTAAAAGTAAGGGGATGGAGAAATATATATCATGCTACAGGAAATCAAAAGAAAGCCGGAGTAGCGATACTTATATCAGACAAACTGGACTTTAAATTAAAGACAATCACAAGAGATGAAGAAGCGCACTACATAATAATTACAGGGTCCATCCATCAGGAAGAACTATCATAAATGTCTACGCACCGAATATGGGAGCACCTAAATATCTAAAACAATTAATCACAAACAGAAACAAGCTTATAGATAAGAATGTGCTAATAGCAGGGGACTTTAATACTCCGTTTACAGCAATGGATAGGTCAACCAGACAGAAAATCACTAAAGAAATAATGGACTTGAAAGAGACATTGGACCAGATGGACCTGACGGATATATTTAGAACTTTACATCCTGAGGCCAGGGAATTTACTTTCTTCTCAAGTGCGCATGGCACATTCTCCAAGATAGATCACATACTGGGACATAAAGCAGCCCTCAATAAATATAAAAGAATAGAGATCATACCATGCACACTGTCAGATAACAATGCTTTGAAACTTGAAATCAATTACAGGAGGAAGTCTTTAAAACTTTCAAAAACATGGAGGTTAAGGAACACCCTTCTAAAGGATGAATGGGCCAATCAGGCAATTAGAGAGGAAATTAAAAAATATATGCAAACAAATGAAAATGAAAACACAACAATTCAAAATCTATGGGATGCGGCAAAGGCAGTCCTAAGAGGAAAGTACATTGCTCTCCAGGCCTATTTCAAGAGATTAGAAAAAGCGCAAGACCAAAATCTAACAGCTCACCTAAAGGAACTAGAGGCAGAGCAACAAGAATGCCCTAAACCCAGTAGAAGAAGAGAAATAGTAAAAATTAGAGCAGAAATAAACAACATAGAGACCAAAGAAACAATTGAACAGATCCATGAAACCAAGAGTTGGTTTTTTGAAAAAGTAAACAAAATTGACAAACCTCTAGCCAGACTTATCAAAAAGAAAAGAGAGAGCACCAAATAGACAAAATTATGAATGAAAATGGACTTATGACAACCAACCCCTCAGAAATACAAGCAATTATCAGGGAATACTATGAAAAATTATATGCCAACAAATTGGACAACTTGGAAGAAATGGACAAATTCCTAAACACACACTCACTACCAAAATTCACACGGGAAGAAATAGAAAACCTGAACAGACCCATAACGAGTGAAGAAATTGAATCAGTGATCAAAAAATCTCCCAACAAATAAGAGCCCTGGACCTGATGGCTTCCCTGGGGAATTCTACCAGACATTTAAAACAGAATTAATCCCAATTCTTCTCAAGCTATTCAAAAAATAGAAAGAGAAGGAAAACTCCCGGACTCATTTTATGAAGCCAGCATCACTCTGATTCCCAAGCCAGACAGAGATCCAGCAAAAAAAGAGAACTACAGGCCAATATCCTTGATGAATACGGATGCAAAAATTCTCAACAAGATCCTTGCAAATCGAATCCAGCAGCATATCAAAAGAATCATCCACCAAGATCAAGTAGGATTCATTCCTGGATTACAGGGCTGGTTCAATATTCGCAAATCAATCAATCATCAATAAAAGAAAAGATAAAAAACATATGATCCTGTCAATAGATGCAGAAAAAGCATTTGACAAAATACAGCATCCCTTCTTAATAAAGACTCTCGAGAAAGTTGGGATAGAAGGAACCTACTTAAACATCATCAAAGCCATCTATGAGAAGCCTTCAGCGAACATCATCCTCAACGGGGAAAAACTCAGAGCTTTCCCCCTGAGATCAGGAACACGACAGGGATATCCACTCTCACCACTGTTGTTTAACATAGTGCTGGAAGTCCTAGCATCAGCCATCAGACACCAAAAGGAAATCAAAGGCATCAGAATTGGCAAAGAGGAAGTCAAACTTTCACTCTTCGCAGATGACATGATACTCTACATAGAAAACCCGACAGACTCCACCAGAAGCCTACTAGAACTGATCCAAGAATTCAGCCAAGTTGCAGGGTACAAAATCAACGTACAGAAATCGGTTGCATTTTTATACACCAACAATGAAGCAACAGAAAGAGAAATCAAGAAACTGATCGCATTCACAATTGCACAAAAAAACATAAAATACCTCGGAATAAACCTAACCAAGGATACAAGAGATCTGTATGAAGAAAACTATAGAAAACTTACGAAGGAAATTGAAGAAGACACAAAGAAATGGAAAAACATGCCATGCTCATGGATAGGAAGAATAAATATAGTTAAGATGTCATTACTACCTAAGGCACTCTACACATTCAATGCAATTCCAATCAAAATTGCACCAGCATACTTCTCAAAACTAGAACAAACTGTCCAAAAATTTGTATGGAACCACAAAAGACCCCGAGTAGCCAGAGTAATCCTGAAAAATAAAACCAAAAACGGGGGGATCACCATCCCACACTTTAGCCTCTACTACAAAGCTGTCATCATCAAGACAGTATGGTATTGGCACAAAAACAGACACATAGACCAATGGAACAGAATTGAGAACTCAGAAGTGGACCCAAAAGTATACAGCCAACTCATCTTTGACAAAGCAGGAAAGAATATCCAATGGAAAAAAGACAGCCTTTTTAACAGATGGTGTTGGGAGAACTGGACAGCAACATGCAGAAGAATGAAACTAGATCATTTTCTCACACCATGCACAAAAATAAACTCAAAATGGATAAAGGACCTGAACGTGAGACAGGAAACTATCAACACCCTAGAGGAGAAAGCAGGAAACAACCTCCTTGACCTCCACCGCAGCAACTTCTTACTTGACACATCCCCAAAAGCAAGGGAATCAAGAGCAAAAATAAACTGTTGGGACCTCATCAAGATTAAAAGCTTCTGCACAGCAAAGGAAACAACCCAGAAAATTAATAGGCAACCAACGGAATGGGAAAAGATAGTTGCAAATGACATATCAGATAAAGGGTTGATATCCAGAATCTACAAGGAACTCACCAAACTACACGCCCAAAAAACAAACAACCCAGTGAAGAAATGGGCAGAAGATATGAACAGACACTTCTCCAAAAAGGACATCCAGATGGCCAACAGACACATGAAACGATGCTCAGCATCACTCCTCATCAGGGAAGTACAAATCAAAACCACACTGAGATACCACCTCACGCCAGTCAGAGTGGCTAAAATGAGCAAATCAGAGAACTCTAGATGCTGGCGAGGATGTGGAGAAACGGGCACCCTCCTACACTGTTGGTGGGAATGTAAACTGGTACAGCCCCTCTGGAAAACAGTGTGGAGGTTCCTCAGGAAACTAACAATAGAACTCCCCTATGACCCAGCAATAGCACTGCTAGGAATTTACCCAAGGGATACAGAAATGTTGATGTATAGGAGCACATGTACCCCAATGTTCATAGCAGCACTCTCCACAATAGCTAAAACATGGAAAGAGCCTAAGTGTCCATCAACAGATGAATGGATCAAGAAGATGTGGTTTATCTATACCATGGAATACTACATGGCAATGAGAAACAATGAAATCTGGCCATGTGTAGCAACATGGATGGACCTTGAGGGTGTTATGCTGAGCGAAATAAGTCAGGCAGAGAAGGACAAATATCATATGTGTGCACGTATAGGAGGATTAGGAGGAACTTGACAGAGGACCAAGGGGGAGAAGAAGGGCGGAAATGGTGGGGGAAAGGGAGAGAGGCAAACCATGAGAGACTCTTGAATGCTGACAAAAACTGAGGACTGGTGGATGTGGGGGGAGGAGGGGTGGGCATGGAGGAGGACACTTGTGGGGATGAGCACTGGGTGTTATGTGGAAACTAATTTGACAATAAACTATTTGTAAAAAAATAAATAAATAAATAAATAAAATGAAAAAAAAATAAATAAATAAAATTGCAAAATAATACAAATTTAGTTCAAAGACACTAAACTTCAATTTCTTTCATAAATAGTGTCCAAAAATTTGACCATTAAATAGTTTGAACTGAACTATTTACATTTTAACAGATCTATCCTTTGTTAATTATTGGAAGAGGAACCGAGTTAAGCAGAATCAGAGTTCTTTTCCAATCTAATTTCTCCAGCTTTATAGCCAGTATGGTAGGCCTGGGTTTCATGCTGACTCTGTAATTCACTCAAAAGTTAGTCTGCATTAAAATACAAATCAAAATCACACTGAGATACCACCTCACACCAGTCAGAGTGGCTAAAATGAGCAAATCAGAGGACTCTAGATGCTGGCAAGAATGTGGAGAAAAGGGCACCCTCCTACACTGTTGGTGGGAATGTAAACTGGTGCAGGCCCTCTGGAAAACAGTGTGGAGGTTCCTCAAAAAATTAACAATAGAACTCCCCTAGGACTCAGCAATAGCACTGCTAGGGATTTACCCAAGGGATACAGAAATGCTGAGGCATAGGAGCACATGTACCCCAATGTTCATAGCAGCACTCTCCACAATAGCTAAAACATGGAAAGAGCCTAAGTGTCCATCAACAGATGAATGGATCGAGAAGATGTGGTTTATCTATACCATGGAATACTACATGGCAATGAGAAATAATGAAATCTGGCCATGTGTAGCAACATGAATGGACCTTGAGGGTGTTATGATCAGTGAAATAAGTCAGGCAGAGAAGGACAAATACCATATGATTGCACATATAGGAGGATTAGGAGGAAGTTAATAGAGGACCAAAGGGGAGAAGAAGGGGCAAAATAGTGGGGGAGAGGGAGAGAGGCAAACCATGAGAGACTCTGAATGCTGAGAACAAACTGAGGACTGATGGGTATGGGGGGGAGAGGGGAGAAGGGCATGGAGGAGGACACTTGTGGTGATGAGCACTGGGTGTTATATGGAAACCAACTTGACAATAAATTTTTTTTTTTTTAAAGTTAGTCCCCATTAGAGCAGGGACTGAACCTACACATTTACCATCACTAACACCTAGCACAGGACCCAGAAGGTGGCTAAGGTTTTATCAATATTTGTTGTATGAACAGTATGAATCATGGGCTAGTGGCCAGGAGTGGAGTGCAAGGACTTGAGGGTCTCAATGAAAATGGTTCTTTACTTTGCTTGGTTCATAAACCAATTGAAAAATAGGACAAAAGAGCTAAATGGAGGACAAAATAATCCATGATAAAGTTGATAACATAATACATGGCTTAAATGTGTGAGCAAGTGAACTGCCTAATTGTGATCCTCAGAATTAGATAAGCATATACACAGGCATAAGCAGTCCTGGACCACCAGGCACTTTCTCCTGAAAAGAGAGTAGAAAGAGAAAGAGGCTAGTTTATACAGATCTAGTTTCTTCTAGATTCAGCCACTAAATTGAATCTTTTGTCAATTTGTCATGTTTACTTTCAGAAAGAAAATGCCTTCCAAAATGTAAACATTTTGATAATTTTTAGAAATTATAGAACTTCACAAATGTGTCCCCTCAGTGTTTGCCTCCACAAGTTAGCATTAATTAATCCCCAACTAATCAAGAGTTGGATCTAATTTCCCAAAATGCCTTTTAAGTTCTGAGACAAATCCTGACCACATCATTGCCCCTCAATGGAGGTGTCACTAAATGAGGCCATTGACAGAATTATACATGAATCATGAGAAAAATCCAAATGCCAACTTAAAATATTTTGGAGCTATTTGGGGATTTGTGAAACAGGTTACCTGAAAGTCTTTGGTTAATTTCATATATAGTGGTCTTTTAAAACCATAAAATACACCAGAAAAATCTTCAAAACATGCAAATATGGATTCGTATTTCAGTTCCATGAGAAGTAGAACCTTACAAAAATCAAAACTTAACTGATTTTAGAGTCAAAAGTCAGAAACTCCTGAGAAGCACATGGTTCCCTCAGAACATACTGAGACTGGTCAGCCAAAATTTCACCCCTGAATTGCCAAATGATTTAAAAGCCACTGAATATAAATTATTAAATTATACTAAAAGAAAAGTTTCACCCTATTTCACTTCTCATAATGGAATTTTTCCTTATTCTTTTTGTCTAAAAACTGCTACAACTTATTTCAAATAGTGACAAATGATTGAAAGCTGTCAAATGCAGTTATTTAAATAAAATAACAAGTTATAAAGTTATACCTATCTGGGAAACTTAAAAAGTAAACATAAATGGTTCAAAACAGAAAGAGAAAAAAGTTAAAATACTGAGGCCAAAATATTGTATTTAGAGAATTAAGTGTGTCAGAGAATTGTTTTCTTCTTGAATTGAAGCTAAGTCAGTGGAAACTTCTGATAAAAATCAGAGATTTGATAAAAATTCATGAGTAATTCCATTTCTATTTTTAGCTCTATTTCTCATAAAAAAAAAAACAAAAAATAATTTAGGCTCTTTCAGAATCCAACTACTATGACTTCTGATTTCATATGGGTCAATTGCAGATATTTTGGAATAGTTTAGACCTCAACCTTGCATTTTTTTCCATGATGTTTTCATGGAAGGAATATAATAATTTCTGTAACATTTATATGTCTATGAATTTGTAATACTATATGGCATATATTTCTGTCCAATCCTCTTTACAAGATAGTTTTAAGGATAAGTTTTAGTAGAGAGTCACAAAAGTATGAAAATACATAAAATATTGCAGAAATTAAGTTTCTACATTCCTATATTTCCTTACCTTTTCTATTTCTCTCACCTTTGCCTCTTGTTTTCCCAACAATCTCCTTGTGGATATTTTCTTAACGTCTCATGCTTGTGTTAACTCAGAAAGCTTCTCCTCCAATCTAATGCTTTCATATACTGTATTTTCTCGGTGATCCCTAAATTTCTAATCAATGCTCTCTTCTCACCCATGGTCCGTCCTAATTTTGTACTTCCTAAAGATTTTTTTTTTTTTGGTGGGGGGGAAGCTATGTCATCATCTACAACTCAGTTAAAACTCATTGTTTCTCCCTCACACTTACTTTCCACTCCAAATTTGGGCTGCATTCAGGGACACTGTGTCTGTCCCAATCTCTCAAGCCAGGAGTGTTGGAGTCATCTTATTTCCTTTATCTTTCCTCCCTTAGATCTACTGCATCTATCCTCACTATCATCAAATGGCCAGGTTTTTTTTTCTTTTTACATAGTTCTCTGACATGCTGTATCTTTTGGAGTAGGATGCACAAAAAGTCAGTTGTTTTAGAATACAAGTATTAATTTCACTAGTATAGAGGTCACTCTGAATAGAAACCATTACTACAAGTTTGGTTTCATTTACTTGCTCTTTACCTTGACAAACTTTAAAGGTATATACATCTACTGGTGCCAAAACAATATTTCCTGCTTTGGATTATCCACAACCCAATAAAAAAAGAATTATATATTATGGGAGAACTATATACTTATGGAATAAGTATATATGGAATAAAGCACACAAAGCATTTAAATCCATTCTGTAGCACATACTTTGTTAATGCTTTAAAGGAGTTCTCAAGGTGTCATATCTTTTGTCCTGTCTTCTCAGATTGATCATGTACTTTGGGGGCAGCAACCGCTTCTGATACCATGAGTAACAAGTTATTGGCATCCATGATTCTTTCATTTTGGTGCTCCTATGACACAAATAATGTGATATTAGCCTTTCACACTCTTTCCTCTAACCTACCTCTTCATTCCTTTTACTGCCTACTAGCCAACAAGAGAGCCAGTCATTTTACAAAATAGCTTTAAATTTAATCTTGTCAGAGGCAGAAAGATAAAACAGATTTCAAGACTCTTTCATTCATGGAAATGTTGCCTATCTACTTATATATTTAAAAAAATATTTGATAAGTAAGTGCAGTTATTCCATTTTGGTGCAACCATGTGAAAGATGAGTACTGTGAAAAATGGCAGCTTGATAAGAATCTTTAGCCATGAGGAAAAGATAGTTACATACAACTTATATATATCAGTTTAGTTCAAACATTTGTAGACTTTGCTTTTCTTTGAAAAATATTTTTTTGTCAAATAATATAAAAAACTTCATGAAAATTATGCCAGATTATTAAACACACCTGTATAATTTAGTTGATTAAAAGATACACAGATGAATTTAACTGATCAAAATGCATGGCTATCTTACGAACTGAACTCATTAATCAACTAACAGTAGAGTAATCAGTAGTAATTAGCCATCAACCTCCTTTTCATGGTCATTTTACTAGTTAAAATGTTAGCTTTAATTTGGAGCAGAGGAAATATAAATTGAAAACTATTTTTTTTAACTACAGGTTACAGTGACCAATCCATTATTGGTTTGCTTGTTAAAATTTCTATGAGATCACATATAGGTCCTGCGGGTATTTCTATCTTAGAGGACCTGCATGTAAAGTTACTTATTAGTTCAAGTGTTACAACAAATGGAAGAATTAAAAATACTTTCAGGGATGTCTGAGTGACTCTTGATTTTGGCTCAGGTCATGATCTCATGGTTCGTGAGTTCGAGCCCCATGTTGGGCTCTGTGCTGACATTATGGAGACTGCTTGGGATTCTCTCCCTCCCTCTCTTTCTGCCCCTCCCTTTCTTGTATTCCCTTTTTCAAAATAAAGAAATAAATACATACATACATAAACACATAAATAAATAAATAAATAAATTTAAAAGCATACGTTTCGATTTTACTGTCATTTTATTTAGAAAAATAGAAGCTTCTGAAAAACAAAGGAAACTATAAATAAAGGAAAGAGGTAACCTGTAGAATGAGAGAAAGTATTTGCAAATCACATATCTGATAAGGAGTTGATATTCAAAATATATAAAGAACTCCAACGACCTAACAACAAAAAGAACAGTTTGATTAAAAAATGGACATAGACTTAAAAAAAAAAATGTTTAAAAAATTGAATAAACATTTTTCCAAAGAAAGCAGACAGATGGCCAACAGGTACATGAAAAAGTGCTCATCACTAATTGCCAGGGAAATGCAAAACAAAACTACATTAAATAGATTATAGATACATGAATTATCAGTATACTCTCCTAACCACCATGATGTTACACTTTATACATCTTCTATTTTGTTTGTTATCACACCTCAATAAGGTTAGAAAAAACAAATACAAGAAAAATTTTCATTGAACCCTATAAAATGCTCCCTATTAGCTTTCAACTCATTGAATGTAAGTGCCCAAATAGAATTTCAGCCCACTTCAAGAACTAAGATATGAAGATACATTTATCTTAGTTAAAAAAATTTTCTGTCTCTAATACCAAAATAGAACAAATCCATTAATGAAAAGGTATAATTAAAGAATTTTTCTGTTATCACTGAAATTAATATGATTACAAATATGTGGAGAAATGTAGAAAATAGGGGGGAGAAAAAAGTTTAATTTAACTTCATATTGTTCAATCAGGTCCTGATAGCTATGGGGTCCAGGAATGGGTATCAATGGGGGTATTTTATCTAAAGGCCTCTGATATAAAGAATGCTTACGGACAGTGTTCCAAGGCACCATTACCTTAATACTTTCTGCTTTAAGCAAAGCTACACAGAAATGCACATATTAGACCAAGGTCTTATTTTTATGGAGAATTCCACAGACTATGTGGACACTCCACTGGTGTTTAACAACTGTCATGAAGTTCTGTCTTATTCTATAAGGTCATTCTTTCTCCCTGCTCTGATGAGATTGAAAACATCTGGTCCTCATTCCTAATATAATGACATTTCCTGCTTCAGAGATCCTTTTTAAATCACCCTCAACCCTCTGTTCTTTAGGCTAAATTCCAGGTCCACTCGCTCTTCTTCAGTTTTATGTGCCAAGGCTTTATATTCCATGCCCTCCTCTGAACCCATGAAGAGCCTCTCTCCTCCAGCCCAGAATGGGACTCCTGGCTGAGAGGAGCAAAGTTTCCCACTTGCCCCCTGCTGAACATTTACGGGACCACCTTCCACACCTCTGCCAGGCAACTGCTCATTTATTCCAGCTTTCAAACAGCTCAAGGAAGAGGCACTATTTCATTGCAGAGAAGAGACTTTCTTTCCATCAGCTTGCTTCCCCTTTGTCCCCAGGGGAAAGAGCGGAGAAGATTGAGCTTTGGGAGTCAAGTGACAGACAGCTGTGGTTTCAGCTTCCAGCGGTCACACTACTCCAGAGGGACCGGAAGGTCAAGGGAGGCATGTAGAACCGCAGGCTGTTCACGTGGCTCAAAGGAGGAGATGACCAACCCCTAATAAAACACCGTCTGCCGGACATGCCATTGGGACTGGCATGCTAATTGAAAACAGCAGGCGTGGGGCTGTAGCTCTTTGACTTTAGCACTCAGTTTGGAATAACTTTTCCTTCCGCAGAAAAGGCAGTCCTTGGCCAGTAAAGCTGTGCTGTTATAAAAAAAAAAAAAAAATCCAAACAAATGACCATCACTGCTCTAGTAGAAGATTAAGAAACATTTCTCTTTATTTATTTTTACAGGAAGTGCATATTTATTTCCTTTCAACTGGGTCAAAGCTTGACACTGCTGTACACAAATGTTTTATTAACTTAAAATTAAAAAAATCTATTAATCCAATTTATCTTTCTATGGTATGAGTGCCTATTATATTTATATAATTAAAAATTATTTTTTCTAAATCAAAATAACACAAGCACATAGCTCAACAGTTCTATATTATTTTTATGGAATGGCAGCACAGTGTCTGCTTGATCCTAAGCCATTTTCCTTTCCCAGAAGCAACATCTTTGTAGTCCTTTGGCTATTTCCTTTGTTATTTACCTTTGCTATTCTAAATAACATACTTAGTTAGTTTTGGTTTTTCAATTTTAGGCATTATACATTGACTTTTTACCATGAGAAATGAAAATTGAACTTGTGTCACTTAACATCTTCCTCCTTCACCTTGTTCTCCAGACAATGTAGTTAGATCATAATTGTGGCTAAATAAATGTTAACTATTCACATTATTATGAATAGTGTATAACTGTTTCATCGATTTATTTTTGTGGATACATTTCCCCCATAGCTTTTTGATCCGCTGTAATATGAATTGACTTCCTGGTCCACAGCTGTGATTGTGGTTTCTCCCTTCACTATTACTGGGCATTCCATTTGTTTCTCTCTTGAGTTCTGCTGTTTTCTGGATTCCATTTCTTCTTCTTTATAGGTTTATTCCCTCATTTTGATGGAGATATCTTCTCAAAAAGTTTCTGAGAAGGTATACATAAGTAACATTTTTGAGACCTTCTGAGTTTGAAAGCATCTTCATGTTCTCAAATCTAATAAATTGGTCATTTGGGTATAGAATTCTAGGTTTATTATCATTGTCACTCAAACTTCAAATGCTTTGCTCCACTGGCATCTAATTTCTACTGTTGCAGTTAAGAAGTGTAAAGCTATTCTGATTCTGGATCTTTTCTTTGTTTTTGTTTTTTTTTCCTGGATGCCTCTAAGATCTTTTTTCCTTACTGTTCTGAATTTTGCAACAGTGTGCCTTGGTGGAATCCATTATCTGTGCTGGGTATTTATTGGTGCTTTCAATTTTGTAAAATTCTCTTGAATTATACACTTTATAATTTCTGTCTCTTAATTTTCTCTGTTCTTTTTTTCCCCTTAAATGTTGTTTGTGAAATGTTGAGTTTTCTGGATCAATATATTCTAATTATCTTTTCTTTCTTCCTTTATTCTATTTTTTTTTAACTTTTCTATAGCTTGTTTTTCCTCCCTCTCATCTTTATCTTTCATTCCTTCTGTTAGATTTTAAATTTCAACAAACATAACTTAGTTTTAGGATTTTTTTGTTTTTGATTCTGTTTCCTAGATTATTTTGGGGTATAAAACGTTTATTCATTTATTTTCTATTTAATAGTGCCCTATTCTTATTTCATAGATGCTGCATATTCTCATAACCTTGATAACACTGATGATTCTCATGTGTGTGTGTTTGTGTGTGAGTGTGTTCTTTTTACTTCTCTTCTTCTTG
This sequence comes from Proteles cristata cristata, assembly GCA_017311185.1. Taxonomy (NCBI): domain Eukaryota; kingdom Metazoa; phylum Chordata; class Mammalia; order Carnivora; family Hyaenidae; genus Proteles; species Proteles cristata. The sequence continues at coordinate 81,299 of JAESUZ010000827.1, forward strand.
TGCAGACTGAATACCCAAGTTGCTTTCTTCTTCTTTGGAATATTTATGCCTTTTATGCTGGCAGTCCTCTTCAAATGCTGACAATCATTGAATGTCTACTCTTAAGTAGTTAAGATTTAAGCAAGGTTGGGGTGCCTGGGTGAATCACTCAGTTAAACCCTGGACTTTGGCTCAGGTCATGATCTCACAGTTCGTGGGTTTGCGCCCCATGTGGGTTCTGTGCTGATGGCTCAGAGCCTGGAGATTGCTTGAGATTCTGTCTCCCTTTCTCTCTGCCCCTCCCCTACTCACACTCTGTATCTCTGTCTCTCAGAAATGAATAAAAACATTTAAAAATGTAAAAAAAGATTTGACCAAGGTGATTTCCTATTAAAGATGACATATTAAACATAAATTTTCCTTCACTCATCTAAAAACTCACTAAAATAACAAAATAGGACTTACTAAATGAAATCGCCAAGGTCGAAGAGAAATGAAAAGTCTAAACCGGGGGATACAAATGAGCAGATCACATGGGAAAAATCCCTCAGGACACATCAATCCACAAATTCTTTTTTTTAATTTTTTTTTTTTTTCTGAGAAAGAGAGACAGCATGAACAGGGGAGGATCGGAGAGAAAGGGAGACACAGAATCTGAAACAGGTTCCAGGCTCTGAGCTAGCTGTCAGCACAGAGCCCAACGCAGGGCTTGAACACACGAACTGTGAGAACATAATCTGAGCGGAAGTCAGACACTTAACCGACTGAACCACACAGGCGCCCCAAACCACAAATTCTTATACTTCCTATTGCATTACATCTACTACATTATTCACTGATTTATATTATCTCCTTGAATTTTGTGAAGTTTTGAGCTGGTAATCTCCTATTGTCAGAAGTAGCTTTGGATTCCAGTTCCATAGTTTCCTAGATAGTTGACTTTGGACATATAACCTAAACTCCTGAAGTTTCAATCTCATTTCTAAAGTTGGAATAAGGGACGCCTGGGTGGTTCAGTCGGTTAAGTGTCCAGCTTCGGCTCAGGTCATGATCTCTCTGTGAGTTCAAGCCCAACATTGGGCTCTGTGTTGACAGCTCAGAGCCTGGAGCCTGCTTCAGAGTAATGGTGGCCTTATAAAAATGAATTATTTGGAAACATTTGAGAGATTGATATTAATTCTTCCCTAATTGTTTGGTAGAATTCTTGTAAAGCCATCTGGTCCTGGGCTTCTCAATTTGCCGGTAGTTTCTTTTTTTAAAATTACTGTTTCAATATCCTTACTAGTTATAGGTCTGTTTTGATTTTCTATTTCTTTATGATTTAGTCTTGATAGATCATATGCTTCTAGAAATTTTTCCGTTTCTTCTAGGTTATCCAACTTGTTCATGTATAATTCTTCACAGTTTTATACAATATTTTTTATTGCTGTTGCATCAATTATGATATCTCCTGCTACATTTTTTATTTTATTTAAGTCTTTTTTTAAGTGTAACTAAGAGTTTGTCACTTTTGTTGATCCTGATAAAAAGTAATTCTTAGTTCAGTTGATTTTTTTGTGTCTTCTATCTCATTTATTTATTTCTCTCATCTTTATTATATTCTTCCTTCTGCTGACTTTGGCTTTCATTGCTCTTCTTTTTCTAGTTCCTTGAGGTATAAAGTGGTGTTTATTTGAGTTCTTTCTTCTTTTCTCACACAGGGGTTTATCTCTATACACTGCCTTCTTTTTTAAAAAATATGTATTTATTTATTTTGAGAGAGAGAGTGAGCAGGGGAGGAGTAGAGAGAAAGAAAGAGAGAGAGAATCTCAAGTAGGCTCCATGCTGTGAGCGCAGAGCCCACTGTGCGGCTCAAACTCACAAACCGTGAGATCATGACCTGAGCCAAAATCAAGAGTCAGACCCTTACCTGACTGAGCCACCCAGGTGCCCCTAAACTTCCTTCTTAGTATTGCTTTTGCTGCATCTCATAAGTTCTGGTATGTTATTTTTTAATTTATAGCTTTTGGTTTGGTTTGTCTCAAGATATTTTCAATTTCCATTTTGATTTCTTTCTTAACCCATTGGTTATCAGGCATATGCTGTTTAATTTCCACATTTCTGTGGATTTTATAGTCTCCCTTCTACAACTGAATTCTAGTTTATTCACTTGCAGATAGAAAAGATATTTGGTATGATTTCAATCTTCTTAACTTTGTTAAAACTTGTTTTGTGACCTAACATATGATCTATCTTGGATAATGTTCTTGGAGAAGAATGAGTATTCTGTGCCATTGGGTGGAATGTTTTCTATATATCTGTTAGGTCCACTTGGTCTATATTGTTGGTCAAGTCTTATGTTTCCACATTGATCTCTGTCTGGTTTGTTCTAGCTAGCCCTTATTGATAATGGAGTATTGAAGTCTCCTATTATTGCTTTGCTATCTGTTTCTCCCTTCAGCTTTGTCATAGTTTGCTTATTATATTTGGGTGCTCTGATGTTGGGTACATATATAATCACAATGCTATATCCTCCTGGTAAATGAATTCTTTTATCTTTATATAATGTCCTACTTTGTGTCTTGTGAGTTTTCACTTAAGGTCTACTTTTTAGTTCTTTGTAGTTATTACTATTTAGTGCAGGCACCACATCCTAAGTTTGGTAGGATGTTTATTAGGATTATTTTGAGTTCTTTGGTAATTCATATGCCTTTATTTCCTTGGGTGGGTTTCTGGTTATTTATTTTGTTCCATTGTTTGGGCCATGTTTCCCTGTTTCTCTGTGTGACCTGCTACTTTGTGTTGTGGTCCATACACTCAAAACAATACCCATCTTTCCCAGTCTTTATGGCTTGGCTTGGTACAGGAAAGACCTTCACCAATTATCTTGACTAGAGATTCTGGGGGCCTCTCAAACTTTTCTGTGGATATACCTTTCATGGACTTACTTGTCATCACTTATGAGATGCAACAAAAACATCACTAAGAGGGAAGTTTATGGTGCTTAATTTCCAATTAGGGAAGTTTTGTAGGCTTTTTCTTTAGAGGTTCATAATCTCTTTTTCCCTCTGGTGTCTGTGTGTGGTTCTACAAGTTCTCTGGAACTGCCATAAACTGCACAGCTCTTTTTTTTTCCCCCTCAAGATCTTTAGGCATCTAGTGTAACCTAGGTTCTGTCAAAACTCCAACTCTAATGAGACAAAACCCAATTCCTTGGGCAAGCCCTCTGTCCCACAAAAAACAGAACATTGGAGACATGATCTAACTTTTTCTCTCTCCAAGAAGAAGCTGGAAGTTGAGGGTTTACTCCCACTTGCTCCATGCTAAGCTGGGGAACAGGCAATCATGAGTGAATTAAGTAAACAAAACTTTCACCTTTGTTCTTAGCAGTCCTCAACCTGGCTCCCTTTCTCGTCAGTGTTTAGAGTCAAGCAAGGCAGAAATGAGTCCTTATGGTAGGCTCTCCCATTCCATTCCTATAAGATCTAAATGTTCAATGTATGTTTCAGTGTTCTTTGTCCAACCCCAAGGGAAGCTGGGAGTTGGGGGTTTCTTCCCAGTTATGCTGTACTGTGCTGCATTGAACCAGTGGGGAGGACTCTGGTCGGTGAGTACCATGAATTTTTCCTATCAGATTTGATGCAACTTTTTTGGGTGAAGGAATTCTTAACTGATGTCTGGATTTTTCATGAAAGGAATTGGTCTGTGTTGTGGAATTGGTATCTACATGGGGAAAAGAGGTTTGTGTATGGGAGAAAGAGGTTTGAGTCTTCCTATTCTGCCATCTTACTGATGTTCTCATTCAAAACATGGTTAATTATATAAATAATAAAAAAGCTGTCTAAAAGGTTAAGCAGTAAGTAGATCATAAAGGTATGTGACTGAAGGGTGTTTTCGTTAGTGTCAACTTCCATCTCTCTTTTCCAACCTTTTTCTTCTTTAGCTTACACTGTGATTGAACTTGAGGTTTGGACTGCAAAGCGAAGTTCTGTAGAAAGGGGACCTTACAAGGAAATTTTACATGACATCCTACTGATATTTTTAGAAGATCTGAAATAAATCTCCTGTGAAGTAAGTTTCTAAAATTTCATGTCTTTCTTTCCTTCATCACTCAGCTTGAAGTTGGAAAACCATATTTTATACTAATAGTCTTACAGAATGAGTGTCAGAAGTTTGAGGCATAAGTAGTCCACATCACCTTAATTCTCCTGGCTTTTCTTAAATATTTTTTGCATGAAAAGATGAGTTCCAACTATAAATTTTTTATCAGCTGTTAGCTTTCCATTGACCAATGATTCATTTTCTCATTTAATAAATCACTTCCACTGTGCTACACAGTGGGAAACTTCCTGGTACACTTCCAGCATAACTGAAAATAGTTTGATGTTCTCAGATTCTCCCTGAATATTCGAATGACGTTATTGGAGAACCTGCAAAGTCTCTGTATGCTGTACGTAGGATCATCACATAGCTTGCCACGGACTCACAAAGAAGCAAACTGCAGTTGAAGGAAAAGTATTCTGCTGACCAGAAAGAAAGATCCCATCCCAAAGATTAGGCTTAGCTATATATGTGTGTATATACATGTATACCATAGAATATCAATACTAAGTTATTCATAAATATTCTAAAACTTTTTTTCTTCATTTTCTCCTTCTGAAATAGGAAGGGGAGTATAATAATAATATAAATAATATATAAATAAAATCTTAAGCTAAGAAAATGTAAATAATAAACAAATAATATAATATAAACAAATAATATAAATAATAATATACATAGAGTATGTAACCATACTAGCTATCTTATTGTCTTAGAGAAGACATTTTCTTACCTCCATTTTGTTTCTTTTTTTTTTTAAGTTTGTTTATTTTTTGAGAGAGAGAAAGAGCAAACGAGAGCAAGTAAGCTGGGGAGGGGCAAAAAGAGAAGGAGACACAGAATCTGAAGCAGACTCAGGCTCTGAGTTGTCAGCACAGAGCCCAATGCTGGGTTTGAATTCACTGACCGTGAGATCATGACCTGAGCTGAAGTTGGACACTTAACTGACTGAGCCACCCCGGGGCCCCACCTCCATTTTCTAAAATAACATTTTATTCACCAGGTACAGTGAGAAGGGCTGATAAAAGCACAAAATGGAATAAAATCTTAAGCCAAGAAAATGTAAATAATAAACAAATTGTTCATTTAAAATGCCTCTTTGCATAAGGTGCCTGGGTGGTCTGTCACTTAAGCATCTGACTCTTGATTTTGGCTCAGGTCATAATCTCACAGTTCATGGGTTTAAGCCCCATGTCAGTCTCTATGCTGACAGTGTGGACCCTGCTTCCAACCTTCTGTCTCCCTCTCTCTGTCCCTCGCCTACTTGTGCTAGCTCGCTCTTTCTCTCTCAAAAATAAAAAATGTTTAAAAATATTTAAAAATCTTAAATACTTCTTCCCAAATAGCGTCCTTTACATGAACAAACAAATCTAGTCTGACAGGCCATAAGGCCATTGATGTATATTTTTGGCTCTTTGGCCAAAATGCTTGTAGTAGAAATTTATGGTAATATTAATTTTAGGAATAATGTCAGTAAACAAATAATCTCCAAATAACATTTATTGAGCAGTTAATCTGTTCCAGGCACTGTTGAAAGTGCTTAACACATGTCTAATTGCAAGGACTGTAACAAAGAGAACAATGTTAAACAACCTGCTAAAAGTCACACAACCAAGCAGTGGCAGAGCTGAAATCAAAAACCACTCTGCCTGATTGCAAAAGCCATGCTCTTTGTTTTCTAAGGTGTGATTTCTTTTTATTCATTTATTTATATTTTGAGAGAGAGAGCATGTGGGGGGAGGGGGGGAATCCCAAGCAGGCTCTGCACTGTCAGCACGGAGCCTGATGTGCGGGTCCAGCTCACAAACTATGATTTCATAACCTGAGCTGAAATAGAAGAGTCCAGTGCTCAACTGACTGAGCCACCCAGGCACCCACAGAGGCCCATGTTCTTAAATATTATCTTACTCTGTCTTCATTCGTGGTGTTCAATGAGTAATAACATGGGCTGTTTGCTCTATAATCTTAAAGAAAGAGGGGATATAATAGGAAAGAGTGAAATTATAAGAAAACCATCATCCTACTTTGTTTTATGGTAAAGTAAATTAGTCATCATGAGAAATAAAAAAATCAATTCTTTATATATGCATATACAGTTTCATCATGAACCTATAAAAAGTCTCATTTTTGGTCAATATGCTCATCCAAAGATTGAATTGAGTGCACTGTACCTTCTTAGAACTCTATCCAAGAAAGGATAAGAATGTTTATATACTTTTTCGCCCCTAATGGCAAAAAGCCCAGATCTTTTGTTACTGTTCCATGGTAAACATTTGTCTCTCCAGTCACTCAGATTCATGATTCATTTGTCAGGGGCTTAGTGGGCACATTTTGGCCAGCAGCCTGCCATGTGCCCATGTCGGGCCTTGAATGAGTTCTGTTCAGAGGAAGTCTCCTTTTTACCATACAAGAGCATGTGCATGGGATTTCTGACGAGAGGCAGCTTAGCAATAAGATAGGTATGCGGCACAGGAAAGGCCTAGGGAGGCACCTCGCCCATGAATTACCCCAGCAGCACACTTAGCACTGAGCTTTGTTGGCTCAGAACTGCAGTTAGGGAGCAGGAGCGCTATAGAGACACTGGTCCGTTGTGCCTCTCTACGTGCCAGGTAGGACCGAGCTGTGATTGCTTTATGATCCTGTCACCAGAGCGTGTATGAAGCGAGACTAGAACTGCTGTGCCCCATGACAACTGTGTGCTTACCTTGTTTCCTCATGATTCACAATGGCCTTTTGAGTCATACAGCCTCACTATTTAAAATTCATCAACACAGGGGCACATGGGTGGCTTAGTCGGTTAAGCGTCCGACTTTTGCTTAGGTCATGATCTCGCTGTTCGTGGGTTCCAGCCCCGCGTCGGGCTCTGTGCTGCCTGCCAGCTCAGAGCCTGGAGCCTGTTTCAGTCTGTGACTCCCTCTCTCTCTGACCCTCCCCTGCTCACGCTGTCTCTCTCTCTCTCCTAGAAATAAAAAAAAAAAAAAATTAAAAAAAAATTAAAAAAAAAATTCATCAACACTGAATCTAAAAATCTGCATAAAATATCCACACCGCTGCCCTACTGCCCTGCCTTCACACGCTTGTTGCAACTCAAGTCCGTGCCTCCAGGAGAGCCATTCTCAAGAACAACCACCATATGAAACTTGGAAAATACCTGAGAATGTGAATGTAGGGAAAGTGAACAGGCCATAAAAAATAGGATAAATAGGATCAGTTAAAGCCCCCTTTTCTCTTTTTCACTTTCTATATATCTTCTTCTCCTTTTTTAAATCTTTATTTATTTATTTGGGGGCAGGTAGAGAGTGAGGAGAGAAAGAATCCCAAGTAGGCTCCACACTGTCAGTCCCATGTGGGGTTCAAGTTTCCCAAATGTGATATCATGACCTGAGCTGAAATCAAGGGTCAGACGCCTAACTCACTGAGCCACCCAGGCACCCCTACTTCCTGTATTTCTTATTTCATTTATTTTGCAGTGAATAATTACTGAGTGTTTTCTATGGGCAAGGACCTGCAGTAGGGACAAGAGAGATCGGAGAACATTTTGAAGTACAGAGGACTTTGGGAAGTAGGCTGGTGGTGGGTAGTGTACCAACAGAGTTTAAAAAAGCAAATGTGTATAGGATATTAAAAAAACTGTTCAAGCAACATTCATTTATATATTTATATAAATATAAAGTCAAAGATTCCCAACATATACTACAAAATCTTATCCATAGGCAGCTCTATAGATAGAAGAAAGTAAATGTGTGTTCTCTGTCTCTTTCCTCCCTGAACTCAGAGCTCTGTCTCAAACATAATAACCACAGTTCAACTTAATTATACATTCAATGGGTTTCAGGTGGGGAGAGGCTATCATTTGAAATATTTTTCTGTGAGAAATTACGTTCAAGAGTCAAACCATTTACAAGCAAATTTTGAGGGCTGTGTGTACCTACATGGAATCATGTTTTTCACCCCTTATAGGACTTAATGCGTCATATGGCTATATTTATAACTATATAACTATTTAGAATTTAACTACCTATATAAATGCAAGTTGAATGTGTAGTAAAATCTCTTTCTTCACAGTACAAGGTTCAAGATATACTTATGGCCAGTATCTTTCCACCTATAATACACACAAAGTGAATTTGGGAGGGAGTTCTGACTATGGATTTTATTTATCTTAAATATTTATCTTAAATATTTACTAAAAACATAATTATACATTTATAATGTTTTCCTCTTGAGTTGAAATTTGTGATAGAATTTTTTAAAACTTTAAAAATTTAGAATTTGGGGTGTTTGGGTGGCTTAGTAGATTAAGTGTCTGACTTCGGCTCAGGTCATGATCTCACAGTTTGTGGGTTTGAACCCCGCCTTGGGCTCTGTGCTCGCAGCCAGCTCAGAGCCTGGAGCCTGTTTCAGATTCTGTGTGTCCCTCTCTCTTTGATCCTCCCCTGCTCTCTCTCACTCTCTCTCTCTCTCTGTCTCTCAGAAATAAGTAAAACATTTTTTAAAAATTTTAAATAAATAAATAAAAACTTACAATTCATCTAATCCTTCCTTGGGTGAAATTTTCAAAGCCATGAAAGGAAGGATTTTTTTCAACTCTGCACAGAGGTCATTGCAACTAATAGTATGTATTTAAATTCTTGTGAGTAATTTTAAATAATTTGCTGAGAAATCAGCTTAATTGAGGAAAAGTATTGTTAAATTTGAGGTCACTGTGCTGTAACACAGGTACATTCTTGTTATACTTTTTTCTCTAAAAATTTCTCAGACCTAAACACTTTATCAGATTTAATTACTTTTTATGAGTTATATTTAGAGACATTTCAGGTATGTGACTTCATCTTTAGTTTTTTTTTTTCTTCGATTTTTTTTGGCTTTATATTTTGGTTTTATTATTTTTAAAAAAAATTTTAAGCAAATAGTTTATTGTCACATTGGTTTCCATATGACACCCAGTGCTCATCCCCACAAGTGCCCCCTTCCATGCCCACCTCCTCCCTCCCCCCCATATCCATCAGTCCTCAGTTTGTTTCTCATCTTTAGTTTTGATGGGACCTGAATCTAAAGAGATTAATCAGAACGGTTGTTAAAATCTGAACTAATATTGTTGAGATTTCACTGCCAACAAAACTGATGACTTGGAATACCTTTTGTGACATTAGTGTATTTAGTCATGAAGATTGAGTGTAAAATATTATATAACTTTTCATAAAACATTATAGAGTTCATTCTGGGTCACGTTGGGTTTCCATTTGTATTTTTCTGGATAGGCATTTAATAGCAGAGTAAATGTCCAGTATGACTGACATTATGAGAAAAAGAATTAACTGAAAGATTTTTCAAATTTTATGAATAGAAAAATCCCAAGAGGATGAAGAGACCCCAGAAGAGAAACATTATTAGCATATTGATGTAGAGAGCCCCGCCTCACTCTAATTGTGCCACGCTAAGAGGCATTTCCTAGAGTAACATCATTCAGAGAAGGGCAAATTTTGGCTCTGCACCTCTTAACACAGAACTTGTGAGTTTATGCAAATTATGTAAGTATTCTGGGCTTTTGGTTCCACTAATGTAAAAGAGAGAAAGGAAAAGTATTATATAGAGCTGTTGTGAGGATTAAATGAGCTCCTAAATAAACAGCAACTAAGAAAGTAGCTAGAACATAGCAGCTTTTCAATAAATGGTAGCTGTAAAGCTATCGCCGGGAAGAAAAATGCTGAGCAGTAATAAGCAAATAAATCACCACAACCCTGTGAGTCTTGGGTCTGACTGAGTCCTAAAATACTTGTGAAATTAAAAAAAAGCATGGCTTTTTCATTGACGTGTGTGTGTGTGTGTGTGTGTGTGTGTGTGTGTGTGTGTGTGTTGGGGAACACATGTTTAAGTCTGGTTCTCTACTTTCTTACACTTAACAGGCAAAAGAGTCTCATATGCTCAACCTTTCTTCTTATTTGAAGCATTAAGTCTATGTTGTCTAAGTATATATGACTGATTATGGGAGTTAATCATATAAACTAGACTCTGTACATGTATAAGCTAATTCTTTCCCTTCTAGGGTCTAGAAATGTTTTTTCAAGTTTATCTATCCCTTTTGAGAGAGAGAAAGAGCAGAGAGAGAGGAAGAGTGAGAAACCCGAGGAGACTCCCCCACTGTCAGCACAGAGCTCAGGGCTCAATCTCACGAACCATGAGATCATGACCTGAGCTGAAATCGAGAGTGGGCCTCTTAACTGACTGAGAAACCCAGGTGCATCTGGGTCTAGAAATTTTTTAACTTTATTAAACATCTAACTCCTCAGGAATGTACTAACTGAAAATTGCATTGTCTGAAATGTCTGCAAAAACCCACTTGGGGTCACTTTTAAGGAATGTCCTATAAGTTACTTTTTCAGACATCTGGACGTTGTTTCTGCAGACAAGGGCAGTCCTGTGTGTGGCTTCTCTGTTGTCATGGTCCACTTCAGGGAAAGGTGGGCTGTGTTATTTTTTTTATTTTATTTTATTTTTTTTATTTTGAGAGGGGGAGAGAGAGCACAAGTAGGGGAGGGGCAGAGAGAGAAGAGAGAGGATCACAAGCAGGCTCAGGAGGTGTGCTATTTAACCAAACCAGCCTATAGGACTTTTTCTCTAGTTAAGGGTTATAACCTCCTTGGAAACAATGTAGCAAAATGTACTGTAAGCTTTGTTGATATCTAAATATTAGTATCCAGTTAAAATTGAGTAACATCATTTATTCATAGAAAACTAATTCAAAGAAAAAAAATGTGCCAAAGCAATGAGCATGAAGAAATTCACTGCAGTGTTATTTATAGTAACATTAGAGATGATCTAATTGCTCAACAAGGGAGAAAAGGCTGAATAAATATCAAAGCAAGTAAATGAAATATTATGTAGTTGTTAAAGTAATAATTTTGAACATTATGTAATAACATGAAAATGTCATGATATAATGTTAATTAAATAAAACAGAACAAACATCATATTACCTCATCATTACAACTTCAGAAAATATGTAAGCCATGGGTCCTAGAAATAAAGACTGCAAGCTGTGTATTATGATACTAAAAATTGTGTATGTTCTTCTTTTATTTTTATATTTTCTGTATTGTCATAATTCTGTTTGTACAACAAAAATAAGTACTGTGTAAGTAGTATGTGATTGAGCATTTACCTACAAAATGTGCAGCACCATACAAAATACATTCGAGGACAATTCTGTATATCAAGGGTTGACTCAGTTCTTTTTTTTAAATATTTTTATTTATTTCTAGGGGAGAGAGAGAGAGACAGCATGAGCAGGGGAGGGTCAGAGAGAGAGGGAGACACAGACTCTGAAACAGGCTCCAGGCTCTGAGCTGGCAGTCAGCACAGAGCCCGACGTGGGGCTCAAACCCACGAACGACGAGATCATGACCTAAGCGAAAGTCAGACGCTTAACCAACTAAGCCACCCAGGCGCCCCACGGGTTGACTCAGTTCTATTTAAACTAATAATTATATGGATAACTCAGTAATATAGTTACAAGAGTATATCCAGGAAAAACAGAGAGTAAAAGTAGTGAATTCAAAGTAAAACACATGGATTGTTGCCTCAATGCAACCACAAACTAACTTTAGTTTTGAGACAGTTCATTCCTCTGAAACTTAATCTTCTCACCTGTAAAATACAGGACTTTGGACTAGAAGGTTTCTTAGTTAACTTCCCAATCTAAAGTTCTTCCATAGTGAACTCATAGTTTTTTATTCAGACTTTATCTAATTCAGGCACTATCTCACATGCTAATAATAATATTAATTACCACTATTGCATTTACTTAGAACATCTACTGAAAATCCGATTTTTAAAAATGTATTTATTTATTTTATTTTTTATAGTATATTTATTATTTTGAGATCACAAGCAGGGGAACAGCAGAGAGAAAGGGAGAGAGAATCTCAAGCTCGCTGTGCTGTCAGCACAGAGCCTGATCATGACAAGAGTCAAAATCAAGGGTCAAACACTTAACCAACTGAACCACCCAGTTATCCTTTACTTTTTTTTTAAAATTTTTTAATTTATTGATTTTGATAGAGGAAGCAGGTGAGAGGGAAAGAGAGAATTCCAAAAAGGCTCTCCGCTGTCAGTGTGGAACCTGACACAGGGCTTGATCTCATGAACTGTGAGATCATGACCTGAGCTGAAAACAACAGTCAGATGCTTAACGGACTGAGCCACACAGGCGCTCCAATTTTTTTTTTTATATATATTTTACATATATAGAGAGAGTGAGTACAGAAGAGGGTGGAGGGGAGAGAGACAGATATATATATATATATATATATAGAGAGAGAGAGAGAGAGAGAGAGAGAGACATACAGACAGACAGAGACAGAGACAGAGAGAGACAGAGAGAGAGAGACAGAGAGAAAGAGAGAGAGAAAGAATTATAGTCTGCACGCTTAGCACAGAGACCCATGAGGCTTAATCCCACTACCCTAGGATTATGGCCTGAGCCAAAATCAAGAGTTGGATTCTCAATTTACTAAACAACCCAGGTGCCCTGAAAATGCCATTTAATTAAATCTCAAGTGATAATAAGGTGTAGATATTTTATTTTTGGAGTTGCATACGAAAAAATTATGTATAAATGATCATTCTATCTGAAAGTGAAAAATACATAAGTATTTTCTTCATACATTCTCTTTAAACTTCAACATAAAATCATCTTATGGTCAATTTAAACTTTGCAATTTAATTAGCATATCACAACAGAATTATGAAATAAAGTTTTTCATGAAATTTATGACTGGATCAGGTACAATTTTCTTGTTAACTGCTAACTCTAATTAAAAATTGGTAATTTAGAATTAGAAATTAGCAAAGGAATTTGCTTCTGTTATGAAACAAACTACTAAGGATATTTAAAAATGGGGTCCAATAAAGAACGTCAAAGAATCTCTGAAACAAAATATATTGTAATTCTTACCACCTTAGAACCAACTGGAATCATCACAAATGAGGTCCATCCAGAGGTGGCTTGCTTTTTGACATTTTTCAGTAGCAGGAAGGAAACCAATTGCCTCTAATCAGAGGCTTTGGTAATTAGTACAGTTCAGGAGCTCACCATCTACAGGAAATGAAAGGAAAGAACACAAAGCAACATGCTTGGCTTTGATCTTCAATAAAACTGTTTGCTATAGTACCCTAGCATTCTCAACTTTACTGAATATGAGGGTTCATAACAAACAGCATGCTGAAGGCTGATTTCATGAGGAAACTCCACCTCTTTCTGCTCCCTATTTTTGTGTTGGACAAGAAGCTCTTTCTTCTGGAGATAAACTCTTGAAACTTTATTTGCCCATGTGGCATGAGGTAGAACAATGTCAATCTGAGAACATAGATAAGTTTGAATGAGCTACAAAACATTTAGGCTTTGTCAAAACCAGCCAAATTTCACCATAAAATCTGTCCTCCTACAGCCTACAGTTTACATGCAAAGTCATTTATCTAGCACATATCTGTGGAATATTTATTTGTACCAAACACAGAATGTTTTTAAGTGTAAGAAAGGAAGAAAATCAGAAAATATTCAGCACCAGCAACCCCCAATTTTAAAATTCCACGGGCTTTGAGGTTTGATTATTTAGTTCAAGTTTTGGGTCTAGTAACAGGCATTCTGGTCAAGGGACTTATTACTTTTAAATGTTCTATCTCCTGAGTAATATTGGTGATGTAGAGATTCCAGGAAAATATGGTCACAGGAGGTGCAGAGAGCAATCAATGCTAGTTGAAGGGTTGGAGAGAGAGAGAGATACAGCAAGAGATTAAATAAACCATTCCCATAACCCCTGTTTGTCCCTTACATGAGTTACCCCTTGCCAGAGAACAGGGATAGAATTGACGTAAATTAAGCCTACTTAGGTATGTCTATTTATCAGTACAAAATCTTTAGGTTCACTCCATGCACCATCCACTGTGCCAGGCACAAGATCAGCAATGGCTACCAATACAGCCACCATCTTAAAATGTCTCCTCTAGTTTATTTATAAAGCTACCATTCCACATAATTCCTTATTGTTCTGCCATTTAGATGTTTGGCTTTTGAACTACGGTATCTGAAACAAGGTCAAAATAACATCAAAATAGATGGGAATAAAATGCTACTGGAACACAGTCTTTGGATTTTGTCTGAGTTTGTCCCATAAAATCTTCCTCAGTGAATTTTTCTAAACTGAAATAGCTATAACTATTTACTTCTTTCTCCTTCTCTTTCTGAGAGTGAGAGAGGGAGAGAGAGAGAAAGAGAGATTGAGAAGCAAGAGCATGACCAGAGGAGGGGCAGAGGGAGTGGTAGAGAGAATCTTAAGCAGGCTCCATGGCCAGCACAGAGTCCTATGTGAGGCTCAATCTCAAACCATGAGATCATGACCTTAGCCAAAATCAAGAGTCAGATGCTTAACTGAATGAAGTATCCCTGCTCCCCAAATTATTTACAGTAAAACCTTATATTGCAAGCAGTTAGTTCTGTGAGCGTTCTTCAAGCTAAGCAAATATTTCTAATAAACTTTAATTTGATAAACAAGTGACGTCTTTCAGTACAAGTAGTACATGATGCTGGATGTCACATGATCATAGCTGAGCCAATTGTTTTTGAAATTGGCTTTGATATACAAATGCTTTGGATTATAAGCATGTTTATGAAATGAATTATGCTCAAAAACCAAGGCTTTACTGTACTTCTTATTGGCAAAACCCCACATATGTTTGGCTTGGTCTCACTGGGGAAGGGGTGGCCAGGGGAAAGTTAAAGTTCTTCCCTCATTTTTGGAATTTATTTTTTCCCATTTCTCCTTTTCATTAAATGAGTGCTGGCATCTAAGCTTCATGTCCTTTATGATCATAATTGTTTGTTTTTTAATTACAGTATGGTTGACATACATTGTTATATTAGTTTCAGGTATACAATACAGTCATTCAACAATTCTATATATTACTCAGTGCTTATTGTCATAAGTGCACTCTTCTTCCCCCTTCACCTATTTCACCCATCCCTGCACCCACCTCCCGTCTGGTAACCATCAGTTTGTTCTCTATCGTAAAGCATCCATTTCTTGGTTTGTCTCTTTTTTGCTTTGTTAATTTGTTTTGTTTCTTAAATTCCACATATGTGTGAAGTCATATGGTATTTGCTTTCCCTAACTTATTTCTCTTAGCATTATACTCTTGATCCATCTATGTTGTGGTAAATGGCAAGATTTCATTCTTTCATGGCTGAATAATATTTTATTGTGTGTATGTGCGTATATATACATATTCATCAATTAATGGGCACATGGGGTGCTTCCATAATTTGCCTATTGTAAATAATGCTTCAATATATGTAGGGGTGCATCTATCCCTTCAAATTAGTGTTTCTGTATTCTTTGGATAAAAACACAGTAGTAGAATTACTATTGACCACAGTTGTTCTAATTAATCAAAAATTTAGTGTGGAAAATTCAAGAATTATGCACATTTCTGACAGGTTTTACTCTTGAGAAATTTTCACATGGTTCTCCTTGCTCCTTTCTTATTTTATCCATTCCAGGACACCTGTGATTTCAAGAAAATCGCTGTAAATTGAAATCCAGTTTGGAAAATTCAAAGACGATGTTTCTGCCCATTAATTTACTGATTCATTATGTATCTATTACTTCTAAAAAGGGTTTTATGGCTTAGTTTTATTGGATTCATGGAGCCAATTCCATTAATTTATGCTAAGAATGTGAGGATTTTTTTTTCTTATCATACAGTTTGTTTCAGTAAAAAGCAAGTAAGAACCAAGGTAGCCAGGATTCCAGATTCCCATCAGCGTTCTTTCTGCCACATCTTCTTATTCTAGCTGTAAGATACTACATTGCGTATAAAATAATACCTGAGATTAAAAAATATATATTTCTGCTAATCACCAGCAAAATGAAACAGTGGGATGCAGATGGCGAATTTTGGTGAGGAGCTGTAACCCCTGACGAACTGAGAAAATGAGAGGAAGAAATCAGTCCTTCTAGTCTCTCTTGATCCTACTCATGTCTCAAGACAGAACTTCTCCTCTACCTCAGCTTGTCTCTTCTGAACACCAGAGGCTGTCTTGTGGGGTTGTTTCAAAAGTCGGATTGTGGAGAGACAAATTCTCTGAGGAACAGGTAGAAAGTAAATCCTGATGTTGTTATGGTGTATTTAATAGCATGCCTGAAATTGGTTGCAGATCATACATTTTGTCTAGTCTAATTATGTGGAATTCCAAAGTCATTTTGGTAACAGAAATTTCTCTAATCTGTTGCTAAATAGCATTTTTAAATCCCTTTGTAAGAACTTTAAAATTCAAAAATCTATTGGGGTGCATGAGTTGGCTTAAGTGGTTAAGTGGCTGACTCTTGATTTTGGCTCAGGACATGATCTCACAGTTCGTGAGTTTCAGCCCAGCATTGGGCTCCAGCCTGTTGTATGAAACCTGTTTGAGAGCCTTTCTCACCCTCCCTCTCTTACCCTTTCCTGATCTCTCTCTTTTTCAGAATAAATAAATAAACTTTAAAAAGTCTATTAATGAATTAGACTAACAAAGCCTAATAAAATGAAGAGTCTGTATCTTTATTCATGATTAAAGCATTATTCCACCTTAATTCAAAGTGAGTATATCTTTAATCGGTTATGGTTATAGATAAAATGAAAAAGCAATTTGCCTCTAAATTCTACTTGATGAGGAATATGTGATATATAGACATTGATATATGTCTCTAAAATTGCATTTCCCAAAGAAAAATATCTATTTATCTCCTTTTATGTCAACACAATCAATACATAAAAAAATATATTAACACCTTCCAAATTAAAAGCCAGTGTATGACCAGCAATGTTAAGGGATTTTGAAAAATCCAAAATAGTAAAAATGGAATAGGAAAAAAATGGAGTAAAGAAATAATAAAAGGAAATAAATCAGACAAACTGTCAAGCTTTCTTGATCTATGAAAGGAACCATTTAGGAGATTAGATGTTGATTTTTACATTTTTGTACTTCAAGATGAAATGATATTGGCATGGCCATTTAGGGCCTTCACTCTTGTCCACATTGTTTGGCAAGCCTTAGGTGGATGCTTTTGTAGTACAGTAATAGCCTCTCTTTGGATATACTTTTCATTTCAAAGCAATATATAAACATTACACCTCCAGTGCTGGGAGAGCTTAAGGCACAAAGTAAAACCAGAATGGATGTGATCATGGGAATATCCATAATTAGGTGTTAACATTTACAGTTAAATATGTCAGCATCAGACTTCCTGCTGTACCACCCACTATTTCACACAAGTCAGCCAGCTGACTCATTCAAAACCTTAAGGCTAATGAGAATAAATTAATGAGTCATCATTAATAAGTGAGCAAAGTATGTCTCTTTATTCCTCACCAGAGTAAAAAAACACTCCTAGGTACTTCTGGAGTGAATGTGTATCAAGTATATAGTCTTTTGAATTACTAAGACTATCCATAAGTTACTTAGGGAAAACATAAAATTTTCAGAGATATGAGTTACTACTTGCTAGGCAAGGGAAACTGCAAAACAAATATTTACCATGTATTTATGAAGAAAAAATTAATTGACAAACAGACGTTGTTATGATTCTTAATAATAATGAGTCATAGTTTTATGCGTAATGATGGAATGAAGTAGTCAGAGATCCTGGCATTTCTGTCTCCGTGTTTCTAATACATCATTGGAGGTATTCAAAGAAAACCCTTTGTTTTGTCCTTTCTTCGAATTCAGAAGTCTCACACTGTGCACAATATTTTTCACTCCTATCAGGTGATGGAATGATAAGAATATGCTTAAGATCAGCAGATGAGAAGTTATATGTAAATATAGTGTGTTATTGATCGAAGCCAAAATACTCATTCAACTGATTAGGAGAATCTGGGATTTACTAGGAGTCAAAAATTCCATATAAGACCTCTATATTAATCACTGCTTATTTTAAACATCTTAACTTCTTCAACAAATCTTTTTCTTTGACTTTTCCATTAATTTAAAAAATATTTAACAGTTTTATTGAACTACAATATGCATATCATAAAATTTACCCTTTGCAGCTTGATGACTTTTAGTAAACTTTAGAATTGTGCAAGTATCATTATTATCCAGCTTTAGATAACTGCTTTTACTCTAAGATCTCTCATGTTTGTTTTAAGTGAAAACTGATCCCATGCCCAGTTTAACCAACCACTGATATAGTCTCTGTCTCTATAGTTGTGCTTTCTCTAGAAATTTTATTCAAAAGGTGTGGTAGACAGAATAACCCCCACCCCAAATTTTCATACCGTAATCCCTGGAAAATGTTACCTCATATACTAAGAGGGACTTTACTGATGTGACCAAGACCTTCAGATGAGAAGATGATTCTAGATTATTTAGATGAGCCCATTTTAATCACACGAGTCCTTAAAAATAGAAAAATAGAAATAGAAATAAAAATAGAAAAATAAAACTATTTTTCCAGGTGGATCAAAGGGATACAATAACAGGAGGATCAGGAAAATCCAATGTGAGAGGTACTTGACCCACCATTGTCGGCTTTGAAGCAAAAGGAAGGTGGGGCCATAAGCCAGGGAACACAGCTGGCCACTAGAAGGGAAAATTCAAAGAAACTAATTCCCCTCCAGAGCCTCCAGAAAGGAGCAATACCAAAAGCAATAACCAGT
Source organism: Proteles cristata cristata (assembly GCA_017311185.1). Classification (NCBI taxonomy): domain Eukaryota; kingdom Metazoa; phylum Chordata; class Mammalia; order Carnivora; family Hyaenidae; genus Proteles; species Proteles cristata. Next base: position 100,055 of record JAESUZ010000827.1, read on the forward strand.
ATAAAATTAAGCAGTGATATCTTTTGAAAGGATTGCTTATTATTTATTAACAGCCTATGACTGAAACACCACGTACAGTCTTACAAAGCTGGTGCTGTCCTTGTCGCTCAGAATGATAGTATCCGGGAAAGCTGGATAACATTTTACTTTTCTACTATCTTTTTCCCTCATGGGACCATATAAAAAGATTTTCTTCCTTCTAATTTTTTTTCTGTTGTATCAATATTGCTAGTCTAGGAAGAACATTTTTAAAATTTAAGTGAAACTAACATTAGCTAATTATTAGCTAATACATCCTTTTGCATAGTCTGTCTGAATATGTGATTTTTCTCTAGTGCCTGATCTCTTTCATTTAATCAGATAATTCAAAAAGTATGAGTGAAAATGTCAAGATCTGGTTATTCCCATTTACCTTGGACCCTGAAAAGAGTCAATAAGGCCTGCTTAAAATTAGGCTATTACCATAATTGTAATAAGTCATGTAGGAAAATGTCCGTGAACTTAAAATAATATTCTTTTTTCATATTAGCTATTTTAGTAGTTCTCCCTTATCTCTATTTATGGCAAAAGATATGGAGCGACCTCTTGTTGTCAGTTTATCCTTGAGTTATGTAAATATATAGAAGAAGAATATCTAGATATCTTCTAGTGTAACTGAATTTTGTGTTGGCACTAAATCTCAATTCACCTATTTGACATATGAAGTTATGTCTTATTAGAATTAAAGAAAGCAATAATAGTTCATGTATAGATTTTTATTTGTATAGATTATAAAAATACACCTTTAGAAATGATTAAGATATGTTAAACAATACATGTCACTGGGTAATAACCTATCCTGAAAATTATTTTTCCTGTGAAGGCTAATTACTGAATTTTAGTTTTGGCTAATATATTTGTCACTAAATGATATGCGTCTCAACATACTACCTATTGTTCAGGCAGCAGTTTCTGGGTTTGGAAATTAAAAAAATTAATAAATCCAGATTTAGTTCATAAATAAAAATGATTTGAATCTTATTTAATTAATGAAAAATGGTAAGGACTAAAGCACAGAAAGTTCAGTATTAAGATTAGCTCAGATTTGGGGCACCTGGGTGGCTCAGTCGGTTAAGCGTTCGACTTTGGCTCAGGTCATGATTTCAAACTTAGTGGGTTTGAGTCCCACTTCGGGCTCTGTGCTCACAGCTAGCTCAGAGCCTGGAGACTGCTTCAGATTCTGTGTCTCCTTCTCTCTGCCCCTCTCCCACCTGTGCTCTGTCTCTCTCATGAATAAATAAAACATTAAAAATTTTTTTAAAAAAGATTAGCTCAGATTTGAGCTTTATAGAAAATTCTATTTTGGGATGTGACTTCAGGACGTTTTTAGAAAGCATAGCAATTACCACTATAACATAAAATTCAGATGCTCTTAACCTTTTGCCAACTGATCCTTCATTCATCTGTCTATGCTTTTTCTAATTGAAACTTCTATGGTCTAGTATTTGTGAAAATTGAAATTCTGTCATTTGTTACCTTATTTTTATGTTTGTCTATATAATGATTTTTTTAAATTTTATTAGTGAAACAGATTACGAGAACAGAAAATTAGAGGCTGCTTAACACTTATGTATTGGTCATAGAATTTAGAAATTAAATCTCCATAATGTTAAAGGCATACTAACTATTCACAAAAATTTATAGAATAATTCATAGATGTCAAAGAATATTCTATGATTACCTCTGCACTATTTGCCACTAACTTGTTGCTTTTAGGTTTTGATTTTGGCTTTTTGTTTTGCTTTTTACGAAAGATTACAAATGCCAATTGAATTAAAGTTTCTTAAGTGTTATTTCAAACTATTTAAACTCGGGTCTGATGGGAGTCCTTTGTTCATCAAGACACTACATAAAATTGGCAGTCTATCCCCAAAATAAGATTTTTTTATTATTACTGTTCTTATTTATTAGTTAAACTGATCCACCTTTAAAATGGTCCTGCTTAAATAGACTCATCCAGTTTGTCATTTATCCTGAGTTATAATATAATTTCTGTTTAGTTTTGTAAAATATTGTACTTTACATTTATAAATTATGTGTCACCCAGTACCCGGGACAAGTAATACAGGAAGAGTATCATCTTCTAATAAATGAAAAGGAGCTCACAATATAAAGTTAGGAGGCAAGAGCTTGAGTGATCTGGTAAATTGTGGGAATGCTTCCACACTTCTCCATGTGCAAAGAAATTCAGAATTCTTTTAAAGACTCTATGCATCATATTTTAAGTTCTATTTACATGGTGTCAGGGGGTCTATTTGCTTTTTAAAAGGAAAATAAAGAGCAAAGTGATATAAACTTTGTCATACTATATTCCAATTTTACATTACTATACCATTTTCCAATATTTTATGAAGTATTTTATAATGACAGTCGGAATCACAAGAGAATATTTCTAGCTACAGTTAAGTACTAACATGTCAACAGATTCAGCTTCTACTTTATGAAATCAATGACTTCTTTTTGACTGCCAAGGAGATAGTAGCCTCAAAATGGTGAATTTCCAGGGAGCCTGGGTGCCTCAGTCAGCTAAGCATCCGACTTTGGGGCACAGGTCATGATCTCATAGGTTCATAAGTTCGAGACTTGAGTCAGGCTCTGTGCTGACAGCTAGGAGTCTGGAACCTGCTTCAGATTCTGTGTCTCCCTCTCTCTCTCTGCCCTTCCCCTGCTTGTGCTCTGTCTTCTTCTCTCTCAAAAATAAACACAATTTTTTTTAAATGGCGAATTTCTTCACACATATGATTGAAGATTATGCTATTGATCATTGAGGTTCCTAACTGTCCAAACTTTTCTTTCTAAGTCACATTTAAAGTATGTAGTTTGAGATGGAATAAAAATATGTAGTCATTTTAATAAAAGCTATGAAGGTTTTCTTTGCAAGAGCTGCATTATTAATAAATATAACCCCTGTGGGTTTGTTTTCTATGGTGATATTCTTACATTTTAATAGAAACATGAAATAGAAATATATACTCATTTCATAAATTCATGTTTCAAATTATCATAAGTTCTAGAAATAAAATTTCCTGCTATCAGTATAGGAAAATATAATTTTTCTAGCTAACAGATTAAGGAACATTACTCTTGATAATACAGTGCCAGTTGCTATATTCAGTGTGGGTGGCTGAACTTACATGAACTTTTCCCTGTGTCTTGGATGACATGAGCTTTGGTTTAGTCTTGTCTGGCATCCTGTGAAGTCTATATCACATGGCCGTTTCTTTGCCTTTCCAGCTCATTGTTTTCTTTAATTTTTGACTAAAAAGGCAGCATTTACATTCCCCAATGTCTTTACCTTGACTTCCTCAAAACATTAAGAGTGTTGCAGAAAATACTAATGTGGTTTTATTACTTTCTTTAATACTTTCAGGTTTCCTGTTTCCTTTTTAAATATCACATGTAATGTATTGAATATGTATGCAGTTATTTAATAGAAATTTTACCAAAAAAGAGAAAAAAGGCATTTTGCTTTTTGGATTCATCTACATGAGAATTTTCAAAATCATTATTGAAAAGGAATGTTTCTCAAATACATAGAAGAGTAGCATATTTCTTTCTTGGCATACCCAGATCTGAATTTGAATGTCAAAATCTATTTTTTTTGTTTCTCTATAATTTTCAGCAAAATTCCTAAATAAACTTATAAGCCAATAATCAAAAAGAAAAGGAGATTATGTGATACAGTATCCTTTATTTCAAAACAAATTTGGTATTGTTAAATCCATTTATAACCATCCTTGTTTTTCCTTTTAGAGACTTAGTGGCCTTATGATCATTTTAATTTTATTGATGATTTTGTGTACCTATTATGAATTAATGTTGCCAAGACTTGACTTATAATTTTTAATATATATGGACATTAAAGAAAGCTTGCCCAATGGGAATTTTTTTCATTAGAAAAAAAGTGAGTTGATTTTCTCTTATAATTGTTTGGGTTTCTGTGTGATCATATGTACATTTAGGACCTAGATGCATACTATCATCTAACTCTTTAAAAGATGAAATTATTATCACTTTTTCAACTAAGAGGGCTTAATTTGGAGTTTAAAAACTCAAACAATACTGAAAAATGAGAGTCATCTTTTGGATTTAGTGGGGTCCAAAAGCAGTTCCAAATTGCATGGATACTATCCTTTACAACTCCTGGCATTTTTGACGTTTGAGGGTATCCTGATATATCATTTGGCCTCCTGTTTTACCTCCTTGTTTTCCAAGACAAGTCTCAATGAGGTGTAGAAAAGATATTTGGGGCCAAATGATACAGTGTGGTTGAAAAACACTTGCCTCATGTAAATATAGTCTTGGTGAAAGAATATCTAAGATTTGCCTTTCCAACAATATTATGTGGTTTTGAGAAAATTATGGTATTGTGCCTAAGTTTGTTTATAGGTAGAATTCTAAAGGCTTAATGGATACTGTTAAACATAAGATGATTCTTTGCTCAAGTTGTTAATTTTGAATTCTTTGTAAAATAGAAAATCAGCAAAGTAATGTTTGGTTTCGATATAACATTTTTTTCAAAAGGATTGCAACAGAAATAGTTTAGAAAAAATTTCTTAATATAATCATTGGCATCGTAAAAGAATTGTTGTCCATTGTGTTGTAACTCATTGACTGTTATCTAGAAAAAAGAGTTTCCAATGATATGACATTATAATACTATTATAAATCTTTGCTCGCATTTTATATCTGCTTCCTCCTGATGAATTCCAAAACAGCTGTTGCAATGGGGAAGTACCTCCTCATATTTTGTGTTATAGTGGAGATGCAGAGTTGAAGGCATTTTTTTCATTGCTTGATTTAGCATTGCTCTTACAGATATGTTATATAAGGTGATCTTGCTGAATTTGGCTAGTCAGTAACTTGCCCAATTCCTGAGAGATTTGTGTAGCCTCTCATAGCTTGAAACTACAAAACAGTTTTGTTTTCGAAGTTCATGTAAGACCTAAATTTAGAGTTCCTGGAAAATAATTCACATGCATTCTTTGAATGCTTTCTTCCCAGAATTATATTTTTGATGGCCATCCACCTATATGCAACATTGCCACAATGCTGATATCTTCTATCATAAAAGGATGGCAATAGTATTATTATATTCTTTGCATTCACAGCTCTATATTTTCTATTATTTACCAAGTAGTAAAGGCCCCAGCGGAGTCAGTGAGGTGCAAATAGATTTGTCATCATACAATCCCATGTTAAAAATTCTATTTTTGAAATATTTTTGCGGTGAGGACAAGTTGCTTAAACTTTCTTAGCCACAGTTTCCTCATATACAAAATAGGGAAAAGAACAGTGGCTAACTAAATTATAGTTAGCTTATGTCTTTACCTCAGACTATTTAAATTAGGCTGACTTGTAAAGAGCTGAGCAAAAGCAATTAGAGCAACAATGAAAATACATATAACTTACATCATAAAAGTTCCATGAAAACATCCTTTAGAAAGAGTAACTCTCTCCCTTATGTAGGACAACCTGTAATGTCTGTAAGGTAGGAAACAGCAGATGTTATTGCTGTAACTATCAGTGTAAACTTGGGGCTGAGTAGTGAGGTGGATGTGGTTGCTGAATCCTTCATCTGCTTAGGTACTGATCGGCAAGTATGTGCTTGAGAACATGTGTGTGTGGTGTGGGTGTGTGAAGATGTGAGTGTGTAGGTGAATTGCTAGGATTCAGGAGGCCTCAACACCAACACTTACTTATTCTGTGATCTAGCTTCTTAATCGTTGTTTCCTCATATTTAAAAGAATGTAGTAACAATTTCTCTCTAAATGTCACCAAGTAATTATAAATATCACATGAGATAAGTATATGTCAGTGATTTACAAACCATTAAATACCATAAAATACGAGGTATTCTTATTAAAGGTATTCTTATTAAAGGTATTCAAATAGAAAACAAATGCCTTCCATGCCCCACCATGCTCTCTTAACTTTTTTCTTATAAAATAAAGTACAAATAAAGAAAAACTCACAAAATAAGTGTATAACTTAGTGTATTATTATAAAGGGAACACCCTTGTGAACACCACTCAGATCAAGAAATAGAACTTTACCAGCTGCCCAGAAGTTCCTTTATGTGCCTAATCATAATAATAAACTTTTGTGCCCTCCTCCCAACATTAATCAACATGATTAATTTTTACTGTGATCATTTGCTTGTATTTCTTTATAGTTTTATCACTCAAGTATCCATTAGTAGGCTCTATACTTGCATCATATTTGTTTTTTTTTTAAAAGTAATACATCTTTTAAGCCTCTACAAATCTACCAGTTCCCGTATTCCTTTCTCTTTCTTCCTGTTGAAGATTCCAAGTAATTCATACTGGACTTTTCCCACAGTCTGAATTTCGTTGATTGCGCACTCATGGTGTAATCAGTAAGTTTCCCTGTTCTTTTTGTTTCCTGCAAATTGGCAGCTGGATCCAGATGCTTGATCAGAATGTTTATTCTTTTGGCAAGACCATGGTCAATGTTGGGTTTATTCATCAGTGTCTGGTTGTTTCTTTCTTTCTTTCTTTCTTTCTTTCTTTCTTTCTTTCTTTCTTTCTTTCTTTCTTTCTTTCTTTCTTTCTTTCTTTCTTTCTCTTTCTTTCTTTCTTTCTTTCTTTCTTTCTTTCTTTCTTCCTTCCTTTTTTTTAAAGTTTATTTATTTTGAGAGACAGAGAGAGAAAGCACGAGGGAGAGAGGGAGAGACAATCCCAAGCAGGCTCTATGCCAACAGCATGGGGCCTGATGCAGGGCTAGAACTCCTAAACTGTGAGATCACGACCTGAGTGAAAATCAAGAGCCAGGCGCTTAACCAACTGAACCACCCAAGAGCCCCTGGTTGAGTCCACATTGTTCCATGTAGACTTGACCCATTGGTTCCTAAATCTTTTGACATGATCTTTGTAGTCTTTGACAGTTTCAGATTCATCTAATTTCCTCCTTTGGATCTGGAATTATCCATTTTTCTTAAAAATCTAGGCCTTTTCAGTGGACAAGACCAGAAAATGCAAGTACACCTTTATATATATATTTAATTGTATGTATATAAAATCTCCCATGACTTCATATCAGTACTTTCAACTCATATTTAGTACTACTGAATTTTTACTTAATTTTTGCTGAAGTATACCCATTTTTTTTTTGTTCTTCCACACCAAGTTTCCGTGCTTTCAAGGACATGGGGATAATAGAATTAGGATATCTCATTACAGTTAAATTGTTTTATTTCACTTTACACACATGATATCCTCAGAATAACAATATTCTATACAATTATTAAGAATAATTAATTGTTTTCTAAATCTCTCTCTAGTTCTTCATTTTTTAAAATATTTTATTTATTTCTGAGAGAGAGACAGCATGAGTAGGGGAGGGTCAGAGAGAGGGAGATACAGAATCTAAAACAGGCTCCAGGCTCTGAGTTGTCAGCTTAGAGCCTGAGGCGGGGCTCCAACCCACAAACCGTGAGATCATGACCTGAGCTAAAGTCGGACGCTTAACCGGCTGAGCCACCCAGGTGCCCCCATCTTCACTTTTTAAAAACAGCTGTACTATATTTACATTGTCAGACCATATAGCTATTACAAATGTTCTTTCTTTTTAACTCTCATTTAACTGACCACAGAAGAGACTTACTGAGAAAATTGTAGAACCTAAATGCAAATTTTTATGGAGGGTAAAAGAGAATACTTAATGCATGGTACATATATACCATATTCTTGAGCACCAAAATAAAATTTAGGTGAATATACATATTGCAGTAAGAAAGACTTTTCTTAAACATAATATCCAAGGCAGAAATCATCAAGGAAAGATGAAAAATTTTGATTCTCAACCATTATCTTCTCTCAAATAAAATTAGATCCTTATAAATTAAAAACTAACATGAAAAATTAAAAACCAATGGGGCCCCTGGGTGACTTAGTCGGTTAAGCATTTGACTTCGGCTCAGGTCATGATCTCACAGCTGGTGAGTTTGAGCCCTGCATCAGGCTCTGTGCTGACAGCTCAAAGCCTAGAGGCTGCTTCAGATTCTGTGTCTCCCTCTCTCTCTCTCTCCCTCTCTCTCTCTCTCTGCCCCTCCTGACTCATGCTCTGTCTCTCTCTCTCTGTGTGTCTCTCTCTCCATCTCTCTCAAAAAAAAATAAACATTAAAAAATTTTTAATTAAAAATCAAATGATAAGGTAAAAAATATTAATACTTATATGTGGAAGAAGTTTAACATTCTTTGTTGGTTATAGCATAAAGTAATATAATAATCTTGTTTGGTCAAACCATGTATGTTTAAAAGAACTTCTTCATTAAAATGCACATACCCAAAATGAAGTAATTTTCTCTAAGATCATCATGGGCTTAGGAAAGTATTTATTCTAAATGCATTAATTACAGTATGATTTATAATTTAACAGTTTGAAAATAAAATAAAGAAAAATACACATTTTGTAAAATACAGAATTGACCAAATTAATTATGTCCTACCAGTACTAGGACACTTGGCATCAATTAAAAATAATGCTAACTGTGTGTGTCTGTATGTGTGTGCATTGACTATAAAGCTGTTTATAGTACTATAAAATCACCAAACAGTTTAAAAGCAATGAATACAGATTACTCCCACCTTTTTTAAGAAAAAAAATCTTGGGGCGCCTGGGTGGCTTAGTCTGTTGAGCGTCCGACTTTCGCTTAGGTCATGATCTCGCGGTTCGGGGGTTCGAGCCCCGCGTCGGGCTCTGTGCTGACTGCCAGCTCAGAGCCTGGAGCCTGTTTCGGAGTCTGTGTCTCCCTCTCTCTCTGACCCTCCCTGCTCGCGCTGCCTCTCTCTTTCTCTCTCCTAGAAATAAATTTTTAAAAAAATCTTAATTTTTCTGAAAACAACGCTCTCAGACTTTTCCAACATTTAATTGTATTTAAATCATTTTAACCTTTGAAATATGTTTGTGACATAAGATCTTCTTCAGTGTTATTGAGGTTTGTTTACATCATCTAGCGGAAAGCTGTTACTTGTATTTCCACTTCCATTTCTATACAAAGAAGTTGCTTTTAATGGTATCTTTCCTTATTACTAGAAGTTATTTAATTACAATAATAATTTACTCAGAAAAAAACTAATAGGCTTACGCACTTCCAACCATTTGGTATTAAGCAGCAAAGAATAAAATTTTGTCAGATGTTTAAAAGGAAAAAACAAAACAAAAAAATTTAAAAAGAAAAGAAACAAATAACTTAATTTTTGAAGTTAATAATAACTATGTTATTTGAGTCAAGCAGTTTGAAATTAATATTTGACAAATATATAGAATTATATGTACATGTATAGATTGAAAAATTAGCAAACTTACTATCTCTCTAGTATGGATTTAAAACCTTGCCCTCAGATAACCAGTACATGGTAAAAACATTATAACTTTATATTCTCTCAAATTTCAATCTATCAGTCTATCTAACCGATAACGTTATAGAAGAATTGACTCATGATACACATCCATTGTATGGGATCAACAGCATTGAGGTAAAGAAAGGAAGAGAACTGAGTAACTCTTCATTGATAAATAGGAATATATTTCAGTGGTTTCACAGTATGTGTTGAAATTTGTCATTTTGTTGTTGTTTTTATCTTATATTTGGGTTTTTTCTTAAGTCTTTATTTTAATCACCTAGTGCTGATTACAAGTATACTTCTTAATCCCCATCACCTATTTCACCCATCCCCCTACCCACCTCCCCTCTGGTAACCATCAGTTTGTTCTCTACAGTTAAGAGTTTGTCTCTTGGTTTGTGTATCTTTGTTTACTTTTTTTCCCCTTTGCTCATTTGTTTTGTTTCTTAAATTCCACATGAGTGAAATCAGTCTGATTTCACTTAACATACTCTCTAGCTCCATCCATGGCATTGCAAATGGCAATGGCAAGATTTCAGTATTTTCTATGCCTGATTTTATATATATATAATATCTCACTTCCTCTTAATGGCTGAATATATATATATATCTCACTTCCTCTTAATCCATTCGTCAATGGATAGACACTTGGTCTGCTTCCATATCTTGGCTATTGTAAATAATGCTTCTATAAACATAGGAGGGCATGTATCCCTCTGAATTAGTGTTTTTATGTTGTTTGAGTAAATACACAGTAGTGTGATTGCTGGGTCATAGGGTATTTCTATTTTTAACTTTTAAAAAAAAAGTTTATTTATTTTGAAAGAGAGACAGTGTGTGTAAGTGGTGGAGAGGAGAGAGAGAGAGGGAGAGAGAGAATCCCAAGCATGCTCTTAACTTTTTGAGGAACCTCTATACTTTCTTCCACAGTGGCTACTCCAGTTTGCGTTACCATCAACATTGCAGGAAGGTTCTCCACATCCTCACCAACATCTGTTGTTTCTTGTGTTGTTGATTTTAGCTATTCTGACAGGTATGAGGTGATATCTCATTGAATATGAGGTGATATCTCATTGAATTTTTGATTTACATTTCCCTGATGATAAGGGATGTTGAGCATCTTTTCATGTGTCTGCTAGCCATCTGTAAGTTTTCTTTGGAGAAACATCTGTTAATGTCTCCTGCCCATTTTTTAATTGGATTATTTGTTTTTGGGTGTTGAGTTTTGTAAGTTCTTAATATATTTTGGATACTGACACTTTATTGGATATGTCATTTGCAAATATCTTCTCCCATTCCATTGGTTGCCTTTTAGTTTTGTTGATTGTTTCCTTCACTGTCCAGAAGCTTTTGATTTTGATGTAGTCTGAATAGTTTATTTTTGCTTTTGTTTCCCTTGCCTCAGGGGACCAATCTAGAAAAAAGTTGCTATTGCCAATATCAGAGAAATCACTGCCTGTGCTTTTTTCCTAGTATCTCATATTTGAACAACTGTCATAGCTTTCCATTTGTGTAGATGCAAAACAAGTAATTGAACAATCTTGGAAAAGAGCAATTCTTTTTCACTCAGCAAAATTGTTCAAAGCATACTACTATTCGAACCTATTTAAATAGTGGGACACCTGGGTAGTTCAGTCAGTTAGACCTCCAACTTCAGCTCAGGTAATGATCTTGGGGTTTGTGAGTTTGAGCCCCGCATGGGGCTCTGTGCTGGCAGCTCAGAGCCTGGAGTCTGCTTTGGATTCTGTGTCTCCCTCCCTCTCTGCCACTCCCCTGCTCACACTCTGTCTCTCAAAAATGAATAAATGTCAAAAAAATTTTAAAAAACTATTTAAATGGTTTATTTTGTAAAGGACCTCATGAAAATTTTGTGAATTTTCCTAGCTTTTATTTAAAATTAAATATTGTGAGTGTTGTTTTATCAAATGCTTTTCAGCATCTATTTATATCATGGGAATTTTCTTCTGAATTCTGTTAATATAGTAAATTACATTAAATAGATTTTTTAATGTTAAACCAACTTTGATTCCATTCTAGAATAAAGCCAACTTTCTCATCATGTGTCATCATTTTGATAGATAACTGCATTCAATTACTCTCATTTTTAATATTTTTGCATGTGTGTTCATGGGTATCATTTCCTTGTACTTTTCTTTATAATGTGTTAATTAGGTCTTACTTTTGAAGATATGTGAGCCTCAAAAATAAGATAGAATATGTTTTCTCTTTTTCCTATTCTCTGACAACTACTGTTTAAGAATCAATTTTTTTCTTCCTTAAATGTTTGGAAGAATTTATTAGTAAAGCCATCTGGGCCAGAGAACTTTTGTGGCAATAATTTTAATTACAGATCCAAATTCAGAATTTCTATTTCTTTTTATGTCGATTTTATTAAGATGCATTTTTAGAAGAGGGGTACCTGGGTGGCTCAGTCAATTAAGTCTCCAAATCTTGGTTTCAGCTCAGGTCATGATCTCATGATTTGTGAGCCCCGTATCGGGCTTGTGGAGATTGCTTGGGATTTCTCTCTCCTTCTTTCTCTGCCCCTCCTCTCTCTCTCTCTCTCTCGCTCTCTTAAAAACAAACAAACACAAACATAAGAAGTATTTTCAGAAGAAATTTTCTCATTTCATTCAAATTGTCAAAATTATCAGCATAAGGTGGTCCATAATGCTCTCCTTATCTTTTTAAATTTTTTTTAATGTTTTATTTATTTCTAGGAGAGAGAGAGAGAGAGACAGCGTGAGCAGGGGAGGGTCGGAGAGAGAGGGAGTCACAGACTGAAACAGGCTCCAGGCTCTGAGCTGGCAGTCAGCACAGAGCCCGACGCGGGCTCGAACCCACGAACCGTGAGATCATGACCTAAGCGAAAGTCGGACACTCAACCGACTAAGCCACCCAGGCGCCCCTCTCCTTATCTTTTTAACATCTCTAAAACCTTTAGTGATGCCCTTATTTTTGATATTGATAATTTGTGTTTTCTCTTGTTTTTTTTTTTTTTTTGTATCATTCTTATTCAGAATTTATCAACTCTATTATCTTTTGCAAACACAGCTTTGGTCAACCTTACTTCAGTAATAATAATACTATGTGCAATATATAACAAATTTTAAAAAGACATCTTTGCTTTTGTTGCTTTCCTATTGTATATAATCAATATACAAAGCCTGGGCAGGTGAAGAGCCTGGGTCCATGGGAGCTGGCTTGGAGGCTGGGCCATCAGGAGTTGAGTTGCTTGGTGCTGGAGTGGGCCTTGAATCAGAATGCATGAGACTAGCAAGTCCAGCTTGGTACCAGGGTTCACTGGGATGGGGCTGGAGCTAGAGTCTATGGTGACGTTCGCTGATCACTTAACTCTCTTCCCCATGGATAGGACGTCTCACTCTGTACGGGTCTGTTCCGGCTTAGAGGAGCGGTGACAGAAATAGTCTCAAGCTGTTCTTTCTACTTCTTCAGTGCATCTTTTCTTATTTTAGTGTTCCACCCAGATGCTGTAATCTCTCACCTAGAATCTTTAGCTCTTATGAAGGTATTTCCATGCATGGGTACTTGTTCAAACTGATATTTCTACAAGGGTCAAGTGCTGGAAACTACTATATCATCATCTTGCTGATGTCAGTATCTAATGTTTTCTTTGTATCTATCCTGGCTAGGGTTTGCTGACCTTCATAAACCTAGAGATTGGTTTCTTTCATTCATTTTAGGCAATACTGACCATTATTTCATCAAAAATTGCTTTGAGAAACATTTCCCATCCCTTTCTGCTTCTGAGAGACAAAAGACATGTTTATTAGGCCATTTAATTATGCCCCCAATTCTTTTACACTCTTCTTACTTTTTCCATGTTTTTTCTGTGTCCTATTTGACTATGTTCTATTCACCTCTCTTCAGTTTCACTAGCAAGTCTTCTGCTATGGCCCATCTTCAATTGAGTTCATCTCATGAAACATTAATGTCTGATACTGAAAATTTTAGTTCTAGGATACACATTGTTTTTATATAGATTGATCCTATTTCTCTGTTGAAATTCTCCCTGTCTTCATTCTTTTGGGATTTGTTTTTCTCTATATGAACACATATTTGTACTTGTTTAAAACCCATTGTCTGACATCTACAGTGTCTGGATTGACCGTTGGTCCACTTTTTCTATTATTCTCTTTATAATCAGTTACATTTTCTGTAGTTGTATGTGTGGGGAAAAAACTTTGGTTCCAAATGCTATTTTCTATCAACTCTATTTCCTCCTTTATTCTATTAGGTAGATAAAGTAAAAGTGTGATTAATTCACAAGTCAGACTGATTTATAGCATTACTAAGACTCAGTCTACTTTGGGGTTTGTCAGTGCTCTTTAGGAATGGTGCTTTCTAGATTTTAATTGAGACCCTTATGCAGTCTCTGTTTATTCAGCCATCTAAGACTAGAGGAGATTGAATTGTTTTCATTAGAGGTTTCAAGTTTAGCTCTTTAAACTTCCACTCCATGCAAGTTTGAAATTCTGGGAAGAGTCTTATGAGGGAAACCAACTATGCCTTTGAGGCAGGCCCCATCCCATTAGTAAACTTCGTTTTCAATCACTAAGAGATTTGGGGAAATTTCATTCTGTTTTCTAGAATGCTTGAGTGAGCCCATCAGCCTCCTGTATAACCCTAGCATCTGCCAAAAACAAACTTAAGTATCATAAATACTATGTGTGAATGTTAAATGGTGAAGGTTGCTTTTCTCTCTAGAAAATATATTAAAACTGCTGTAAACTGAGAATGCATTGTGTTACTGATTTTTCTTTTTACAATTAACATTTGCACATGTGGTGTCACATAGTAGTCAAAGTTGTTTCTATATTAAAGTAAATTTTAAAATGGCGACTTTTGAAAACATTTCAGTCAAGACAAAATTCGTATTATAGACGACTCTAAGTTTTGCTAAGCTTCCTTTCATGACACCCTTGTAGATTTTCCTGATTAAGTCATTCATATTTCTTAAGAGTGAACAGGAACTATTTTTTCCATTAAAGAATGAAAGTTGTCAAAGAATAATATTTAGTGAAGTAACATGAAGTTAAAAGAAAATCTAGACAATGATATCTTACTCTGTTTCTAAGGCTCTGTAACTAACCCTCACTCCAGCATGGGTGAGATGAGTTATAGGCGAGGAATAAGGGGCAAGTTTGGAAATTCTTTAAGTTCATGTTTATTTAAACTTTAAGCTCTAGAAAGCTGCATGTTATCATATTTCTACATATTATCATATTTCACACCTACAGTAGCTTGCTTAGAAATTATTGCTCACAATTCTAGTTGAAGCAGAAAGTAGGAGGCTATGGTTCTCATACAAAATCAAGGAGAAATTATGAATTTACAAGACAATGCTATTTAAAACAGGATATGTGCTTCTTTGCAATCCATGTGCATTTGTCCTACTAATTAAGCCAAGATCATTTTAATGAGAAACTGAGGCTAGATTGGTGAATTATATTCTAAATAAATGCCACTCAAATATGAGAAGCAATTAAGAGGACACAGAAAGAATAGGATTAAAAAATAAAAAGTTAAGTATCTTCTTTGTATTGCAATGTTGTACATCAAAACAGAAAATCTATTGAGAGTACAGGACTTTACAGCAGATAAATCAACTAATCTAATTAGAAAACTTAATATAAAAAATCAATTAATCTAAGAAAAGCTATAAAGTTATGCCTGACTTTTTAATGCAATGCTAATTAAAGTTCATTCTGAGTCTCTGAATTTTATTATAGAATTAAAATCACCAAACAAAAGCTTTCTTACTAATTTGTTGGAAAATTTAATTCATAAAACTCCGTTGAATAAAAAAATGTGTGTATAAGTGTCATCAGTAAAATGTCTGAAAGTGTGTACCAAGACTATTTTTTCTCGTTAGTTCAAATGAGAAGAAATTAAATCAATTTAAGCAGAAAAGAATGAATTGGTGTGTGCAACTAAAAATCCAATTTGAATCAGGTCTGGTCACAGACTAATTCCCAACTCATCACTATAGATGGATGGCTATGGGTGGATGTGGGTGAATAAACAGGTAGAAGGAGACATTAAGGTTCTTAACTAGCCAAATCTGGACCAAGTGCTCTATCTTTCGAAACCCAGACTAAAAGAAGAAGGATGTGGATATCTGAGCAAAATTGGAGAATAAAGTTTGCTTCAGGATAAAGAAAAATGATTTGGGAAAGCATGAACAAAAATAAAGAGAGAGAAGAAGATTAAAAAAAAAAAAAAGAAAGAAAAAAGAAAACAGCAGAGCAGTTCACTTTGGATAGTTGGGGATTGCAGTTCAATTTAATTTTATTCTTATGCTAAAATATTTGTGCTTATTCTTACTGGGAAGCTCATATAGAGAATTAGATTAGTACTAAAACCCAAAATACTATCATGTACAGAAAACTTGGGCTCCAGATAAAAGGCTCCATTTGAGTGAATTCCTAGCTCAATCAATCTTTAAAAGTCATTACATCCAGAGTTTTGGGGCATTGCTGAATATAATAGTGTTTCTTTGGGTTGAAGGTAAGGTCATGCCCTGGTCACTTTTTTCAGGAATCTATCTGAAAAAAAGAAATATATCTGGATGAGACTTAATACAAGAAATGTGTATACTGGGCCTTAGGCAAGAACATTCTCAGAATCTAAATTGATCTTGGGGTTTCTAATGTCCCCCTTGGGGATTTTAATCTGCTCAGTGAATGGATCAAGAAATTCTAGTAGTTCAAGAAACAAGAAATCAATCTCCAGAGTCAGAACCTCAAAATCAAAATTCATTCCATGAGTATATCTCAGAATCCCTATAAAAGTGGAGAAATATGGTTGGTGCACTCAAGTTTTCAACATGATATTGAAAAGGAAGTGCTTACAAAATAGGTTTATTAGAAATGAATATGGGTTTGATTTTGGTACTATAATGATGTTCTATGCAAAGCATGGCCATAAAAATGACTTTCTGTTAAATATCTTTCCAAAGGTGTCTGTATTAAGAATGAATGGGTCATGCCAAGGAAAAAAATACTGTTTCTACGTGGCATGTTAGGAACTGTATTTGCTTAAATAAAAAAGAAAGAAAACCAAAGAAATGGCATTTGCTAATTAATGAGATTTATCTGTTTCTTGTGATGAACATCAGAGTACACAAAATTTACATTTTCCTACCATTTATTTCTTCTTGAAACCAAATAACTAAATATATGGTTATAAATGGTTTCTTTCAAAACAAGCAAAGGCCTAGTTCTAGAGTTCTTTACCTCCAAACATGTACTAATAATATGTTTTAAGCAGCATTATTGGTTGACAAGTGAATAATCTGTAATATCAAGATCTCTCCTTACTAAAAGCACATAAAAAGTGAACTCATGCCTGGGTGCCTCAATAGGTTAACTGTCCAACTCTTAGCCAGCTCACGTCATGATCTCACAGTTTGTGAGTTTGAGCTGACTGTACAGAGCTTCCTTAGGATTCTCTGTCTCCCTCTCTCTCTGCCCCACCCCTACTCTCTCTGTCTCTCAAAATAAATAAATAAACAGTTAAAAAGTGAACCCTAATGTAAACTATGGACTTTGGGTCATAATGATGTGTCCATTGTAGGCTAATTGACTGTAACTCTCATTTGGGATGTTGATAGTGAAGGATAGTGTGTGTGTGTGTGTGTGTGTTTGTGTGTGTATGTGTGTGTGTGTGCGCACGTGCGCATGTGTAGGGAGGAACAGAGAGTATATAAGGACTTTTGATTTTCCACTCAATTGTGCAGTAAACCTAAAACTGCTCTAAAAATAATGTTTATTTATTTTAAAAAGCACACTCATAACTATGTTTTACAAAATTACATGTTGTTCTGAAAAGCACCCCAATAACTATATTCACAGTGGCAGAAATTCTGGCTATTTACAAAACTTACACTCCAATTTTTCTTGTTTACCTGTTTCTTTAGGTACTTTCTCAATTTTCTCATACTGACACATCTTTTTAAAAACTTAATTCCCCTAGCTTATGTTATCTTTGAACTCTTCTGGAGATGGATCTCAGCCTACCTCTGTAAAAGTATGAAGCACACACAATTTATCCTTCCAGGAATATTGCATTTTTCATTTCACTTTTTCAGAGAAGTCAGTGACAAACCACTCACTCATCTGTTTGTTTAATGGAATATTTCCGTCAGTGAGGTTGGTGTCTGGAGCCAGACAGGCCTGGTGGCACTGGACTTTAGCCAAATATCTCAAACTATTTTTCTAAACGTTTTAGGTCCAGAAAAATACAAAGCTGGTCTTACCAAGTACTTTTTCTCTTTAATTTCTTAATTTGTGCATATTGTGAGGAAAATGTAATCCATCTGTTTCACTGGCACTTAATTTGACAAGTTACTGTTTTATATGAGAATTTGATGTCCCAAAAGTCAACGAGTCTTTTTATGAGCATTTGAGAACCTCCACGACCTATCAGAACCCCTGGGAAGTGGGGTTTTCCAAAAGCAAATGGATCTCAGAGTTCAGAAGGCACTGGTTTAGTAAAAAATACAGTGCTCTTAGTATTCTTCATCTTAGAAAACTTTTGTCCAATACTACCAGAAGAATTAATTAAAAATAATCTAGTGGATTTAATTATTAGGCTTTTGTTCTCAGTCTCTCAGCTTCTTCTTAATTCTTACTAATCCCTACTATCCCTAAGTGGTGCGATGCATGGTTCCCAGCCTATATAATTTCTTTTTTCCATGCTCTGAGTATCAAAATGTTATGTTTTTCTATGAAGGCTTTGATTACCTCTAAGTGATTCTGTTTCCCTGGGGCCTGGCTCTCTGTACAGTTGAGTATGTTTGCGTTGTATAGGCAGGCACCAACCATATTCCACATTGCTAGCTCTGCAGGATCTTGATGTGTGTTACATTTAAAAAGCCTTTGTGGACTCATAAATTTTGGAAACATTGGGGTAAGGGAAGCTAAATAGATGTCTTTATTTCAGGATTTTGGTGCCTTTACTATCTTAATAAGTATTGTGCATTCCCTAGAGAGGACAGCATATGGAGTGCTGCAGAAATGTGTTCTGCCACGGAACACACTGCTCAGAGCGTCTGGTTGGACAAAGAGATCTGTGGGAAAAATCTGAGAAATTCTGACCCACATCTTCCCTTTCTGCATTTATTTCATTATTTTCCTGGTGGCTAGTGTCTATTGTCTAAAGACAAACAACAAACTGCTTTCTTTTAAAATTTAATTTTCTTTTTGTTAGAGAAAAAGGAACAAGCCCACCATCATCAGTAGGCAGTCTGAAGTATCAAAGAATATTTTGCAACTATTTAAACAGAAATCCCCATCTGTTGTACTGTTGCTTGATAGTATGGCAGTTTGGCTTTTAGAGAAGAGCTGGTTTCTTTGATTAATTTCTATCAAACTGCACTACTATATGCACCTTATCTTTAAAAAAAATTCTGTGAGAATTGGCACATGTTTCCTAAACTAGGAAAAGAGGAAGTAGAAAGGAATTTTTAAATAACTTGAAAGTAAAAAAAGAAATAGTTGGAAGCCTTTTCTATAATTGCTCTATTTATTTATCTATCATCTATCATCTATCTGTCATTTTTTGTCTATCTATTTATTATCTCTCTATACATACATATAAGGACATAGGGATTTAAATTATTTGCTTTTCCTTTACTAAATAATTCTGAAGTTAATCTTTCTAAAATAACTGTATAGTATTTGTCTCAATCCCACGCCTCAATTAGCTACCTGGTTAAGGAATGACTTTGGGAGATGAGTGGGTGGAGAAACTGCTTGTCTGAAAACAGCCTTGAGAACAGTCATATCCTTTGTGAGAGCTCATATAAATCTTTCAGTTCATGGAACTGAACTACCGCCTTGAGCGGTAGTGTGTGTGTGTGTGTGTGTGTGTGTGTGTGTGTGTGGCAAAGGGAGGGAGGTCATGAGTTCATCACACAGAAAAGGAAAGAAATAGCCTCCACCCTTTTCTCCAATGAGACAATTCTACCCCAGGAATGATACATTTTCTCTTGGGCAGCTTCTTTTCACTCTAATTTCAGTCTTCATTTCAGGGTATAGGATGCCCCCTGAACACACAGCCATTGAGTATTGAAACCACCTGTGTTAGCTGTGAGCCATGATACCTACTCTGCCCTTGTATTTCATACCCCAGTTTATCCTCCAAAGGTCAACATTGATGCTCTCTTCCCCTACCCTGATTCTGCAAATAAGCCTCAGTATGGTTCTTATCAACAAATGAATAAAATCACAAAAGATTCATGTCTTCCTCTCTATTGACACAACATAAAACATTTTTTGTGTTATATATGCCACGATAAATTCATATATTCATTCATAAACCATTCATATGACTCTTCATTTACTTATATATTTATTCATGTATATATTCATCCAATTAACAAACATTTATTCAGCATCTACTACATAGATGTTAGGGGTGTTCCCAAAGTTTCTCACTTTGTAACCAAGTAAAAGTCACTCCAGACTTTTTGCAAAAGACTTCCAGATGAAATGTAAATACAGAACAGGATAAATATGAAAGGCCAATAGCAACAATGATGGCAGGTTTAATTCATTTTAGCTTAGAAATAATGATCTTTTCTTGGACTTACATAAAATCCACAAAATTTCAAGATTAATATTAGGCCCAGAATCACAGGAAATAATTTTTTGTTTAAATGTAATATTCCAGATAGAAAACTGAGTCAATATTCTACATTTTCTCTATATTTCAACTTCTGATTTTATTATGCTTTTGTTTTAGTTAAGTGAAATATCACTGTGGAATGAAAATATCTTAGAATGGTACCATTTATAAGACAAGTCTCACAAGAGAATTAAATGTTACATTGGTGTTTACTCTCATGATTTTTGTGTTAGATAAAATTTAAATAGCTAGTATAGAGGAAGGAAAGTGTTTCTCTGAAAAAACTTTTCAAAACATTTGAAAACAAAATAATGCTTTTTGTGCCTATATCCTTAGCTCTCTTAAATATTTGTAATTTTGTTCTTTTTTCAACAAAGTCCTCTTTTCTCTGCTTTGTTTATAACAGTTTTTTTTTTCAGAAGAGTTGCCTACGTTCAACGACTTCAATTAATTTCCTTCCTTTTTCTATTAAGAGAACATGAATTTGGCTGCACCTCAGTCTTCATTCCCACCATTTGGCTCTGATGAAAATATCATTCTCACCATTTGCCTCTGAGTAATCTTTGACTCTGCTTTCCTTCTCACATGCCACTTCCGATCTATCAGCAAATCATGTCAATTCTTCCTTTAAATGTTATCCAGTATCCAACTGACCAACTCCCCACTTCCATTGCTACCAACTTACCTAAATCCCTGCACTAATGGTAAGAATTAGACAGGGTTCAACTGCTAAAGAAGACTCTCAGAAGTCAAAATGAAAAAGCATATATTTGTAAGGTTTATTGTTAGAAAAGAATGTGATAAAGCAACAGCATTAGTGTAAGGATGCATTCTAGCTAAAGGCTGTCTCCTACCAAGGGTCTACAGAGGTTGAGCGCAGTTTCCAATGGCTTTCCCCCTGCAGGGTCCTATTGTTTTCTCTCAAAGGTCAGGAACCAGATATATATGCACTGCATGGAACACCCTGAAACCAGGGAACCCAAAATGGATTTTTGACTGGTACTTCTTATATCTTGCTGCTCACGCAGGCTATTTTTTCTAGGTGTCAGAGCCCACTTGAGGTCTCACTGATACCAAATATAGTCATCAAGATCACTGCTGTCTATAAACAAAATAAATAATGCCAACAAGCTGGTAAAAACCATCCTGAAACTTGACTCGGACTCATAGTTAGAAAACAACATTATTATTCAGTATACAGTTAACTCTTAGACAATGTGGGGATTAGGGGTACTGACTCTCTGGGTACTCAAAAACTATGTATAACTTTTCGCTTCTCCAAAATTACAAAAATCTTACTGTTGGCCAGAAGTCTTACCAATGACATAAACAGTTGATTAACATATATTTACATGTTATATGAATTACATACTATGGTCTTATGATAAAGTAATCTACAGAAAAGAAAGGGTTGTGAAGAAAATTTTAGGAAGAGAAAATATTTTTACAGTACTCCTATGTATATTTATTTTTAAAATTATTTTTTAATGTTTATTTTTGAGAGAGAGAGATAAAGTTCAAGTGGGGGAGGGGCAGAGAGAGAAGGAGACAGACTCTGAAGGAGCTCCCTGGCTCCGCTGTCAGCACAGAGCCCAATATGGAGCTTAAATCCACAAACTGTGAGATCATGGACTGAGACGAAGTGGAATGCTTAACTTACTGAGCCACCCAGGCAGCCCTGTATATTTATTGAAAAAAATCTGTAAGTAGACAACACATAAGTGGATTCATGCAATTCAAACCTATGTTGTTCAAGGGCCAACTGTATTTCATACCTTGACTAGAGTTTAGTGCCATCCAGATTCATCTCTTACTTCAATAATACAGCTCAGTCCTATTTCAGACCTGTTAGAATTAACCATCACATCATAACTTCCATTGATTTTATCTCGAATTTTTCCAATTTTTCTTTCTTCCATTTCAACCATTGACCACCTATTTTTAACATAACCAGAGTGATCATTTAAAAATACAAATCATGGCCGCCTGGGTGGCTCAGTTGGTTAAGCGTCGAACTTCAGCTCAGGTCATGACCTAACAGTTAGTGGGTTCCAGCCTCGCATCAGGCTCTGTGCTGACAGCTTGGAGTCTGGAGCCTGCTTCAGAATCTGTGACTTCCCCTCTCTCTGCCCCTCCCCTCTCATGCTCTGTCTCCATCTCTAAAAAGTAAATAAATGTTACAAAAATTTGTTTTAATACAGATCAGAACATTTCTCTCCTCTGCCTAAAATCTTCCATGCATTTCTTCCTGTGATGGCCTAAAAGGCTCAGATAATCTGGAAGCTCCACCTCCTTCCTTTTCCAGCTTCATCTACTACAGCTTTCCCTCTTGCTTACTCTACTCCAGTCACATTGGCCTCTGTGCAGTGGAGACATGACTACACAGGATCTTTGTACTGTCTGTACCCTCTCTTCACACGCTCTTCCCCCATATAATGACTTGGTTTCATCCCTCATCTTCTTCATTCTTAAATGTCATCTTCCTAGTGAAATGTCCTCCAACTACCTCACTGAAAATTGAAAATACCCCTCTCCAATCATTTCTTTTCCAACTTCTCAGTTTTAATTTTTCTCTAAATAACTCATAGCCATTGAATATACTTTGGATGTTTTCTTATGTTTTATTATGCTTTCTTTACTGTCTTCTCCACTGATTGTAATCTCTCCAAGCAAAAAGATGTTTATCTGTTTTGTTCACTGCTGAATCTCTAGCACCTAGAATAATGCCTGTTGAATGAAAGGTTATAGTCATATCTAAAAACCTAGAACACTCATTAGAGCTCTGGACATAAAAGCATAGGAATCATCTCCCCAGTCAAATACCTGCTGTTTATAAAAACAGAAGTCATATTCAAAATACCAAAGAAATGCTGAATGCTAAGAAGTGTGACAGGTATATGCAAATAAGTGTAATATTTGTGTGGAGCAGAATTGAGGAAAATACCTTACAAATTCAGAAACGATAATTGCTGTTAGGTTTTTTGAGCTCTTAGACTATAAGCCGCTGAAAAACTAAGTAGTTTTTGTTGTTGCTAACTATAAATCAAGACATTGTGAGATAAGTCATGATCACTGGTCAAATTTCTAGACATGAAGAGGCATCCAGAATCTAAATGTGGCTTCCCACTGAAGTGATAATGGGAGATTTTAGAGGATTTACACTAAGGCTGAACTCTGCAGCCACACATCCAACTGTCCATGTTTCTATCTCCCATGCATCTCAAACTCATGTCAAAAGGTGACGCTTCTTCTCCTCCAGACCCAATCTATTACCCTGTACTAATCCCAATCTCAAATAATGCCTACCAGCATCACTTAACTGAAAAAAAACAAACCCCCAAATCCTGGAAGACATCTTTAACGTTTCTTTCCCTCAGCCCCAGAAACCAATCAAACATCAGTTTTACCTGGTAAATACTTGTATACCTAACTACTCCTTTCCATCACCACTAACATTGCTCTAATTAATACCAATGTTATTTTTCTCCTGAATTCTCCCAAAAGCCTCCTAACTGATCACTCATGTCTCACTCATTGACCTCCATACTCTCCACGTTTCAGCCAAGGCGAACTTACAAAAATGTGAATTGATTGTGTTGCTCTTGTACCTCAGTGATTTCTCATCATTGCCAACATAAAGTTCATACCTCTTTACATTTAAAAGCCCATCTGGGACCTGGCACCTACCTGTGTTCTTACCCTCTAGTCTCCCTATCATTTCCCTTACAAGTTGGGATGTACCAGACTGAATTGCTTTTAGAACCTACAGTGTGCCAGGCTGAATTCTACTGTTTTTCTCACTATAGTTTCCTCAGAGAAGTTAACCCTAGTTTCCATATTACAGCTTCCTACCAAACACACATTCTACTCCACACACTGAAGTCAGATATTCCTGCTTAGCATTTCCACAGCCCTTTGTAACTCCTCTATCAGGGTAATCACAACGCTTTTCCTGTAGTTGTTTCAGCACATCTTTTCCACAAATTATCATAATAGCAAACATTAACTGAGTGATTACTATGAACCAGGCTCTGCTCTAAGCTTGATACACAAATTAACTCATTTAGTGCTCACAAAACTTAATGAGGTAGGTACTACTTTCATCTTGGGTCATAGTTAAGAAAAGTAAATCACAGAAAAATCAAATAATTTATGCAAGATTACAAATCTCAGAAGTGGTAGAAGAGGTATTTGAGGCCAGAAACTGCTTTTAACTATTATACTGTCTGTGATAGAACACAGCAGTATAGACATACATTTTACAAAAATTTTTGCTTTAATTATAAATAATTTCACCATTCATAAAGCAAAACAACAACAAACCCCAAAAACTTGACCTGCTCTTAAAAAATTCATAGATTCTTCTTCACAGGGGCCCATGCTTTCTATGATCTTTACTTTCTGTTTTTCTCCCTGATAAAACTAGTTTCCTTCTATATGATATTTGTTTGGTCATTGTGGAAATCAATGTTTGTGATTATAGTTTATTAATTCCTTGGGACTAAGAATTCATGCCTAGCTTAGTTAACTTCAGAATTCCAATATCAAGCAAAGTTTCTAGGCAAAACACAAGCACTGGATAAATATTTTTTGGATGAATGAATAAATGAATGAACTGAAAAAAGACTGGTGACATTGGGGAAAGTACATTCAGACTGGGAAAATTACATAAGGAAAGCAATTTCAAAGAGTTTTTTAAATAAGAGTATCATAATTATGTTTGAAATTTTCTTAAAATCATGGGCTTCTAAAATTTCTCTAATTTTAGAGATTTTTCTGGCCTTAAGTAGTACTTGCTAAGAGTAATGACAATTCTTAGTTGTACCCTTTGTGCACTCTTGAATTAAGATTTGAGTGTCATTACTGATTTTCATCTTTTCTCTATTACCATGTAAGCAACCCATTGTTCAATCCATGACTGTATGGTATGTGAGTGTAGTGTGTCAGCATAAAACAATAAACAAATCCCGGAAAACTTTTTAATCAATGCCATGAAGGTGGTTAATATTGGTGTTGTGTCAAAGACTCTAAGAACTTGTTACAAAGGTTAATGATGATGTGATTTCTATTTACTGGAGAAACAGCAGGCCCTGGAGTCCTTTGTAGAAACTTGGTCTCTCTTTTCCTTCAGCATGGATTTTCTCTGCCCAGCAGAAATCAATTAATCTTTTTATGCCCAAGTTTATGCCTCTATAAACTGCAGAAAGCTCTTGCTACCTACGCTCAGAAGAATGTTCTGTTAAATAATGAAGTCATGTCTGAAAAGCCCTATATAAAAACAAAGTATTATTATGTTTTTTTAAAGTCAGAATTAGCTTGTTTTCCAGTTTCTAACTAGTCTGTAATAACTGAAGGACAGTCCAATGTTTTCTTGACCCCTTTTACTCGGTTATTCATGCAGCTCCAAGGAATGCTAATGTACACGTACAACACTACATGTATTGTAAACTAGTTCACGCATAAACCATTGGTTTTTAAGTACAGCACAGATATTTCTGCTACAAAGAAAATAAGAGGAATATCCTTCACTTTCAATATTTTTCAAGCTAAGCAGCACGATTTGCCCCTTTAACATGTTTAGATTCACTTTCTGTAGCAAATATTCTAAATTCTCTTATCGGGGAAGAACAAAAAGGTGATATTACTTTCTGTGAGCCAATAAAGAAACCTCTGAACTTTCAAGTAATAGAAATTTCATATAAAGCATTGACATTGGGGAAGCAGTTGTATATTGATGCAGCAAATCTTAACTAAATAATCAAATGCTTAAAATAGCATTAATTTGACCTCCTCTTTTCACTATGAGATACAGTACTGTTTATAAAGTGTTTTGACGTTGAAGTAAAGAACATTTCTCCACATTATGGAGTTATTCATGCTTCTGTGCAATCCTCAATTATTTTAAAAGTTTGAGATATTGTGGGAAATGTTATGGGTTTCATACTTTTCAAAATTCAATTAAATTCTAATTTTCATGAGGCAAACCTACTCTTTCTTCATGCTAGGCAATATAACAAAAAGTTATCAGAGTTTTAACCATATTGAGCCTTTATCAAAATGTGTCCAGACAGGGAAAGGCACATTATAAGTGTCTGAAGTAAGTAAAAGATTTTTTTTTCTTTGTTTGTTGGTTTGTTTTTTATATTTATTTATTTTTGAGAGATAGAGTGAGACAGATCATGAATGGGGAGGGGCAGAGAGAGAAGGAGACACAGAATGTGAAGCAGGGCCCAGGTTCTGAGCAAGCATTCAGCACAGAGCCTGATGTGGGGTCGAACCCAGGAACCATGAGATTGTGACATGAGCTGAAGTTGGGCACTTAACTGACTGAACCACCCAGGCATCCCAAAGATTCTTTTTTAAGATATATTTCATTATGGTTAATTTCTTGAACTTTTTTCATTGACTCTTTATCAAATGGTCATTTACATATTGCCCTTCCTGAAACAAATTTATCATTTTAAAAATATCTTTGCCAAAAGACTCTTGCCCCCTCTTTGAATATGGAGAAAGATCTTCTTTTGGTTCTTCATCAAAACGATTTTCTTCAGTAACTTTCCTCTCTTCAATAAACTGTAAAGAAATCTCAGGGATCTAATCCCTAGGAACACCAATCCCATGTTGCTGGTAGCCTAACTGGTCATTGTGGTGAAGACCTGGAAAAGGAAGGAGAAGCAAGGGAGTCTTGCTTAGTTTAAGACTAATAAGAGGATATAAGTGCCGAATTACGTTATATGACAGTTAAGGAAGACTTTCAACTTGGAGGTGAAGGTGAGTACAATAGAGAGCTCCTACATGACATCAAACGCCTTCACCTTTATTTTGGAAAAAAGGGAGGACTGAACATGTTTATGTTGAGTTTGCCTATATAATTCAATCATTCCCTGGCATGAGCTCCCCCTACTTACCAGAAGCCTCCTCACACCCAGGAGCATATGTTTTCAATTGGAAAGTGCTTGCAAAAGACCACCTGCCAGCAAAGGGAATGTTTTCCCCTCTCCCAGTGGGGGTCTTACAGAGAGGTTTTAATGTAGTTAAACAGGAACAGAGCAAGAAGCCTGGAAGAATGATGCTACAGGCTAGCCTGCTTATTAAAATTTTTTTTAAATAGAGAAGGGAAATGTATAAGATACTAAAATTATCATTTTTATTCTCTTTATCAGCCCTCTAGCAGAGAGCTCTGAGTACTTTCTTCCCCATATTGCCTCTTCATGTTTCTCTTTGTTCAGTCGCATTTTGTGATATGACCCAATGGTTTTATTTTTTTTTAATTTTTTTTAAAATGTTTTTATTTATTTCTAGGAGAGAGAGAGAGAGAGACAGCGTGAGGAGGGGAGGGTCAGAGAGGAGGGAGTCACAGACTGAAACAGGCTCCAGGCTCTGAGCTGGCAGTCAGCACAGAGCCCGACGCGGGGCTCGAACCCGCGAACCGCGAGATCATGACCTAAGAGAAAGTCGGACGCTTAACCAACTAAGCCACCCAGGCGCCCCAGGTGATATGACCCAATGGTTTTAACGAAATGAATAAAACATTTTAAAACTTTCCATACGTGGTGTTATTACTCTAAAGCATATACAAAAATCTGTGATTATGAGTATAGATAAAACAAATCTTATTGTTTATGCTGTGTCCATTGTACATTAAAAGTGCAGAGACAATATGAGGGCTGTTGAAGAACTACTGGCTGCAACATTTAAGTACTAAAATTAATACTTGAACACCAAATGGCAACCTTTTGTACACAAAGAGTAAAATTGTTGAAGAGGCGGGAGGAAACTAGGGAAGAGGGAAATGAAGGAGGAAAGAAATCAAATATCCTCAAAAGAGTTTAGGATAGGGCCATTCTTCACTTATCCTCTTGGTTTCTTCCATTTTCTTTTCACACATACTCAGTCATTCTATGAGTGCAAACAGATGCTGAGGACTGGAATTCTGGGGTTCCATAAACACTTTTCCTTTGAGTTTTGAGGAAAACTCAGCCATCATATTGGAAAGAGAAAATGCGTGTTTAAAGGGGCCACTACATATTTTACTTCAGAAAATCAATCTCACAATCAAATAGCTACAGGGAGTGCTTCTTCCTCTGACGTTCTTGGAGTCCTCCCCATCCCCCCAATCCCATCTGAGTGGAGAGATGGCTTTTATTAATCTCACAAATCCGGAGAATGCAACAACGCCTTCAGGGATGATAGCCTTGTGTGGGGGTCTGAGTGGACTGGCCCTCATGCCAATGGTGCAGGCACATTCCACAGGGATGAAAGTGATCTGAGACACCCAGCTAGAGTTGACAAAATCTAGGAGGCAGGTGACAAAGCGGTGACATGGTCAATGATGACAACCAAAAAGCAGTTCCAAGTTAATATCACATACAGAGACTTGTGCCAGCTTCACTCTGTATCACATTGTTATGTGGTAGAAACAAACTGCGGCGAAGGGGAAAAAATTCATCCCACAAATCTTCACTGTTGTGTAATGAGATTACAATGCAAAGGTTTGCTACCCATGGGAGGTCTTTGAGCAATTCACCACCCAGGAACCCAAAGCGAACTAAATGAACTCTGCTTAAAATAATAAGCCAGAAGCTCTATATTGTATTACCTCACCAGGCAAAAGTGAGGAGAAGAAATGGGAATATAAGAAGGAAATAGGTAAACTTCTATGGTTACTTTCTCATGACACGTTTCTCTTGAGAATTCATAGGTCAGCACTGTTTTATAATAACCTGCTTTTAAAATAGCATGACAGAAGCATGTGTAATTTGTGTTTAGTGACCTGAGAGCAATCTTTCAGTAAAACAGTGTGGTTAAGTGCCTGCCAAGGCAACCCTTGGTCTGTAATCCTCTAGGAAATCAGGGTGGAGAGTATTTCAGAAATATCCATTGCTTTCTCTTGTTTATTATGGGAAAATCTGTTGCTTAATGTGAAATTTTTTTCCCTGTCTCAGAAGCCCTACTCCACATGCAAACCATGAAGTTCATATTTTCTTGCTCAACAAAGAAGGAAACAAACTCTTTTCCTTTTGCCAAAGCAAATTAGCATTTTTGACATTTATTTTCTTATGTATAGGTAGTAGCCCAGTACCACACCCCTCACCAATCTGCTTCTTACGTAGCATGTCTCCAATATTAAAATGAAAGAAAAAGTAATGCTACAAGATAAAATCTATTACCCTCTTCAAAATGCTCACATTGTGGCAGAGGTGGATATCAAGTTTTAGAACAACGTGAAGGTCTGAAAAAAATCACTGTTTTTTTTTTTCTCATCATCATGACTGAATTGACCTTGAATTCAACCGATCTGACCTTCTGCCTGTCACCTAACTTTCCCGGTTCCTGCCTCTCCCTTCTAATCTCCCTCCTTCCTTCCTTCCTTCCCTTGACAAATATTCATTGATGACCACTAATTCTGTGCCATGTGGTTGTGCTAGGCTCCAAAGGTGAGAGAAAAAGAATCCAAAATGAATGAAAAGTTTTCTCTCTTAAATTTCACTTTATACACTCCTAAAATTTAAGTTTCTTCTAACAAGTATGTATCACTCTCTTTAAGGTATCCTGAAAGAACTTTTATAAAAGTAATCATGTCATCCTAAAACAGAGCTTGACAAATTTTCTTCTGTAAGTCCAAATAGTAAATATTTTAGGTTTTGTGGGCCATATGGTCTCTGCTTCATGAAAGCAGCCATAGACAATATTTAGATAAATAGGTATGGCTCTGTTCCAATAAAACTTTATTTACAAAAACAGGTGATAGTCTACTTTTCATTTACTGAAACTTGATCTAAAAAATTGAGACAAGGCCCTGTAGTCCAGGTAACCTAATGATTTTTTTTCTAGTAGCATCATCCATCAGACATAGTAAGCATTAAATTAAATATCAGAGCACACTGATCTTAAGGAAATTATTGACCACCTTTGGGCTTCAGTCCTGTGATTTGAAAATTATAATGGAAACCTAATTAGATGTTCTTGAATGTTTTTTCAACCCTGAATTTTGTTTATGTCTTATCATACACCAACTTCTATCATGCAGCCAAACTTATCAAGAATAAAGGTTGCTTGCTAAAATTTCTCTGAGTAGTATATGTAGAGAACAGGTATCTCTTGCCATTGATAGGATCTGAAGTATGGGAGCTGACAATGTGAAGACAGCCAATTAAGAGTCCTGCTAAACAAATAGAAATAAGTCACATTTCAATTAGGAAGCATTTTTATATACATTTTCACGTATAAACATCATCACAACTACATTGGCTAGCAAGAATATATATTTTCTTCATCTTTCAAATAAGAAAAGAGAGGATTAGAGAAATTAAATGATTTGCCCATTGTCTTATATCTAATGCCTAGCCAGGCAGAATGTTAATCCCAACCAAGTCCTAATTCAGAGCTCTTCAAACCATGCCAGCCTTCTTCCAAACTACACACTTTGAATTACTTAAAATACTGCCATGTGAATGTGAAGTATTGGAATGGCAGCACAGAAATGACTACTGAATTACACCAATAAAGGTAAGTGTTTTGTAATAGAGCTCAATGAAGTAGGAAAACAAAACATACCACAACAGAAACAATACATGATGAAGGAGCCACCCACAGTAGCTGTCGCCCACACCAAAATACAAGTCCCACACGCAAGGATGATGCATGCAGGTCAAGTAAAGCTTTCCTGTTTAGCCCATCATGACAGAGACACTCCATTTTTATTTTCTAGAAGACAGTATAATGATAAACCTATTAACATCTTCCTACTTAAACATCTTCAAAATAAAACTACATTTACCAATTGCACATTTAAAAAATAATATTTTTCTATTAGTGGACTTGGAGCTTTGTTTATTC
Source organism: Proteles cristata cristata (assembly GCA_017311185.1). Taxonomy (NCBI): domain Eukaryota; kingdom Metazoa; phylum Chordata; class Mammalia; order Carnivora; family Hyaenidae; genus Proteles; species Proteles cristata. Next base: position 130,954 of record JAESUZ010000827.1, read on the forward strand.
CAGATGACAACAAAAAATAGAAAAACATTTACAAAGTGTACATTTAAAAAATAATATTGTTCTCTTAGTGAACTTGGAGCTTTGTTTATTCCAGATGACAACAAAAATGTCAATTATTTCCAAAACACTGTATTTTTAATGATTTAGTTTTCACTTTTTTCTTCATGTTTTTCACACTCCATCTGGTTTTATGTATGCAATGTCTTTTTCCTTTTTGCCAAGCTAAAAAAAAAAAAAGGCACATGCACTGCTCTGTGTCTTCAAAGCATTTTACAAACACTACTAAATTGGAATTCTTTATGGGTTAAAATTAGCTCTTTCTTATTTTTCTCATGAGCCTCTATAATGCCTCAGCAAATTGGTTTTCTTCTGTTGTTTCAAAAAAATTGTTTACTTATTTAAGTATACATTATTTGTATGTCATTCAGCATGTATTAGAGCATTTATATAATCCAGGTTTTTAAGGAAAAAAGATTAAGAAATGGTAAATTCTTGTTTTTATTTTTCCTGTGAAGTTTAACATTGGTTTACCACATTCTATGGGTCAAGCAGTAAGTGGCTTCAGAGTCTGTTGACAGAGAAAAGGAAGCAAATCTCTACCTTTCAGGAACTCATGATTGTTGGGGAGACGGCCACATGAGTACCTTATTTCACTAAAAGCAGACAGATGAGTGCTAGCTAACGATGAGGACATGGAACACTAATACTTACTAAGTCCCTATTGTGTGCAAGGCATCATCTAACAGATCTTCACACAATTAAGTCAGTTAATACAACAAACTACAGAAAACAACAAAGTACTCTGAAGTTATGGTAGGGGAGACAGAATTAATTTCAACTGCTTGACTAATTGGCCAAGTTTTAGGCATTTTAAAGGCTTCTCAAATCATTTTTCTTTCATTGCCTTACACAATGGTCTTATCAGCTATGTTTATGCCATATTTTTCTTTTTTCCCCAATTTAAATGTATAGTTCACAAAAATCCCCTGCTATGGGCTGAATAGTGCCCCCCTCCAAAATATTCATAATGGAAATGCTAATCCAGTATCTGAAGATATGATTCTATTTAGATATAAGGCCTTTAAAGAGGTAATTAACTTAACCTGAGGTCATTAAAGTGGGCCCTTATCCAACATTAGGAAGGGTCCTTATAAGAAGAGAATATCTGGACACAGATGGGTAGAGGAAAGCCCATGGAACATGGAAGATTGCTACCTGCCACGGAAGAAGAGAGACCTCAGATGAAACTTGCCTTGCTGACACTTTGATCTCTGCCTTGTAGCTCCAGAACCACAAGAAAATAAATTCCTATTGTTTAGGCCACCCAGTCTGTGGTGCTAGGCTGAGCAGACTAAGTTGTATACGTTTTTAACATGACATTTCATCATATTTATTTCTATTTTATTTATGTCTTGTATTTTTAAAATAATTCTTTGTAAAAAGGACATAGCATTTAAAAATCAAAATTGAAGGAGGGAAAATGAGGCCCCATAATGGCATTACCAGCCCATCACTACATTAAGTGACCTTAACATGGAAAAGGCAGTTAGAGTCATAGATGATACAGTCACCTCTAGATGTATTGTCCCAGCACTGATGGTAGAGACAAAAGCTTATCTGTCTTTTAAAAAGTGTAAATAACAAATAGATAAAATTTCATATCATAAGAAAGCATATTTAAGAGTTGGAAGAAGAAACTAGATGGTCTCTTGTCCTTTTCCACTCTCTATTCTTAATGGTAGTTTCTATGATTTTGAAGACTGTGTGCATTTTTCTAAAGCATTTTAGTTGTTAGAGTGGTGCAGACTGGGAAAATAAATACTTTCAGAAAGATTGTATAGAACCAAAAATCACATAAACTATTATTAGGACGGAGTGATTAGAGGTCATTCATGTTTTCTTTGGACTCTTGGGGTCTTCAAATTAAACATTCTCATAGCCTAGATTCTGAGATTTGGGCCTGAACAGAAAGTACAAAATATGTCTGCTTAGGATTCAGGGACTTCCGTGAATGTTATTAATAAATAATGTTATATGACTTATTTTTTTTCTGTTTCAAGCACCCCTGCTCCCTATGAACAATTAATGCTTCTCCTGCCTCTTCCTTGGCAGAGATTCCAACTCCTACCTCTGTCCCTGACAACTTCCCTGGCATAGAATATGGTGCAGGTCCAAAACACGCCTGAAAGGAAACACTGCGCTTGTGTGTGTGGAAGTGTGCACGCATGTGTACACCTGTGTGCTTACTGTTGTTTTTACTTACCTGAAACATTTTAGCTCCTTTCTTCTCCTTTTTAAAAAATTTCCTGAACAATATATTTTTAATTATTATCAATTATGAACTTTTTTGAACAAAATAGACTAGGAAAGCACATACATTCACATTTTTTTAATTTTTTAATTAATTTATTTAAATTCAAGTTAGTTAACAGACAGTGTAGTATTGGTATCAGGAGTAGGACTCAGTGATTCATCACTTACATATGACACGCCCTTCTCAATGCCCATCACTCATTTAGCCCACCTCCCCTCTCGCAACCCTGGGTCTGTTCTCTGTATTTAAAAGTCTCTATGGTTTGCTTCCCTCTCTGATTTTATCTTATTTTTTTCCTTCCCTTCCCCAGGTTCATTTGTCTTGTTTCTTAAATTCCACATATGAGTGAAATCATATGATACCTATCTTTTTCTGCCTGACTTATGTCGCTTAGCATAATACCCTCTAGCTCCATCCACATTGTAGCATATAGTGAGATTTCATTCTTTTTGATCACTGAGTGATATTCCAGTGTGTGTGTGTGTGTGTGTGTGTGTGTGTGTGTGTGTGTGTGTGTATTCATCAGTTGATGGACATTTGGGCTCTTTCCATAATTTGGCTATTGTAGATAGCACTGCTATAAACAATGGGCTGCATGTGCCCCTTTGAATCAGTATTTTGTATCCTTTAGATAAATACTCAGTAGTACAATTTCTGGGTTGTAGGATAATTCTACTTTTAATTATTTCAGGAAACTCCATACTGTTTCCAGAATGGCCACACCAGTTTGAATTCTCACAAACAGTGCAAAAGTGTTCCCTCCCTCCTCATCCTTGCCAACATCTGTTGTTTCCTGAGTTGTTAATTTTAGCCATTCTGACAGTTATGAGATAGTATCTCATTGTAATTTTGATTTGTATTTCCCTGGTGATGAGGGATGTTGAGCATCTTTCCACATATCTGTTAGCCTATCTGGATGTCTTCCTTGGAAAAGTCTATTAGTGTCTTCTGTCCATTTCTTCACTGGATTATTTGCTCTTTGGGTGCTGAGTTTGATAAGTTCTTTATAGATTTTTGGATACTAACCCTTTATCTGATATGTCATTTGCAAATGTCTTCTCCCATTCTGTTGGCTGCCTTTTAGTTTTGTCGATTGTTTCCTTTGCTGTGCAGAAGCTTTTTATCTTGATGAGGTCCCAGTAGTTCATTTTTGCTTTTATTTCCCTTACTTCTGGGGACATGTCAAGTAAGAATTGCTGCAGCTGAGGTCAAAGAGGTTGCTGCTTGTTTTCTCCCCTAGGATTTCGATGGCTTCCTGTGTCACATAGATCTTTTTTCCATTTTGAATTCATTTTTGTGTAAAATGTGCGAAAGTGGTCCAATTTCATTCCTCTACATGTCCAGTTTTCTTAGCACCATTTGCAGAAAAGACTGTTTTTTTTTTCCATTGGATACTCTTTCCTGTTTTGTCAAAGATTGGTGGACCTTACATTTGTGGGTCCATTTCTGGGTTTTGTATTTTGTTCCACTGATCAGTGTGTCTGCTTTTGTGCCAGTACCATATTGTCTTGATGATTACAGCTTTGTAATACAGCTTGATTCTGGAATTGTGATACTTCCAGATTTGGTTCTATTTTTCCACTTTACTTTGGCTATTCAGGTTTTTTCCTTGTTCCATAGAAATTTTGGACTGTTTATTCTAGCTCTATGAAAAATGCTGGAGTTGTTTTGATGGGGAGTGCATTGAATGTGTAGATTGCTCTGGGTAGTATAGACATTTTAACAGCATTTGTTCTTCGAATTCATGAGCATGGAATGTTTTCCTTTGTGTCTTCTTCAATTTCTTTCAAAAGCTTTATATAGTTTTCAGTGTACATGTTTTTAAAATATTAACTATCTACTTAACCTATCTATTTAAAAATTGCTCTGAAATTAGTTTTTTTCTTATAAGTTTTCAGTCTGTTCTGTATTGCTCTTATTTCCCTTTTCATGTCTACAATTAACTATACTTTTTTATCTTGATCATATTTACTAAAGTATCTGTCATAGACTCTGGGTCTAAAGTTCTCTCTTGTTTAGTAAGAAGGCAGGACGCAGGATTAAAAATAGGAGAGAAATGGCTAATATCCAGGAGAAGACAAGACCCTGAATAAGGGTCCTCGCCCCATTTTTATTAGGATCAGAGGTTTACAAACATGATAGGCATGCACAAAGAGACAATGAGTTAGTAAACATTAACTCATGGGCATGAAGGAAAGGGGGTTTTGAAGATATACAGTGTTTGAAGTTTGGGTCAATATAAAATAAAATCCAGGCTTCGGGCAGATCGGCAGATGGTTGTTAATGGCAGACAGGAGGTGCCCTGTCTGTCTATCTTAGCTAGCCTAGGGGATAAAACAGACTGGGAAAAACACTTTAAGGTTAACAAGGCACCTTTTCTTTTGTAAATCATCTCCACGCTGCAGCACAGCGGGTCAATAGCCCAATTTACCTGTTGACCTAACTTGCTTCTTCCTTCCAGTGAAAGCAGCTTTCTGTTGTAGTACTAAATTGGGGGATGGGTGTGGGGGCTTTGTCCTGAATGCCTAATCTTGCTAACCTCACATACTTTTGGTTTAGGTGCCTCTGCACCATTCTCTATTCCAGGAGTTTTGCCCTCCCTCTCTATTCCAGGGGCTCTGCATCACTTCTCTATTCTGGGGTGCCTTTGCACCTCCCTATTATTGAGTGTCTTATCTTGTTTACTCAAATGGGGGGTGTGAGCATCCTATGGCTTTGTAATTCTTTATGCCTTGTTAACCCACTGGTGTAAGCCCAGGGTATTCCTAAAGTTATTCCCCACAAGTATCACATTAATCTTTTCAAAATACTATTTTTTGTGTTTTATTCAATTTTTCATATTTTATTTTCTAGTTAGTTGGTTTATGCTTTCATTTACATTAATCCTTTTCTTCTAATCTGTTTATTTTGTTCTGTTTCCCTAGATTCTTGTCTAAAAAGCATAGATCATTTATTTTTAATACTCTTTTTAAGTAGCTACACTTGGGGCACCTGGGTGATTCAGTCGGTTAAGCGTCTGACTTCAGCTCAGATCACCATCTCAGGATTCATGAGTTCAAGCCCCGCATCAGGCTCTGTGTTGACAGTTTGGAACCTGGAGCCTGCTTCAGATTCTGTCACCATCTCTCTGCCCCTAGCCTGCTTGAGCTCTGTCTCTCTCTATCAAATATAAAGATAAATAAATAGATAGATAGACACCCTTATGTTCATATACTTTCTTCTCAGTTTTGCTTCATATTCCAGTAGATTTGTTATATAACACTTTCATTTGTTTGTTTAGCTCTGAATTGTTTACAACTTCCATATTGATTTGCACTTTAACCTCATAATTATTTGGTTGTGTGTGTGTTTTCACACACATATGTGTTTAATTTCCTTATATATGGAGATTTTTTGAGTAGCAGAATTTCTTGTAATTTTTGATGAATAAGTAAATGCAGCCTGTATAATATCACCTTTATGGAATTTGCTGACATTTTCATTGTGGTATAGTGCATGATAAATTTTTGTGGCTGTAGCCTGTGTGCTTGAAAATGATATTAGTTTTGTGTGCCTGGTACAGGCTTCTTTGTATAGCTCTACTCAGTCAGTCTGGTTAAGTGCATTACACAACTCCTCCATACCCCTTCTTATTAGTGGGTGGTTTCTTGGTTGGTTTCTGAGAGGGATGTTCAGCCTCTCACTGTGATTATGAATTTGCCCATTTTACTCTGTAGGGCTATCAGTGTTTGCTTTACATAGTCCCCTTTGTGGTACTCTAGCTAACCAACTCGTTGGTTACCCATGCTTGTGGGCCATAGTATCTATTACTGAAGTGATGAAGCAGGTTTGCTATTTCTCACATTCAGTGACAGAAGTTCTCTTGCACATTTTGCATTCTTTGCTTTCAGGATTTCTTTACATGTTCTAGTCCCCTGAGAGTTCTTTCTTGGTCTTAAGCACTACACATGTAAGAAGTTGTTTTTTTAACTTTCAAACAGGTTTGGTGAAAGAGGCAGGAGGAGAATAAATAAAGAATTTGTTCATTTCAATCCTTTCACAATCAAGTTCAAGAGTTACTCTAAAATGCCTTTGATGGCCTTTCTCTTCCATTACCCCAGGCTCCTCCTGACCATGTCACTCCTGTCCCAACTTTTCAGTGCCATCAATCTTGTTTCAGTTTCTCAATGCAGAAAGTTCTTTCCAGACACAAGACTGTTACATGTCATATTTTGCTCTCTGGAATTGGCATTTGTTCCATAATTTACCTAGTAACCATACATGTCCTTCAGGAATTTATTTAAAGGGCACCTACTCAGAAACTTGCTGGATAATCTAATATAACTCAGTTCTACTTTCTTGCAGTGCCTGTCTTTTTTCAGAAGTATACTTCAAAATCCTATTCTTTTTTAGAGAGAGAGAGAAGGTGAATGGGGGAGAGGGGCAGAGAGAATTGTATGCAGGCTCCATGCTCAGGGCTTGATCCCACAACTGAGTGAAATCTAGAGTCAGACCTGAGCCAAAATCAGGAGTCAGATGCTCAACCGACTGAGCCACCCAAGTGCCAAACCCATCATATATTTTTAAAAAATCTGATCGTTTACTTGTTTATTCCTTCTTTCCAATTAGTTTCAAACCCTAATTTTACAAAGACTATATCCATTTGTTCCTCACTATATTTCCATGCAGAGAGTGGACCAGCAACATAGTTGGTATCAGAAAAATGTTTGTTGAATGAACAAATCCATATTAGCATCAAATAGTTGCACACTTAATGTTGTAGAAGGATCACAAGTACTAATAAGATTAAATTTCTTTTTTTTTTTTTTTTAATGTTTTATTTATTTCTGAGAGGGAGAGAGACAGAGTGAGCAGGGAAGGGACAGAGAGAGAGGGAGACACAGAATCCTAAGGAGACTCCAGGCTCCGAGCTGGCTGTCAGCACAGAGCCCGAAGCAGGGCTCGAAGCCACTAAACGCGAGATCATGACCTGAGCCGAAGTCAGACGCTTAACCGACTGAGCCACCTAGGCACCCCTAAATTTCCACATAGACAGGATACATTCCATCTTAAAGAAATGTACTTATTCTGAGAAATTAAGAAAATCATAAAAGCTACAAGTTATAAAGTGCCAGACATTTTATGTTCATTATAGCTAATCTTTACAATAACACAGATATTTACAGAGGAGTAAACTGAAGACTAGGGAAATTAAGGAACTTATTCATGATCAAATTATCTATAATAGCAGAGCTGGGATTCAAAACCAGATGCATCTGGGGCGCCTGGGTGGCTTAGTCGGTTAAGCGTCCGACTTTCGCTTAGGTCATGATCTCGCGGTTCGTGGGTTCGAGCCCCGCGTCGGGCTCTGTGCTGACTGCCAGCTCAGAGCCTGGAGCCTGTTTCAGTCTGTGTCTCCCTCTCTCTCTGACCCTCCCCTGCTCACGCTGTCTCTCTCTCTCCTAGAAATAAATAAAAATATTTAAAAAAAAAAAAAACAAAACAAAACCAGATGCATTTGTTTCTAAAACTTGGCCTTTCCTTATGTTACCATTCTCTGTACCACTAGGTAACATTTGATAGCCTAAGAAATACTATTAATTTTATTTTGAAAGCAATTTATTTTAAGGAAATTAATGTGATATTCTAAGCTTTGAACTTTATCTAAGTAAGGCAAGTATAAAATGTAATAATCAATTTAGACTTAAAAAAATTAAACAACTAAATAAACACTCAAAAGATATCCCTTCAGACTAGGTCTTTAGATTCTTAGGACAGAACCTCTCTAACAAATTTTATTGAGTTCATTTAACCAAAGTGAATAGGCATGACCACGGGATTTAATGGGAACATATAAGTACCAATTTTTATTTCTCCATTAAGGCCATGTGAATGGGCTACATTTAATACTTTCCTCAGTCTAACTCTGCCATGCATTAAAGTAATAGCTCAAGTCAATCTGGAACACTCAGTTCTGTCACATAAAGTTGACAAACATCTGAATAATTGAGCAAATATCTGGATAATTGGTGACATCTGTAATTGAACTCAAGGAACACTTGCGTATTCTAGAAACAAAATAAGAGACATCTTTGCATGACTCACTAAGACTGGAGTGAGAAAATAAACAGTTGTCTTTAACACCTTTCTTCACCTGCCTAATACTCTAAATGTGTCTCATAAGGAGATGAATATTATATGTGTGTGTGTGTGTGTGTGTGTGTGTGTACGTGTGCGTGTGTGTGTGTGTGTGTTTTACATTCTTCTCATCCCTAGAGGGATTTTGTTTATTTAGTTTCTGTGGCTGAATATTAAAACAAAAATGAAGAGAACTTGGAAAGAGTTTTATAAAAACAATAGATTCACTCCACCCTTATGGCATTATTTTTACTTAGCAAGTTTTCTAATAGCTTTGCAATAGAAACAATAAAGAAAAGGTATAAAAATCTGGAACCTAATAAATTACAAAAACTCAGAAAGAAAAACCTAATATTTAAAATATCAATATAAAATATACCCACATAAGGAAAAATGAAATGACAAAGCCCTTGAAATAAACGCATAAAACAAGAAACTGAAATACCTTTGAAAGACTGTCTCATGTAAAACCTAACACCTCAATTATTACAATAATATGTAGCAAAAAGCTCACACTATAAGAATTAGCAACTGTCTTAATTTTCCTCATACTGAATTAAAATAACTTATATTTTGTTTTCCCAAAATACTGCTTTTGTAAATTTATTTCATTCATCTGTTTGAATTTTATTCACTTTTGAAGGTATTCATTCCCAGTAAAAGGAAGGCCACCATATCTTCCCTATGTGGAGCATATACGAACAGTATTCACTAGGTTTGTTGGACACAAATAGAAATAAGCGTAAGATCTGCAGCTAAATACTTTTGTATTTAAGTCACATATGCTAAAGACATATAATTCATGCATAAAAGATTGCCTTTAATTTCTATTTGGAGAGTTTCTATCAGAAAAGCTAGTTAATCTATCTGTGCCTCTGTGTACCTCACTGACAAATGAAAATGACAATATAACAATAACAATAAGGTCATTTTGAAATTAAATTAGGTGGTATATACAAAGCAATAGTACTTGACACAGAATATGCACAAAACCATTAGGAAGGAAAACAATTCTCTGGTGTATTTCTAGTATTAGTTTGTAAATGGGGCTTTATGAATATAGGCTGACAGTTCCAGTATACTTAGAGCCATCTCTTCCACAGAGACAAGAATGGAAGGAATTTAAACAAAAAACCACAAGGAAGAAGATGTAAGGAATAAAGTACAGGGGAAATTGTATTGTTTTCTCTAGTGCTAAGGGCATAAAAAGGAAAAGACACTAATCTTTGTAATGTGCTACCCTGAACGTTTTACAAACTTGTTCTTTATGCCTTGATATCCTGTTTTCTTCCTCCCCACACTTTATGTCATGAAACTCAAAGATCATTACAAATCAACCTTTTCTCTGGTTTCATCTTCAATGTCCCCTTCTTCTTGCTTCCCATTCAGTATTTGACAAAATAGTTTGATCTCCACCTCTTTGCATTCCTTTTGCTTAGAGAATAGGACAACATATGGATTTTTTCCTTTATCCATTTCTCCTCCCACTCTTCTTCCATGATTTTTTTTCTTTCTTCCACACCCCTTCTTGGACATTTTCCAAGATTTTTTACACTAGATAAATGCGATACTAAATTTGAAACACCAAACGCAATGTCTGATGTAATGAAAAGTGGTTAACAAAGTTCCCTTTGTTCTCTGACACTTCTTTTCCCAGTGATATCATCAGTGTTCCTGACTTCAGTAATCACTTCCACATAGATGAGGTTTAAATTTCTGTTTTCTACTGACTTCTCTCCTCAGACTTACCTTTCTGTTCCTAACTGCCTGATAGATGACCAGCTGTTAATCTCATTTCTTCCATTCCTTGCTCTTGTCCACATATCACTATTCCCAACTTCTGCACAAATCCTTCAACTACAGTCCAGGTAATTTATTTTGATCATTCTCAAAATATCAGCGATGACTTTATTTGTTCTTACTTTTAAAAGTCACTAGGTCTTAGAGGATCTATACTCAAAATATCTAATATACTCATGTCCTTTTCTAAATTCTCAACATTACCTTACTAGTTCAAGACTCTAAGCATTCAAACTCAGGCAATATAACATAGACTGAAGAACATCTCATCCCAAATCCCTGTTCCTGATGTTTTGTGGTCACTAATGATACATTAACCTTTCTATAAATGTGCCTGGAACATTTCTTTGATTAAGCTAATTCTTTTTTTTTTTTTTTTAAAAACACTTTAAATATTCTCCCACATACAAACTCAATACCTTTTGTAGTATTTATCAGCTTATGTTTGTAGACTTAACCCTAATGATTTTAATTCTTATTCTGTTATAACAAAGCTACATGACTAAGAGCTCCCTGCTTCTCCCTTGTCCTTTCTTACCCAGTCTCTTTCCATATGAGATTTCCCCCCCCCCACAGTCATTGCTGATTGGCATTGAATCTATTATGGAAGACTCAGAGTATGGATCATTTTCTCAAATGAATGACCCTATTCAGTTCTAAGTCTTTTTTTTTTTAATGTTTTTTTTTTTTTTTTTTTCCAGGAGAGAGAGACAGCGTGAGCAGGGGAGGGTCAGAGAGAGAGGGAGTCACAGACTGAAACAGGCTCCAGGCTCTGAGCTGGCAGTCAGCACGGAGCCCGACGCGGGCTCGAACCCACGAACCGTGAGATCATGACCTAAGCGAAAGTCGGACGCTTAACCGACTAAGCCACCCAGGCGCCCCATTTCTAAGTCTTTAACAACAAGAAACATATATAACACAGCTTTTTGTTGTTTATAGCCTCTAACATATTGTCCTGCATCTTGTAAGTAAAACATATGTGATGAATGTAGGGACATACTTGTCCTTAAGCATATATGTATGTTACCACTATGTGCTCTAGAATAAGGAGTGTTGTCTTCTATTTCATGTTTCACTTCTCCACAGTTCCCAGAATATTCCAGAAACACCTAAAATAAGGGAGATAAACGTGATTTTATTGTGACTGTTGGTTCTGAAGAGAGCCGATAGTTCTATCTCTCAGACTGAAATATGAAATAACAACTAGCATGGTCAGAATGAGCCTTTTCCAGAGGCCTAATTTGAATGATCAGAAATGCAATTTCAGCAACAGGACCAGGAACCACTGTAACCACAGCCAGATTTGAGCAAAATATGATAGGCCTTGCCCTCAAAAAAAGCTCAGCATTTGTGATTAAAAAAAAAAAATCTAAACAAGCCAATAAGAGAAATGGTCAGAGAGAAGAAAAGAGTCACTTAGTGCTGTTGCTGACTTCTTTGCCAGTGGATGGAATGTGGAGGATTCTGAACTGCAGCTGGCACTGATAGGGGCTTAAATATTCATGTCAGCCTTTCAAGAAGGATTCCACTAATATCTCTCCCCTTCCCCCATCATTTTAGAGATGAACACGAGAAAGTAAACAGGAGAAAGATTTCCCTTTTCTGGCACATTGAATACAAATGCTATCACTGTGTTTTGATAGCAATCTAGGGAAATTATCTTGGTGATAAAAAGCTTGTATGAGGTGACTGATACTTTATTTTTTTAGGATTTATTTTGTCCATTTTCTTCCTTGTTTATTCTCTTTGGATATTTAGTCCCTGACAAGTTCTACAAAAATAACAGGTTCAGAAATAGCTTATGGACTAGGAGTTTTAGCAAAAAGAGTCCTAAACTCAAATCCCAGCTCCTTCCTTAGGATATAATTTATAGTTAACTATAAACAAAATAAAAAATAAATACAAACAAAAATTACATCAGCTTCTATTTTTTGAAAACTTACACTGCAACAGCCACTATATGCGACCTCTGCCTCCCCCATTTACTCTTTATATCAATCAGGTTTGTGAAGCAAGAAACTTAAGCTTCAGAAAAGTTGTGGTTCCAATATTGTGACTGCAGAGCCTGTGTTCTTCATCCCTGAGGTTTTTCCTTCTGGCTCTACACTGCTGTACTTTAATTAACCTCTCTGAACCTCAATCACATTGGTAAGTAGCATCTAGCTATAAGTCCTATTGTAACCTGCAATTTTGTGCATAGCACTTAAATTCAGAGCATTTTACTCCATATTAGAGAATTATTTACTTCACTTTGTACTGATTAGGCCTGGATTGTATTTGATACTCATGAGCAATAACAAAAGTAAAATGAAATGCAAATTATTGGCTTCTCTAAAAAAAGGTTACTTAACTGAAAATTTGGAGTACTTAATGTTAACTGAAACATGCAAAGACCATATAAATATTATAGCAATGTGTACTCACAAAGAAAAATTTTACTTTGGGAAAGGGAAAGGGAAATGGTTAGTTACAGATATTTAGTTAGTTTATCATCATTTGAATCCTAAGAATTATAAAAAACTGTGTGATAGTTAATGTTGACTTTTCTGGGCCTCAGTGCCAAGATATTTGGTAATATCATTCGTGACGTTTCTGTGAGAGTATTTTTGGATGGGATTACATTAAAAATGGTGGATTTTCATTAAAGCAGATTGTCCACCATTAGGTGGGTGGTCCTCATCCAATCAGTTGAAGGCTTGAATAAAAAAGGCCAATCTTCCTCTAACAAGAAAGAATTCCCTATCAGATTGCCTTCCTGGTTCTACAGGGCTTGAATTGCAACTATTTACTGAGTTTCCAGCCTGCCCGTCCTTTCCCATCAGCTTTTAGACTCACCAAACCTCCAATCATAATAAAAATCTCTCTCTTTCTCTGTTTCTGTCTCTATTTCTCTCTCTCCTATTGGTTCCATCTCTCTGGAGAACTCTGAGTGGTACATTCTGTTAGAGCAATACTATTTATACTTGAGGAAAAGTTTCATCACTATTTTGAAATTTTGAAATCTCTTTGCATTACCATCAAAATGTTGAGATGATACTGGTCATCAAAAGAACAGAGAGAAAGAAAGAGACAAAAAGAGAGCTATTAGATTTAGGAAAAATTGTATTTTTAAAGGACTATTTAAGTAGTTCAAGTTATTTAAATTCTGGTTAATGGTGAGAAAGGAGTTTCCATCAAATGTAAAAAGAGTAATTAATACACTTCTATCATTTGCTACTTTTTATGAGACCAAAGTTCTTTACAGATTGGTAACTATCAAGATTTCAGAGAGGTGATCATTAAAAATTTTTTATTGGAAATTGGGTGAAGACACTTCAAACATAAATTCTAAAATAAAAGTTTACCCATGTTTGCAAATTCAAATTCCTTAGTTGAAAAAAATTAAAAATGTTTTATTTCAAAGGTTTACACAGAACTATTTAGTTTATTTCCTAACACTGTATTTTTTTTTTACTGTAATTATATGATCTAAATAAAGTGCAATTTTTTTTTATCAGGATCAATGTAGACTCCCCAAACACTTCTCAATTTATCACCGTAAGTCATACAAATATGATTTGTGATGTGTCATAATATGAAAAAGGTTGGAAGCACTGTTGAAAAGAAAAAAATAGAGCTGGACTTTTTTCTAATGGCAATAATCATTAAACTTTATAAAACCCAAAGGTCATTGGAAATGTGCATATAATTCTGCTCATCACATTGTATCTAGGTGGCTTCGCGTTTCGCAGCAGGAAGTACTTTAGATATGCCTCAGACTTTAAAAGCTTTCACACACAATCGCCTCATTGCAATGCACAAGAAAAGGCAAGACTAGCTAATTGGAAACTATTTGGAAAGTTGTTGCAATAATCCAAGAGAAAGATAATGTAGTCTGAATAAGAGTAGTGACAATGATGATAGAGAAAAACAGGAAGCTTTGGGAGATATTTATTAATTAGAATCAATAGAATTTGTATTGATTTGATGGGAGGAGTCATGAAAAAGGAGGGAAATCAGGTTTCTGGCTTGAGTACTACAAATTGGCAACAGTCCCTATAAAGAGCAATGTGTTACCTGAATATGGTGCAGAAGTACATTCTTGCTAGTCCTTACCCTCTTCATCCTTAAGTGCCTGGTACTCTCAAAGACACTAAGGAACACAAGAAGATTGTCAGCTCTTTGACATTTTCTCCACTAATCAAAACAAGACTGGAATCACTTCTACCTTCTTCACAAAGTCCCACAGGTCTTCCCGGTATTCTGAATTATGTAAAGATTTTAAAACTATCAGATCTAACAACTTTAAGCATTTATATGGTGCCTCCTGACATAAACTTTCTTTCACTTAAGTGAGAGCTTACTCTTTAATTATTACCACCAACCCCCATTAAGATCTGTATTGCTATCTTTTGTTTTTATTCAGTTAAGGACATGGAGAGATCCACTGTACCCCGGAGTGATTTTCCTCTTCAGGAAGGGTAAAGATATCATCTAGGCGGTAAGAAGTAAATCGGAACACATTCAAGATGAAAGAGGCCTTGTAAACCACTTGATGTATTTCCTTTAATCTATAGGCAGGAAAACTGTGACCCAGAGGTTAGGTACAATGGGCTGAGGCCAGGGAAAGATGCAGAATACGAAAGATTACTAGAAACATAAATGTAAATGAATTAATGAGTCAAATCAATTTGTCCATCTTAACTACAATGTTTCACCAAAATTTAGGATGCTGTGAGTTGTAAAGCGTGGGGGGTGGGGGAGACCTACCAATTAAACTATGACAAAATACTAAGTAGCATCATTGCAGGATACATCCTAATTTCAGATTTGTTAGTATTAAAAATATATAAATGTCTTAGAATTGATGAGCTCCGAAAGCAAAAGTGTAAATCCAAAAATCTTACAATAGCGAGTAGCATTTCTAACCTATTTTTAAAAGTTAAGAATCCTTGGAACACTAGGATAAACAATCAGAAATTTTATACATGGCCAGGCCCCCTCTAGGATTTGGTCCTGCCACAGCTAAATAGGAAAGAAAGAAACAAAGTGAGATAAACAGAGAGAGAGAGAGAGAGAGAGAGAGAGAGAGAGAAGGAGAAGAGGGGAGGGGAATGAAGAGGAATGGAGGAACAGAGTATATTCAATTTTATTCTCTAAAAATTCTTATTTTTCTTGTGTTATAGAGAAATAGACTCACAATTCTATGTTTAGGCTCATTCAGAATTATGTTACAAGAAAAAAATTATAATAATGTACAGTTATTTATTCACATGCAATGACTATAAATTGACATAGTTTGGAAAGGGTGGCAAACCACAGAACTTCTGTCTTCTGCTTTATTTCAAGGCTTACAGAATCAGTTGGGACCAGACTAAGTAACTCTGGAAACAGGCGATATAAAAGGCACACTTTTATTTTGTAAGCATTCGTTACATGAGTCATTAGATAAGTTTCTTCTTCTAAGTAAATTTATCAAATTATTATTAAGTCATAAAATTTTAAGCCAAAAATGAATAAAGAAAGCACATGCTCTAAATTAGGCAGGAGGAAATAAGAAGGTATGAGGTGTGGTGAAATGCATAACCATGTAAATGTTATCCAGCTTTCTTAAATTGGAACTTTCTTTCTTTTGAGGTTAGATTCTTGCATAATATGTATGGAATAACTTTTTCAGGAGTGTAATTAGAAATGCAGTATGAAAACCCACCTTCTTGCAACATGGCATGGCTTACTTCTAAGAAAAATAGCATAATATCGAAACATATGTTTTGCTTTAAGTTGCCAGATCATTTGAAAGTTTTTTTTTTTCCAGCAGACTTAACATGGCTGGGAGAAGCGTATTTCAGACTTGACATAAGAGATTATCATACATCTACTCATCACGTTGTATCTAAATGGTCTTTGTGTTTCAATGCTGAGAGTTTCAATGCTGAGATGTAGTCTTCGTATATTTCAGAGTTTAAGGGCTTTTAGAAACAGCAATCTCAATGAATTCTTAAAAGAACATGTTATACACTTAGAAAATTATATAGATTTTCTAAAATTTTTATTTTAAATTTTTATCCAATTTATTTAATCTAAAAAAAAAGTTTGTCCATTTTTCCAACCCCACCCTACCTTTTGCAATCACCAATCTGTTTTCTCAATCTATAAGTTTTTTCTCCAGATTTCACATATAAGAGATATCATGCAGTATTTGTCTTTGTCAGACTTATTTCACTTAACATAATGCCCTTAAGATCCATCAGTGTTGTCACAAATGGCAATATTTCCTTCTTTTTTATGACTGAATAATATTACTTTGTATATATGAATATGTGTGTATTCATATATATGTATGTGTGTATATATGTATGTGTATGTATATGTGTGTGTATACACATACATGTATATACACACCACATTTTCTTCATCCATTCATCCATTGATAGACATTTAGATTGTTTCTATTTCTTGGCTAATGCAAATAGTGCTGCATTGAACATGGGGTGCATATATATCTTTTCAAATTAATATTTTTGTTTTCTTTCCATAATTATCCAGAAGTGGAATTGCTGGATAAATGGTAGCTCTATTTTTTTTTTACATTTATTTCTGAGAGAGAGAGAGAGAGAGAGAGAGAGAGAGAGAGAGAGAGGACAGCGTGAGCAGGGAAGGGTGAGAGAGAGCGGGAGACAG
Organism: Proteles cristata cristata; assembly: GCA_017311185.1. Lineage (NCBI taxonomy): Eukaryota > Metazoa > Chordata > Mammalia > Carnivora > Hyaenidae > Proteles > Proteles cristata. The sequence continues at coordinate 147,845 of JAESUZ010000827.1, forward strand.
AGAATCCAAAACAGGCTCCAGGCTCTGAGCTGGGTGTCAGCACAGAGCTCTATGCGGGACTCGAACCCACGAACTGTGGGATCATGACCTGAGCCGAAGTTGTATGCTTAACAGACTGAGTTATCCAGGTGCCCCATGGTAGCTTTATTTTTAATTTTTTGAGAAAATTTCATATTTTTTTCCATAGTGGTTTGGACCAACTTACATTCCCACTAACAGTGCACAAGGGTTCTCTTTTCTCCATGTCTTCACCAATACTTGGCATTTCTTGTCTTTTGATACTAGCTATTCTGACAAGTGTGATGTGATATTTCATTTTGATTTGCACTTCCTTGATCATTACTGAGGTTGAACATTTTTTCATGTGCCTGTTGGCCACCTGTATGTCTTTTTAGAAACACTGTCTATTTATATTTCTATCCATTTTTAAGTCAAATTGTCGGGTTTTTTGTTTTGTTTTGTTTTTTGTTTTTTGCTATTATGAGCTCTTTGTAGATTTTGGATATTAATCCATTATCAGATTTACGATACGCAATTATTTTCTCTCATTCACTAGGATGCCTTTTTATTTTGTTGATGGTTTTATTTGCTGCCCAGAAGGCTTTTAGTTCAAAGTAGGCCCACTTGTTTATTTTTACATCTATGGCTTTTGTTTTCGGCATCAGATCCAAAACAATCACTGCCAAGACCTATGTCAAAGGGACTTTTTACCTATCCTTTCTTCTAGGATTCTTATGGTTTCGGGTCTTACATTCATGTTTTTAATACATGAGTTAATTTTTGAAATGGATGGTAGTCCAATTTCATTCTTTCACATGTGGTTGTTCAAATTTTCCAATACCATTTATTGAGAAGACTATCCTTTCATCATTACACATTCTTGCATCTGTTGTCATAAATTAATTGACCACATATACATAAGTTTATGCCTGGGCTTTCCATTCTTTCCCATTGATCTGTGTGCTTGTGTTTATGCTAATCTTGGGCTTTTTTATATTATTATTATGGATTGTAATATAGTTTGAAATCAGGGAGCATGATGCCTCCTGCTTTGTTCTTTTTTCTTAAGACTTCCCTGGCTATTCAAAAATCCTTTGTGGTTTCAAAAAAATTTTAAGATTATTTTTTCTATTTCTGTGAAAAATAAAGTTGAAATTTTGATAGGGATTGCATTAAATCTATATATTGCTTTGGTAGTATGGTATTTTAACAATATTAATTCTTCCAATCCATGAACATGTAACAGTTTTCCCTTTATTTATGTATTCCTCAATTTCTTTTTTTTAATTATTTTTTTTAATGTTTTATTTATTTCTAGGAGAGAGAGAGACAGCGTGAGCAAGGGAGAGTCAGAGAGAGAGGGAGTCACAGACTGAAACAGGCTGCAGGCTCTGAGCTGGCAGTCAGCACTGAGACCGACGCGGGGCTTGAACCCACGAACCGAGAGATCATGACCTAAGTGAAAGTCGGACGCTTAACCGACTAAGCCACCCAGGCGCCCCTGTATTCCTCAATTTCTTTCAATAATGTCTTATAAATTTCAAAATACTGGTCTAGGTATTTTATTCTTGTTAAAGCAATTATACATGAATTGTTTTCTTAATTTCTTTTTCTTATGGTTTGGTATTAGTGTAAAGATGCAATAGATTTTTCTGTATTGATTTTGTATCCTGTAGCTTTACTGAGTTTATTAGCTCTAACAGCCTTTGATAGAGTCTTTAGGGTTTTTAAATATATAATATAATGTCATCTGTAAATAGTGATAGTACTACTTCTTCCTTTGGAATCTTGATGCCTTTTAATTTTTTTTTTTTTTTTTTTTTTTTTTGCTTAATTGCTCTGGCTAAGATTTCCAATACTCCCAGGATTCTCACACAAATTGTGTATTGCAAACAAAATAGTTCCTATAAGAAGTATTCTACTTTTGGGGCGCCTGGGTGGTTCAGTCGGTTAAGTGTCCGGCTTCAGCTCAGGTCATGATCTCACGGTTCATGGGTTTGAGCCCCGCATCAGGCTCTGTGCTGACAGCTAGCTCAGAGCCTGGAGCTTGTCTTCAGATTCTGGGTCTCCCTCTCTCTTTGACCCTCCCCTGCTCATGCTGTCTCTCTCTCTCTCAGAAATAAATAAAACATTTTATTTCATTTATTTTTTAAAATAAAACATTTTTAAAAATTAAAAAAGAAGTATTCTACTTTCAGTTTCCTTGACATTAAACTTTCTTTTATTAAAGTTTCATGGATCCTGAATTTTTTTAGCCTTTTTATACTAAATCTTTATTTGACATATGCTGATAATGCTTGTCATGTTTTATTTGATCTCATGTTGAAGTCTACATGATTTTATTTAGAGTATTGGTGAAATATCATTCCAGACATTTTTTCACAATCTTTATGAATTTATGGAAATTGAGGGGCCATCAAATGACAGAAGAAGTGGAGCTCTCTTTATAAGATGCCTATAATAACACCTTTCTTCCTTGAGTTGGAGGGGAAAATGAGGATGATGCTTGGAGTGAGAAATATTAGGCTGAAAAAAGGTAAGCATAGTACTCAAGCTTTGCTATTTGTTTCTTTATTTGAAAGATTTTTATTTAGGACAGGCAGAACAAATTGAGATCAAAATCCATCAAACTAAGCAAACACATCAATGGTTAACCAAAGAGTTCACAAAAAGAACAAGACAGGAGGGGTACTATATGGGTGATCCCTGTAATTCAAGAATTGTCACACAACATTTTTCTTTCTTTCCTCCCACTTCAGATATCATCCTAAAATAAGCTGTTTTCACAACTGCAAAGTAATGGAAGCTTCAGATAATTTTGCACCTATTTATTGTAATTTACCTTTCCATACTCAAAATTTCTTCTTATGAATATGTGTATTTCTTTTTAAAAATCTTTAAATCATCTGTTTGTTTTTAGCCTAAGTAATTGAAGTTTACCATTCAGTCATTATCTCCAAACCCCAATAACTCAGTTTCATAATGAATTTCAAGTAGAGTTTTAAACATAAACTAATGCATCATACACCAATCATATGACTATCCTAATGAAAGACATTAGGACATGTTTATGTTTGTATGTGTATATGTGCTTGTGTGCATATATTCACATTTGTTAAGAATTTCAATAACCACCTGTGTTGATATGGCTACAGTCCAATCCCTAATGTGCTAATATCTTTATGTAGTATAAATGCTAAAAATAACTAGTCAGTTTCGGACCCCTGACCAACTTCATTTTCACCCTAGTATAATTTCTTTCAGATAATGAGAATTTATAATTTCACTTATGTAATCTACTAACTAAGCTAAAAAGACTAGGGCAACTCTGCAGAGAATTCAGTTAAGTAACTGTTTGAAAATGACTCTGTGTTTGTTGTTTGTTTGTTGTTTTGGTTTTGGTTTTAGTTCTCTTGGTTGAGCAAGAGAAATGGGTTCAACTGTTGCTATCTTACATAGGAAGACATGGCTTCTGACTTATGTCACTAGAGGTCATGCTGGAAGCCACCAAATGATTCAGAAGTGAACAGACCAAAACTAAGCTCTAAATTGCAGACAGAGTGAAACAAGTCAGAAAGATCAAAGTAAAGAGTGCGCGGAATCTGGAGTGCCAGTGGTAAGGAAGGTATGCTGTGGGAAGGAGAGAGGATCACCCTGGAGAAGTTCCTCCCAACAAGCTAAAGGAGCATTTTATTAAGTTCTTTGGTCCCTGGGTGTTGGCAAATGGTGTGGGCTTTAGTATAGCCTAGGAGCAGGCAATGAGAAAGTTGACTGCCTGCAAAACTAGTTGATTTCTTTTTGACTGATGAGATTCAAGAACCAACCAGGTTTTATTGCACTTTCACATTCACAGATCAAAGTTTCCTGACTTGTTCTCTCTCTCCCTCCCTCTCTGTCCCTGTCTCTGTCTCTGTCTCTCTCTCTCTCTCTCTTCTTTTGAGCCCTGGAGCATTTGTCAAATAACAATATTTGAATGTGTATATACGATTGACATTTTAAGAAATTTTGGAAAACATCAAAGCAGTAGGATGTCAAATCACACTCCAACCCAAAACATACTCCCAGTTTCTGATGCCAGTGAGAGTTGGTTTTACACAGTTTTTATATCAATGTGTTCACTAAAGTCTTTCTATCAATGTATGTATATAAGAATCAAAGAGTAATGGTGATGAATAAGTTTGAAACATGTTCAGTAGTTTAATTACAATTGAGTTGGAGTGTGTGTGTGTGTGTGTGTGTGTGTGTGTATGTGTATGTGTGTGGTGTGTGTGTGGTGTGTAGTCACTTAATTAATTTAGCTATTTCAATTAATTTCAGAAAGGAGATGAGAGTTTTCATACCTACCGAAAGGGGACATGTGCTGAAAAATTGAGGAACATATTTCCCATTTTATATAACCATATTACCAAGTGCAGTTATTTTCCAGTCTACAAGGCTGAGTGGAGGTGGAGCAAAGATTGTTGCAGTGTACAGAGATGGTGCCTGGGAGTTACAGTGAGAAAGACTAAACCACAGTGAGGAAGGCTAAGCTACACTGTCTCCTGGCTGTGCTTCTTAGGTTATTTTGGTGACCAGTAGAGTATTGTTGCACACTCTCATACTGCCTCTCCTTTTATGTATGGGACTAATACTTCTGAAAGAATTATTTTAAGTAAACTCTACCCCCAACGTAGGGTTCCAACACACAGCCCTGAGATCAAGAGTCACATGATCTACCAACTTAGTCAGCAAAGTACCCCTAAAAAATTTCATTAAAGTAAATTCAATTTGTTTACAAGTATTTAATTGAAATAAATTAAAATCTTAAGTACAGAATCATAACCATCAAATTTATCTTGAGTACCCACCATGCAGTCCACTTTACACTCAGGGCTACAGACAGTGCTTCTGAGCTTTGTCCTCATGGAGCTTATTTAAAAACACAGAATATAATGGAAATGAAGACTAAGATATAGACATGTACAAATGCAATTAAGCATCTTTGGCCAGATGTAAAATATATAATCAGACCCGAAGCAAGAAGAACCATTTCTTCTTATATAAACACACTTCTGAAATTATGTATTGGCAATTAGAAGATAAAAGTGAAAATGTAAAAAATTACTTCAGCATGTAGAAAAGGGTATTAACAGGTTTTGCAAAAGGCTTGTAAGACGTAGCTTTTTATTTTACATCTTAGCTTATGAAGTTATTTTATACATGTTTGTAGAGAAATATAAAAAATATTTTTAGGCCAAATGTTCATGAACAAAAAGGTTTAATAAACCAGGTATTAGAATTTGAGCTGGAAATATCAATGTTATTTTAGTATTTTTGAGTGACTTAAAGGGCCATTTTGACAAGTTAAGCAATGATAGTAAGGAATAATCACAAATTATTACAGATTTTGTGACATATAATTGGTAGTGTTTTCCAAACATACACCCTAAGCTATGTACCAGATAAGTATCTCACTTTTTTATTTCAAAAGTCCTTCATAGTAGTGCTTTAAAGGATCTTATAGCAGTAGACTGACTCAGTAGTTAAAATTCATACCCTCTGTGTCACACTAAGAGGCAGAAAATAATTTATGGCTAGACATCCCAAATTTCAAGTCAGTTTCTTTCTAAACACATCTGTGCTCCAAATGAAAATGCAAAACATTTCATTGCATTGTACATCATTTGATTAGAGAAGAAATGGAAGATTTATTCCTAGTAGTTTATTTTGCTGTTCACATTTAAATATATAAGATAAAATAGAAAGGAAGTTCTGGTTTGGTAGTGCTTTCATTACAATCACCAAAAACAATGATCTAGAGTCAGTACGCCTCCAGCTAATAGTAAATAAAACATTAAAATATTTTAAATCAGGGGAACCTGGGTGGCTCAGTCAGTTAAGCATATGACTTCAGCTCAGGTTGTGATCTCACGGTTTGTGGATTTAAGCCCTGAGTCTGGCTCTGTGCGGACAGCTTAGAGCCTGGAGTCTGCTTTGGATTCTGTGCACCTCTCTCTGCCCCAGCCTCACTTGTTCTCTCTTTCTCTCAAGAATAAATAAATAAACATTAAAAAGAGAAATTAAAACTTTTATTTTAAAAATAAACACTCCTACGTGATTATATTTCTTTTCCAATTAACTTTATCTTACTCTGTATACTAACCATCCTTGCTGTTAAGTAGAAAAATTGCCAAATTTTGCATACACACCTTAATCTTTACCACCATTTAAAGATAAAAAGAGGGGCCCTTGGGTGGCTCATTCAGTTAAGTGTCCAACTTCAGATCAGGTCATGATTTCATGAATTGTGAGTTTGAGCCCCATGTACGGTTCTGTACTGAGAGCTCAGAGCCTGGAGCCTGTTGTGTCTCCCTCTCACTCTGCCACTCCTTTGCTCACACTGTCTCTGTCTCTGTCTCTCTCTCTCTCAAAAATAAATACACATTAAAAAAAACACTAAAAAGAAGAAGAGATTGCAATGATAGCTGAATCTAGGAAGTTTGAAGCAATCCACCAGAAGAGAACAAGTGTAAAGTGTAAGAGTATTAAAAATTACATTCAGTATAGAAAGGAAAAATATTACATTGTCTGTTTCGAAATTTAAGACAAGATGCGAAATGACATTTTGAAGCTTTTTATTTTGAAAAATTATGGAGCCACAGGAAGTTGCAAAGATAGAATAGAGAAGTATCATGTACCCTTCACTCAGTTCCCCCGATGGTTATACCTTACATAACTGAAGTCTAATATGAAAACCAGAAAAATTGACATGAGTACAATATGTGTATAATTCTATGATATTTAATCACATGTGTAGATTTGTGTAATGACCGCCATGATCAAGATACAGAACTATGCCATCACCACAAAGATCTCCCTCTCTTGCTATCCTTTTATAGCAGCCTCCTGCCACCATCCATAATCTCTGACAACCACTAATTTGTTCTCCACCTCTATAATTTTATCATCTCAAGAATGTTACATAAATGGAATCATACAGTATGTGATACTTAGAAACTGGGGTTGTTTCTTCTTTTTTTCCCCCCACTCAGCATGATGCCCTTGAGATTCATCCAAATTGTTGCATTATGAACAGTTCATTCTTTTTATTAGAACAAATGTACAGAACTGCCAGTGCTGGGTTGTATGATAACAGTATTTTTAGTTTTTAAGAAAACTAAGCTGTTTTCCAGACTAGCTGTACATTCTCACCGGTAATGTGTGCAAGATCCAGTTTCTCTGTATCCCCTCCTGCATTTGGTATTGTCACTATTTTACTGTAACTGTACTAATAGATGTGTGGTTATATCTCATCTAGGTCTTAAATTGCATTTTCCTAATGCTAGTGATTTTTAACACCCTTTCATGCATTTATTTACATCTTTATTTTTTGTCAGAAAGGCTGTCTATTTATTTTAATGTATTCACAGGATCCCAAATGAATCACAGGATACCAAGTAATTTCTTTAAATAGTAAATGTCTTTATTAATCAAATATGTTAATTTTCTGACTAAGGCTCCTTCATGACATAATCCCAAGAATTGTATAGAACAAAATTACAGTGCATATACCATCTTATAATTAATAACCATTAATTAAAGTTTAAGAAAAACTTTCACAGCAGTAAAAAAAAGGAACAAAAATATAAAATCCTCAAACAAAATGAATCAAAGAAAAAAATACTCAGTTTTCTAAATAATTTAAAAACAGTATATAAGCTCATAATTGTAAGAGAACAAAGGCTTATAATGATGCTTTGTCTGAAAAAAGCATTTGTACAGAATAATATGATATTATGTATACATTCATAACAATCAGAAGATGAGAAAAGATAGTTATTTAATAATATTTCTAAATAAGGATTATTTTTTTCAGTAGCTCTCTTTATAGTTATTTTTACTTTTTATTAACAACACAAGAAAAGCTACTGGAAAGTCTTGGTATAGTATGATAAGTAGATTTATCATAGGGGAAATATCTACATGACAGTTATTGAAGTTATATTTTGAATGCAGTTGATAATTCTCCTGAATAATTGAATTTACTTGGGTGAAAATATTCATTTAACCCACATTTATTAAGCATCCACTGTATATCTTTATTAATCACGTACTGTGTAAGGCTCTTGCAATTCATGGACAAATATATATTCTCTGATTTTAAGAGGCTTCACATATAGTAGGAAGAAACAGAATTGTAAAAAGCTTAAGTGTACTAATACTTCCTTGAAATGCTAAAAGATAAAGGAATGAGATCTTATGATCCAAGATAGTTAACCTTCTGAACTTACAATAGAACTACTCTGAATACTTGTTAGAGTTTACTTACATGATGCTTTAATTTCTAATTTATTTTCATTTAGAAATTTTAAATTCATGAAAAATACACAGAAAAATGGGAGAAAGATGAAAAGAGATGAGAGTTGATAACATTTTGTACCTAATAGTTATGAATTGTATTATTTATTTTGGCTCTATTAATTCATCCAAAAGGTTTGATTTGATTCTGGTTAATGGAAATGCTATGTATATCTGTTGTATACTGTAAATATTTACATATTTCAATTATTTAATAATTAAATACTGTATAAATTCTAGATTGTACATGTGAGCTATATAGTCACATATTAAAATGTGACATAGTATTCTACTATTAGAATTCATGTGTTAGAATATGAATGGTCATTTCCTATACATTTGGTGTGTTTCCCAGAACTGATGACCCCAAGGAAAAAAAAAGTACATGCATAAAGTAAGTAGTAGTACTCTCTATAGAGAGACCTGAGGGATTTTACAGGAAAAGAATGGGAAAATTGCTTCTAATTCCACTCAGGAGTGAATATAGAGACATGAAAGAAAAGATGCTATTTGGATAGAAGATTTTTGATTGTTTCAAATTTGAAAGAGATAGATGAAGTATGTTAAAAATACCCACCACTCTGAAAAATATCTGAAATAGAATTTTCTTTTTATAGGTCTAATGAGCCAGGAAGATGGGCTGGATTCCTTCTCAAGGTCACTCTAACCCCTAAAGAATCTGTCTTCTCTTCAGTACAACCAGAGCCTCCTTCTCGCTGACCTCCATCCTGGTCAGGTGAGATAATGGGCATTCTATGATTGCTTTCTTAATGCTAATACCACAATAAACAGTGCCATCTACTGACTAAATTCTATAATTGACTACTTTTTATAATAGTAGTAAATATTCATGTTTGTTATCTATGTTTACATTAGGCCACATGCTATATTATACTTATTTAAAGCTACCAGAAATATATATAGGAATGTATATATCATCTCTTTTGATCTTCTTGGTTTTCTGTTTTTGTTTTACAGATGAGAAGATTCAGATCCAAGAAGATCAATTTGTCCAAAAATTTGACAGGTATTTTTCAGTGAGCACCACTGTGAACTAAACCCTGTGAATAGAAAGAAATTTAACACTTTGGAGGTGGAAATCAATCTGTAAAGTTGTCCATCCATTGGGGAACATATCTGACAAATATGATTAATGACAAAATATGAAATCCATATAGCAAGGCAAGTTGAGAAATAGCTGATGTAAAGTTTTAGAAGGAAGTACTCACATGTAGGTTTAAGTTTTAAAAAAATGAAAGAGGAAGTACAAGGTTAAGGTTATTTTATTTTTCTCTTTTTAACAGCAGAAGGTTGAAACTATTTGTTGATTGTTAGAGAGGCTTGATTTGTTCTCATAAATGTATGATATATAAAATCAACCCATTTTGCTTTATTATGTGCCCCATCAATACAAACTTTTGGATCAAGAACTAAAATAAGTATATCCATATTCTTTGTAATCTTTAGCTTTATGGCAACTAGGATGAAGTAGAGTCAACTCAATGAAAATCTTCTCAGTTTTTCATTATTAAGAACTAAACCATGCTTGGTTTGTATTTGTGCCTGAGACATAAGGTATATCTACAACTATTAGATCTAAATATTACTTTCAAACGGGTTCATAGTTGCATTCTTTTTTAGCATCTTAGTGTAGTGTATCTTACTCAAACAAGGGATTCAAATATTTATGGAATGGAATACGGAATATTCTACCTTCTTATTTAAGGCAGGAAGTTGTCAGGTTGATTATTTTGATTATTACAATGGACCCAGATATTAATTTACTGTTGTAGTTTTCAGGCCAATACAAGTTTATATAAAATTTATGACAATATTAAAAATATACACCAAATTAAGAACCTCAGTATTAATCAGTGCTAAAACTAATTACTTTAGAAAATATTTCTAATCATCATGCTCAAATTTTGTCCTGACATGTACCATCTTCCAAACTTAAGAAAAAAACCAAAAGCACTGAAAACTCAATTTTGACTTTAATTTGAGATCATGTGAGCATATAGGGTTTCAGAACATGACTTATTTTCTCTGCTACCCATACCCCCAACACTTTTCCATGAGTCAAACTAGTGTTCTAAGGAACCAGAATCCACCAGAACTAAGATGTCAATGGTAATAACATAACAAAAACACCGGAAAAAAAGTGCTTTCATAAGTGTTGTGCTGTGCTAAGGATGTACATGACACTGAAAGCGATTTGGAGACTGAAGACAGAAACCCATGCTGAGGGCATAGTGCTAGTCTCCACAGAGTTGTCCTCTTGGCACAGGGTCAGGATAGATCCCAGAGAAGCTGACTGCAGCAACTGGAGCCAATCCCGAAACCACACAACCATCCAACAGAACACACAGATACTTGTTCTCTGTACATGTATATTGGGGTTTGGATAGGATTTCAAAATAGTTCACACTCAGCATCTTCTGTTTCCAGGATCTTATTTGATGACCCCTTCTCTTTCCATTATTTGATCAGAAGACTTGGAAAGCATGACTCTTTCTGCTTCATTTTTCTATTCATCTCAGAATTAAGTTTAATGCTCTATTTACCATCTATGTGGTTGCATTTATGTTCTGTGGCCTTTTTGTTTTTAATCACATACTGTGAGACGTTTTAGACCCATTTAGATGCTATTCACTTTCAGGTGACAGGTAAAATCAGAATAATCCAGTATGAACATGCTCTCAGTTATTCCTGCTTTCTCTCTACTACAGTGAACTCCAATCCTCAGGCACCCTGAATTGAGACAACAACCAGTGCAGAATATTCACTGAGAAAGTAAGACATTCTACCCCTTAGCTTGCTGTTTTATTTTTAAGCACAGATGGTTTGCCAGAAAATTTTAAAATTTAGAACGCAAGATACAATTTTCCATAAAAGCAGACTATTGACCATTTTCTGAGACTTGGTGTCAGGGTCGTAGAAATAAATCCATTTTTACATTCAGACAATAGCTCCCTAATATACAGGCAGAAGAGTTTTCCCACCATTAAAGCTCTTTTTCTTAAAATAACAGGTGAAAACTTGGTATATACTTGGAAAATCTTGCCCTGTTACTGAAAAATCTCATCGAAGAGTGTGCCTATGTCATTCCAGAGAGAGAACAGCGATGCCAACTGTCCATTTCACGAGGGACACAATCAATCATGGTATTAAAATCACACTGACTGAGAGAGATAAGCCGTATTTTTCCTATTTCATATTATTCCTAAAAGGGGAATTTTACTAAATCCAAAGTCAAATATATGGAAGGCTCTGCTTACCTTCACACAGGTGAAAATTCTGAGAGAGATGGGATTCTTAATATGCTTGTTTTTTCTTATGGGATAATTTCTTTACTAGACAAATTCTCTGTAACTGTTCAGGGTCATGCCTCAAATTAGCAAATGCAACTCATGAAGGTAACTCAAAGCAAAGTTAAAATATGTACAATTATTTCCTATTTGTATACCAGGTGACTAAATTTGTGACATATACTAGGCTTTAGCCAATTATCTAAGCAGAAGACAGCAAAGCTCTAAAATGTAAATTCTCCATTTGATTCATGTGCTTCAACTTTTAGAGGACTCACTTTTTAGAGGAAATGTTGAAAGTTGTTCAAAATTACAACTAGGAACTTGCCACTAAATATGATAAAAAATCAGTCTTATATATCCATTAGTTTCTTTGCTTTGTTTTGTTTTAATGTTTACGTATTTTTGAGAAAGAGACAGAGAGTGAGAAGGGGAGGGGTAAAAAGAGGGAGATACAGAATCAGAAACAGGCTCCAGGATCTGAGCTGTCAGTACAGAGCCTGATACAGGGCTTGAACTCATGAACTGTGAGATCATGACTTGAGCCGAAGTTGGAAGCTCAACTGACTGAGCCACCCAGGCACCCCTGGATCCATTAGTTCTAATCTCCACTGATTAGGGAAAAGAAAAATCAGTGTTCTGCCCACCAGCAAACCCCTTCTAAGTAAGTAGTTTAATTCTAAAGTATCCTGAGGAGAAAATAATAAGGTCAACTACTACTTCAGCAATTCTAGTTCTTTAAGGCCCAACCCACTGACCTACCAAAATATCCAGGTCCAGCCACAGTTTTGAGCAGATCTTGATAGAGGTAGGTAGATATTAACAATGTCTTCAGTTCTGGTAGGCAGAGCTTGGAAATAAGTTTCAATATACAGAATCCAGTGATCCAGTCCCTAGGATGACTATGCTCCCATGTACAATCTCCATGCTACCCCTCAGGTGGCTATAGCTGTATTTCCAAGCACACGTCAAATAAAGAGTCAGAGTCATGCAAGGGAAGCCCATTCTGGGAAAGTCTGACACCATTCAGGAGAGGGGATCAGCAGTTTTTCTTTCCTTATTTCTTTAGTTGTCCCGTATGAAACAGAGCCCTGTTTGAAGACTTGCCTAATTCTTGACAGGGGCTATATCTTATCTCCTTCATATGTCTCTCATTGCAATAGGAGGTTTTTTGTAAGCACTGTGAAAATATAATCTATATCTTTCTCTTAAGCTTTTTGAGAGTGAAAATGAAAGATACAAATGACGATTCTGGGATAGCAGGCATAAACAGACTGAATGAGCCAATCAAGGTATATGGGTAACCGATTGGCTCCAATGCTCTTTGGTGGACACCTTACCATTACTTAAAGTTCATTCCTTTATGAGTGTCCCTTGTCTTTACTTCAAACGCTTCCTGGCAAAGAGATATCTGTTGTAGCCAGTTTTCAGCTTTGCAATAGATCGATCTTATATTTACCACATTTACATTGCACATATACTGTCTTATACAGAGTGGGAAGACATAACAGGAATAAATGAACAATAGAGTGATACTGCTGATTTGTCAGAGTAATATAAATTCAAAATATGGACCAAGGTCAAGTTTGCTTGGAATTATTATCACAATTTATTTGACAGTGCCCCTGTAATCTTTCTGGCAAAGTGCCTTATACAAACTAATGAATGATTATACAAACTAATGCGGTTCATTCAGAGAATTATCATCATTATCACTCCAGTTTACCATGCAGTATTTGCTGCTTTGGGGTTGACTATATTTCAAATATAAATCTTCTATCCTAATATATTCCCTCCTAATTTTTAAAAGGTCAGTTTTGGGGATGTCTGGGTGGCTCAGTCAGTTAAATGTCCAATTTCAGTCCAGATCATGATCTCTTGGTTTGTGGGATTGAGCCACACAAGGGGCTCTTTGCTGTCAGGGATTCTGTGCTACGTGAGATTCTCTCTATCCCTCTGTCTCTCTGTCTCTGTCTTTGTCTCTGTCTCTCTCCCTCTCTCTCTCTGCCTTTTCCCAGCTTGTGCATGTGTGCATGTGCACTCTCAAAGTAAACAAACAAACAAATATTTAAAAAATAAAAATAAATAAGATGTAGAAATATGGCTACATTTTCCACTGTGCAATTTTTTTCTTTAGTTTGTAATGGTTTGTTGCCACATATCCCTTAAAGATATTTTGAACTTCTTTTAATAAGTACTTTACATATATATATATATATATAATATATATACACATATATATATACACAAGGTGGAATAATATTTGGTAATAAAAAAAAAAAAGTATTGATATATGCTACAACACATATGAATCTTAAAAGTACTAAGCTAAGTGAAAGAAGGCAGTCATCAAAAAACACATATTGTATGATTCCATTTGTATGAAATGTCCAGACAAGCAAATACATACAAACAAAAAACAGACTCATGATTTCCTTGGACTAAGGGTATGGGGAGGTTAGGGAATGACTATTAAGGAGTACAGATTACTTTTTGGGGTAAAGAAAATGTTCTAAAATTGATTGTGGTAATGGATGCATGACTCTGTGAATATACTAAGAGCCAATGACTTGTTTGCTTTAAAAGCCAGTAAATTATATGCTAAAAGCCAGTGAGTGGTTTGTATGATATATGAGTTATATCTAAATAAAGTTGTTTTAGAATAAGGTAGCTAAAATATTTTGTCTTGCAGAATAATATGTCAAGGATATAATCATGATTAAAACATGTGCACCAAAAATGACATAAAATAGAAGTGCAGAAGCAGTGAAGCCAATTACTAATTAAATCATGAAACATAAACACAGTAACAGGTTATTTCTAAAAGACCTATATATAGAAAGAAGGACCTAGTTCTTAGAATATAAAATCTCACTTAAGTGGTGATATAAAGATAAATTGCCAGAACTCTGATGTATTATTATAACTGGGCAAACCCTACTAGATTTGTTCTTGACAGAAGATTGTCCATTGAGCCAAAAGGTAGAAATAATAGTTGAAAAATATAATAGCTGCTAATGAGTATTCACCTATGCATTTAGTTTTACCTCAATTTAAGACAGTGTTTGTGAGTGCAAGATTTAAAGCAGTTTGGATTTTTGAATCCCCCGCAATTCAATAGCTGTGTGACCCAAGGCAATGTACTTCAACTCTCCAAGCTCCAGCCTCATAATCTCTAAAATAATATGTACTTTATAAATTATTGTTGTATAACAAACAGAAATGCTCTTGGCATATAATAAACACCAAATTTACCGTTTTTATTTCCCTTACTTTTAAAGACATCAGATGTAGGCTGCCATGGCTTGATGCATCTTTCCTCTGGTGATAGATTTGGGGTAGACATAGGGAAGCAAGCAAATGTTTGTTAATGAGACTGAAACGTTAATGTCCAGTTGCTATGTGATTCAATCAGTGATGAGTGAGGACAAAAATCTAAAAATCGTTCTTTAAATTGCAAATGATGCAGTACCTTATCCAACGGAAAATTATACCAGTCACTCTGACACTGGAGAACCATGAACCATGACCATGAGAACATTTCACTTCTCTGTGGATTAAATGAACATTTATACATATATTTCATTATTTGTTGTGTACTCTACTTTTAAATTTTAAAATGGTGCATTATAATGTTTTCTTGTACTTTGGATTTACCTTGGCAAATACTGCTTAATTTTTTGTTCCATCCTCAAGTTTTAGTGTTGGAAGAAAATCTAGGAAAATCTCCATTTATACCTTCAGGAATAACTGATTATGATGCTTTCAAATTTCTCAGATTATTAATAGAAACAGTGTGTAAAAACACATGGTATCATTGAGTTATACATTATTTTAATGAGGACTATACTACTTTCCATTTTGCAAAACAGATGAACAGAATATTGGCATAGAAAATTATTTGTTGCTGCAAAATGAAAGCATTTACTTTATTTTTTTTACATACACATATTCTGAACTCCATATAGGAAGGAATATCTACTAACACAAAAAGAAAAAATTTCAATACAATACAAAAGGTCAAGAGTGCTAGATTTGACATCAAATTATTGGAATGTTGTTTCTGCCTCTCCTGCTTGCTAACTATGATTCTGGGAAATTATTTACTCTGTGCCTTGGTTTTAATGGTTTCATAATAATAATAACAACATAATGGCCTAATAAGGCTTCTGCATGTGAAAACTGTTTAGAAGATGACTTGGAGTATAAGTGCTCAACAAAGCTATTATCAGTTAATAATGACTTACTAATTAGTCAAATCAAAAGGGCAATAAATATCCAGCTTCCCTTACCTAAAAACATTACAATTATTTATGACTATCAATGAGAACATGATCTTTTCAGAGGAGGGCTATGGCATATCAATCTTTGTAACCCTGATACCTTTACTAGTGTTTTCCATGAAGTCCTCACATGATGAATATGTATGAGTGATCCTCCCGAAGCCTCCTGAAGCCTAGTCAGGCCTGATCCCTCTCACCATCCAATCTCAGTTTTAACCACTTGCCCCAGAAACAATCTGGGTACAATCCTGGTACAAGCAGCTCCTCACTTAACACTCTTAGCCCAGAATCTACCTGACTTTCCTCATATCTCTTATCAATACTGCAAATTACCTTTTCCTTTGTTTACTTATTATTTTTTATTCTTCCCACTAAAATACAAGGATCATGGAACTCACAAAACTTCTTCATGTTTTCTTTGCTATATCATCACAAAACAGTGCTAGGAACATGCTAATTTCTCCACAAATATCAACCAAATGAAAGGATTTCCTTTTGGGTAGAAATGAAGTTTTGTGAAATACAGAAGTTCCTTGTAAAGAGATGTTTCTCATTTTTCCATCTTGTTTCCCTTTGGGTTTTCCAGGAAGTAGACTTTGTGTCTGGGCTTTTTTTTCAGGAATGTCTTTGGAATCAATACCTGTGGAGATGGAGAGACAGAGGATTGACCAAGAGAGAAATGCAGCTGTGATGTGGATCCCGGCAGCTCCAGCCAACCCCTCAGGTTAGCTTTGGAACTGAAATGGCTCATCAGTTCTCCCATGATGTATTGAAACAGCCATGACTTTATACATCTGCCTCAGTCAGCCATTGTCTATGGATCATGCACAAAAGGACCTGACCTTGGCAAGGGGGATGTCTGCAGCTGAGGGGATCCTGGACAATCTCAATGCTGAAAGAGAAATCTGAATGTTGCATCTTGTGCCTCTCACTCTGTCTTTCTCTTTCTTTTAGACTTTTCAGTCTATCACTCAAAATGTTACTGTGTGTTTTCCATGTGCCAGGCACAGTCTCAAGTTCTGGAAATTTAACAGTGAACAAAACAGAGCCTTTAACCTCCAGAGGCCAACATTCTAGAAAGGGAAGCCAAATATGTATAGTAACTTAGGAAATTGTCAACATTATAAGGAGAAATACTTCAGATTAAGGTGAGGAAGTGATATTTTAGCTGACATCTGAAGGAAGTCAAGGAGAAAGTCACGTGTGTATTTGGACAAAAAGTCCACCAGGAGAAGGAGCATCAAATGGGAAGTGCTAGTGAATTCAGGCAGCAGTAGGAGGGCCCACATGGGAGGGGGGTAGGGAATGAGATCAGTGAAGTAGGTGGGGGCTGATTTATGACTTGTGTTCTAAAGCTCAAACTTTGGAAACGTAAGAGTTTTTTCAGTACTTTTCTGACTTTCTGCCCAAAAGTTAGTCTTTTATCCTGACAAGGGATATTTAGTTTGGGATTTGACGATTTCTCCTATTTATACATTGTTCCATGGACTTATTTGGCTGTTTACAAGCAAGGGGCAAGAAAAGTCTCTGTAACCAATGACTGTAATTTTACTTCAACAGCTGAAATCTCCCAGATGTTTGCTGTTTTCCACTTTCCTGAGAGAGATTTTAGATGCATCTGTGTGCTGAATTAATATTTTAAGTCTCATTTTCCTTTCCTTGGAGAATTTCTGTTCTTTTAAGAAGTTTTAGTTTTAATTGCTTTTTCTTTATATTCTTAGTGTTGGTTATTTGAGATAGATGTAACATTAACCTGGTACACAATACCCCATAAAATTTGTCATGATAGCAGAACTATGGAAACAAAACCCACACAAAAAAGACCATGCTCTGCATTCTAATCAGGAGGAGAAATGAGGCATTCTTCCTAGTATTTTTAGAGAAACCAGGTGGCTTTATAATCATAAATATTCTACTTTAACATATGTAAGCCATTATGCACCACAAAAGAGATGGGCAAACAAGATCAATTTAGAAATCTTAACTTGGATCGGTGAAGAGAAGCAAGGACAGAGGATGGGGTGAGATCAGGTAGCCTCAGGGCCCAAAGGAAACTAACCCACTGAACTACAGAGGTCAACACCCAGCCCCCAATACCTATAGTAGCACAACAAGAACAAACATGAGCCAACTTCTGCTGAAACAGCTTCTTCAGCATCTAAGTACACAACTGAGTATTCAATTTTCCTTATAGCCCCCAGAAGGATGGTGACTCCTCATGCTTTGCTTTCAGAATTTATACTAATGCTAATGGAAATTTAGACTCACTTTCATTTTTAAAAAATTTTTTGTAGTGTTTTATTTATTTCTGAGAGTGAGAGAGAGAGAGAGAGAGACAGAGACAGCCTGTGCAGAGAAGGGCCAGAGAGAAAGGGAGACACAGAATCTGAAGAAGCCTCCAGACTCTGAGCCAGCTGTCAGCACAGAGCCCGATGAGGGGCTCAAACCTATGAACTGTGAGATCATGACCTGAGCTGAAGTCGGACACTTAATCAACTAAGCCATCCAGGCACCCTGACTCACTCTCATTTAAATAGAGATAAGAAAAACAGTAGAATATGAGAGGAAATATTGCATGAGGTTGAAATGATTTAAAAACGGAATATAATTTCCTACCAACCAATATATTCTCCTCCCTGAAAGTTGGTAAAGTGAGCACTGTAACACTAGTCACTCCCCATCTCTCCTTCATAAAGAGAAGAATAGAAAACTTTTCTTTCTTTGAAGGCAGAGTAAACAATCTTTGCTATATACTCAAGGGCCCTGATATGAGCTGGAGAATAGCTGGGGTTCATGTAAAGGCAGTAAAGTCTTCAGCAGCTGTTCTGCAAGTAGAAGGAGAACATAGGACTTAGAATGACACTCCATCCATCCACAACCAAGAAATGAATGACTGGGGCCAAAAGAGCTTTGCAAGCACTCAAATGGAATTAAAAGTTCAGAACATGTGACCAAGACAATAGTATAATGGGATGTCAGAAATCCTAAATTTCTGTTTCCCTTGCTTTTCATGTGTTCCTTTCTTATTCAACTTTGCACTCACATCCTACTCCTAAACCTTTATTTGCCTCTAGTCTTCTATGTTAGGAAAGATGCTAACAGGTTAGTACAAATAAATGACACAGTGATATGGCCTGTTGATTGAAGTAGAACTTCATTGGAATATAGGACTCAAAGATGGTGTAAATTTTATAGATGGAAAGGGAGTAGATGTGCCAATCAGAAGAAAAGACAGGAGGATGCACTACACACTAAATTGTTCTTGCTGGGAAACAATGTGTATGTGGCGGGGTTGGGAATACGGTGAAGAGGAGGAGATTTAGGTCACCTATGGTAGAAGCAAGGAACTTTGGTGTGGGTGATAGGTACTTTATATTATATTATATTTTTCTCTTTTCAACATGGTTGCAATGCAACTTGCCTCCTTTGTCCCAATTGATAAATCCAGTCATCTTTTCCTGCTCTAAGATGAGCTGAGTTCTTATGCTAAAAGTTTTGGATGGGAGTGGAGAAATAAACAAGATTCTTCTTTCAGTCTCTGGTCTATAAAATGCAAAATTCATGTATCATTAAGAGCTCTGTGCAAAAAACTGACGTAGTTCTATTAAGTAAAGAACAAAATTTATCAGAAAGTTACTAAGGACATAAGAGAAGCATAAGGACAGTTGAATAAACTTGGGGAAACCTAGGAACCTGAATATTTGGATCTAATTTCAATATCTCAGAGACCATCTCTTTAGAGTGCTGCAGTGATGTGATAGGGAGTCTTCAATCCAGTTACTTTCCTTCTTTCATCTCCCCTAAAGACACTAATCTCCACGCTGAAAGTGTAATTGGTCTAGACACATCAACTTCTGTAGGATGGGATGAAGGATGAGAATGAAGGGAGAGGGGTTCCTACAATTACCATCCCAGCAAATTCGGGTGGACTGGGAGAGGGTCAGACATACACCCAAAGGGATACTAAGAAGACAAAAACAGATGAACACATTATAATTTGGGAGCTGACAGTGCTCATATTTTGTATCATGATAACAAAAGAAGTGCCTCAGAGAAAAGGAGGTTGTGAAGCAGGGGGAGAGAAGAAAAGAGAGAGAAAATGAATCATTTGAAATGTCAAGAAGCTAAAAAGATGTTTACTTTGTAGCTCAAGGTACTACTGCAAATTCCCAGCACACAGCTATTTGAAGCAAAGAAAATAAAAATAATATGTATATTATTTTTTGAAAGAAAGAATTGAGAATGGCTTTGTGTCATGGAAAATACTCTTGAAACTTATTTTGGTAACTGTCTTTCATTATGTAGTTTGTATCTATTTTTCCCCTTTACATGTTTTATAATTCCAAACTTAATACTTAAAGTGGGTTAATGGCAAAAAAAAAAAAAAATAGGTCATTTAGTGAAGATTTTCCTCCATCACTACAGAGTTAATTGAAAGGTGCCCATCTTCAGTTCTCCTCAAAGGAAAATAACACATGGGATACATTTGCAAGCTACTAGTGAATTAAAGTGCCATCAGTCACTCCACCCCGACCCAGAACTTTTTAAAGTTATGTTTTTATTAGCTTTGCGTGAGTTAAAATGATGGACTCATACAATCCTATTAGAATTCTTTTATATTATTTTAAGAAAAATTATTAAACTTAATTTGATGTTCTTATTAACTTTTTCGATTGTTCCTATTTTCATATGCAAAATAGGTTAACACTGACCAGGCTTCTTGCTACCTTTTCCTAAGAATTACAATCCATGATATTAACACAAATGGTCATCACTAAGACAGCAATAAACTATAGCTTATGCATATATGGATTACTATGCAGAAGTTAAAAAGAATAAGGTAGCTCCTTCTGAACTGTCAATGACACAGTGAAGAAAGCAAGTTACAGAATATATCCTATATTTTATAACATGTATAAATTAAACAAAAGCAAAGTTACATCCCAAGTAAATGCACTGAAGAGGGTCTGGAAGAGCCTGAAAAGATATGCATCTGGGGAAGGAAATAGATTGGTCACAGGAAAATAGATTGGTTACAATTTTTTAAGTTTTATTTGACTTGCAATAGGAATGCCTTACTAGAACAATTTAAAATAAATTTTAAAATCTTAAAAGAATCATTATTTAAAGGGTTTAAAAAAAAAACTAATGATGGGTGCCTTGGTGGATCAGTCAGTCAAACATCTAATTCGTGACTTCGGCTCAGGTCATGATCTCATGGTTTATGAGATCGAGCCTGATGTCAGGTTCTGCACTGGGTGTGGAGCCTGCTTAATATTCTCTCTCTCCTTTTCCATCTGCCTCTCCCCTGCTTGGGCTCTTTCTCTCTCTCTCTCCAAATAAAATAAAATAAAATAAAATAAAATTAAATTACATTACATTAAATTAAATTAAATTAAATAAAAACCTGGTGAAAACAACATGAAGTTGAGGGCAAGATGGCGGAGAAGTAAGGAGCTCCGTACTTGCACTCGCGCCCATACATCACACAGAAAATATCTGAAGCCATTGGAAACCTTACAAAACCTGAGAGACTGGGAGAAAAAGGATGCAGAATCCACTGAGAAAGCCTTCTAAGGTGAGTGCGAACCGGGGAAGGTAAAATCGGGCCGGGATCGGAGACTCCAGGGTGGGAGGCGATCCCCCTCTACCCTCTACGGGGAGTGAGAGGAGAAAAGGAGAGAGTCCAAAACAGAAAAACCTCTGCTCGGGGGGGAAAAAACCTCCGCTCGGTGCATAGAAAGACCGTACTTGCCAAATACCTGCACACCAGGTCCCCTCGCGCCAACTGGTCCTGGGGGAGGCTGAGCACACAAACTGCTTCTTCGTGCCGCTCCTGGAGGTTGGATTTCAGAGCGGCGGCGCGCCTGCCGCCATTGTAGCTCCAGGGCAGCTGGGACCCCTGAAAGAGCCGCGCTGACACCGGGCGTCCGCGCTGCTGGCTGGCTGGAACTCAAGAGGGAAGGCAAAGAGCTAAAAACTGGGAAATTTGCCTGTGAGTTCGTGTTTCGGGTGACGAGCCTTAGAGGGACCCGGTTTTCCTCACTCCAGCGGTCTCAGGCTACGGGGACCCGGCAGACAAGCCCCCGCGCATGCGTGCCAGCCTGACCCAGAGAAGGAAGCAGCGATTCTGACTCCGCCCCCAGAGCTCAGCAGGGAGCCTGGAATATCCTGAGGGGGTTGCCTGGGAAGCTGTGTCTAAGGCAATTTCAGCGGGGCACGGGGACTGGGATTTGGAGATTGGAACTGGTCTGGGTTGAAGAGTGCAACCAACTTCGGCTGCGTCCCCAGAACGGGGAGTTGACACGCCAAAAAAAAGTGAGTTGCAGAGCAGGGTTCAAGAAGAGACTGGAGCACCCTCACTCTCCTCCCCACAACCGCCAAGGCAGAACCCCCGCCTGAGGCATCAGATCACGCCACGCCCATCCCTGCCTGAGAGGTGCCCTCCTCCCTTTTTTTTTTTTCGCTTTCTTTTTTCCTTTTTTCGTTTTTTTCCTTTTCTTTCTTCTTTCTTTTTTTTCCCTTTCTTTTCTCTTTCTCTTTTTCTTCT
This sequence comes from Proteles cristata cristata, assembly GCA_017311185.1. Taxonomy (NCBI): domain Eukaryota; kingdom Metazoa; phylum Chordata; class Mammalia; order Carnivora; family Hyaenidae; genus Proteles; species Proteles cristata. Next base: position 170,323 of record JAESUZ010000827.1, read on the forward strand.
TCTTTCTCTTTTCTCGCTTTTTTCCCCAAAACACTGACCTGATTAACTCTGGTCGCCAGCTTGTTTAAACAATCACAACAAGTCCATACTGTAAATGTAAATTCTACACATACCGACCTTTTCAGCTATTTCTCTCAGGAGTAATTAGACTACATAGTTTCTCTGGATAATTCCAGCATCCTTCTCTCACCTATCCAACCATATTCTACCCTTTACCTCTTTGAAAAAAGCTTCTTATCCCTTCTGCCTGTTCATTCTATTTCCAAATCTGCCTTGTCTCGCCCTGCCTTCTCTCTTTTTCTCTATGCTCTTCAACCAGCACTGCATACACACGGCTATTTAACTGTAGCTAGGAAATCCAGGTATATGCTTTAAACCGTTCTTTGTCCATCGGTTTTCTTCTTTTTTCCCTTTCTTTTCCCCTTTTTGACCCTTTTATGTATTTTATGCTCCCTGTTATTCGCCCTCCCTCCTCCGTCTTTTCTCTTAACTTTTTCGTTTTCCCTCTTGGTTTGCATGTTAGTTGAATTAGCCTGTGCGTTTGTGTGCTCCTGCTCCCTGTGTGTTTGTCTGTCTGTTTTCTTTTCCAGGGCTACCTCAGAAAACAAGCTAGAGTACACAAGGTGAAGAGTCCCAAATATCACTACGAATAGGAAAATAAAATAACTAAGGTCCCAACAAGAGAGACCGAGGGATACCATTCAAAAACAATCTCTGAAAGGATAGGCCCTGGAAAGTCAAAGAGTCTTCTTGGATATAGCAGTGCTCATAGAAACAGAGAGCATAACAGGTCTTTAAAACCAACAAGAGCCGGAAAGCTAACTAAAATGATGAAACGAAAGACCTCTCCTCCAAAGAAACTCCAAGAAGAAATGACAGCGAATGAACTGCTCAAAACAGATATCAGCAGCATAACTGAACAAGATTTTAGAATAATAATGGTAAAATTAATAGCAGGGCCTGAAAAAAACATAGAGGACATCAAAGAAACTATGGCTATAGACAGAATGGAAAATAAAAATAGGCATGAAGAATTATAAAATGCGATAAATGAGACACATAATAAATTAGAGGCCTCCAATGCACGGACTGAAGAGGCAGAAAGAAGAATAAGTGATTTAGAAGACATCATTATAGAAAAACAAGAAGCTGACAAAAAAAGAGACAAACTGATCCAGGAACAGGAAAGAAGAATTCGAGAGCTCAGCGATACAGTCAAACGCAAAAATATCCGTATCATAGGAATCCCAGAAGAGGAAGAGCGAGGGAAAGGTGCTGAAGGAGTCCTGAAACAAATTATAGCAGAGAACTTCCCCGACCTGGGGAAGGAAGTCAATGTGGAAATACAAGAGGCTCAGAGGACTCCCCTCAGACGTAACTTGAATCGATCTTCTGCACGACATATCATCGTAAAAATGGCAAAATACAAGGACAAAGAGAGAATTGTGAAAGCAGCTAGGGAGAAAAGGGCCCTCACATACAAAGGGAAACCCATCAGAGTGGTGACAGACCTATCTACTGAAAGGTGGCAGGCCAGAAAGGAATGGCAAGAGATCTTCAATGTGATGAACAGTAAAAATATGCAGCCAAGAATCTTCTATCCAGCAAGCCTGTCATTCAAAATAGAAGGAGAGATAAAAACTTTTCCAAACATACAGAAATTGAAAGAATTTGTCACCACGAAGCCAGCTCTACAAGAAATCCTGAGGGGGATGCTCTGAAGGAAAGGTTGCAAGGAACAAAGATTCCAGAGACACCACCACAAACATGAACCCTACAAAAGATACAAAGACTCTAAACACACATATTTCAATATTAACACTGAATGTAAATGGGCTGAATGCTCCAATCAAAAGACATAGGGTAGCAGAATGGATTAAAAAACAAAATCCATCTATATGCTGTCTACAAGAAACTCATTTTAGATGGGAAGATACCTTCAGATTAAAAGTTAGGGGATGGAGAAATATATATCATGCTACAGGAAATCAAAAGAAAGCCGGAGTAGCGATATTTATATCAGACAAACTGGACTTTAAATTAAAGACAATCACAAGAGATGAAGAAGGGCACTACATAATAATTACAGGGTCCATCCATCAGGAAGAACTAACAATCATAAATGTCTACGCACCGAATATGGGAGCACCTAAATATCTAAAACAATTAATCACAAACAGAAACAAGCTTATAGATAAGAATGTGCTAATAGCAGGGGACTTTAATACTCCGCTTACAGCAATGGATAGGTCATCCAGACAGAAAATTACTAAAGAAATAATGGACTTGAAAGAGACATTGGACCAGATGGACCTGACGGATCTATTTAGAACTTTACATCCTGAGGCCAGGGAATTTACTTTCTTCTCAAGTGCGCATGGCACATTCTCCAAGATAGATCACATACTGGGACATAAAGCAGCCCTCAATAAATATAAAAGAATAGAGATCATACCATGCACACTGTCAGATCACAATGCTTTGAAACTTGAAATCAATTACAGGAGGAAGTCTTTAAAACTTCCAAAAACATGGAGGTTAAGGAACACCCTTGTAAAGAATGAATGGGCCAATCAGGCAATTAGAGATGAAATTAAAAAATATATGGAAACAAATGAAAATGAAAACACAACAATTCAAAATCTATCGGATGCGGCAAAGGCAGTCCTAAGAGGAAAGTACATTGCTCTCCAGGCCTATTTCAAGAGATTAGAAAAAGCACAAGTCCAAAATCTAACAGGTCACCTAAAGGAACTAGAGGCAGAGCAACAAGAACGCCCTAAACCCAGTAGTAGAAGAGAAATAGTAAAAATTAGAGCAGAAATAAACAACATCGAGACCAAAGAAACAATTGAACAGATCAATGAAACCAAGAGTTGGTTTTTTGAAAAAGTAAACAAAATTGACAAACCTCTAGCCAGACTTATCCAAAAGAAAAGAGAGAGCACCCAAATAGACAAAATTATGAATGAAGATGGACTTATTACAACCAACCCCTCAGAAATACAAGCAATTATCAGGGAATACTATGAAAAATTATATGCCAACAAATTGGACAACTTGGAAGAAATGGACAAATTCCTAAACACACACTCACTACCAAAATTCACACGGGAAGAAATAGAAAACCTGAACAGACCCATCACGAGTGAAGAAATTGAATCAGTGATCAAAAATCTCCCAACAAATAAGAGCCCTGGACCTGATGGCTTCCCTGGGGAATTCTACCAGACATTTAAAACAGAATTAATCCCACTTCTTCTCAAGCTATTCCAAAAAATAGAAAGCGAAGGAAAACTCCCGGACTCATTTTATGAAGCCAACATCCTTCTGATTCCCCAGCCATTCAGAGATCCAACAAAAAAAGAGAACTACAGGCCAATATCCTTGATGAATACGGATGCAAAAATTCTCAACAAGATCCTTGCAAATCGAATCCAGAAGCACATACAAAGAATCATCGACCAAGATCAAGTGGGATTCATTCCTGGGTTACAGGGCTGGTTCAACATTCGCAAATCAATCAATGTGATACATCAAATCAATAAAAGAAAAGATAAAAACCATATGATCCTGTCAATAGATGCAGAAAAAGCATTTGACAAAGTACAGCATCCCTTCTTAATAAAGACTCTCGAGAAAGTTGGGATAGAAGGAACCTACTTAAACATCATCAAAGCCATCTATGAGAAGCCTTCAGCGAACATCATCCTCAACGGGGAAAAACTCAGAGCTTTCCCCCTGAGATCAGGAACACGACAGGGATGCCCACTCTCACCACTGCTGTTTAACATAGTGCTGGAAGTCCTAGCATCAGCCATCAGACACCAAAAGGAAATCAAAGGCATCAGAATTGGCAAAGAGGAAGTCAAACTTTCTCTCTTCGCAGATGACATGATACTCTACATCGAAAACCCGACAGACTCCACCAGAAGCCTGCTAGAACTGATCCAAGAATTCAGCCAAGTTGCAGGGTACAAAATCAATGTACAGAAATCGGTTGCATTTTTATACACCAACAATGAAGCAACAGAAAGAGAAATCAAGAAACTGATCCCATTCACAATGGCACAAAAAACCATAAAATGCCTCGGAATAAACCTAACCAAGGATACAAGAGATCTGTATGATTAAAACTATAGAAAACTTATGAAGGAAATTGAAGAAGACACAAAGAAATGGAAAAACATGCCATGCTCATGGATAGGAAGAATAAATATAGTTAAGATGTCATTACTACCTAAGGCACTCTACACATTCAATGCAATTCCAATCAAAATTGCACCAGCATACTTCTCAAAACTAGAACAAACTATCCAAAATTTGTATGGAACCACAAAAGACCCCGAATAGCCAAAGTAATCCTGAAAAATAAAACCAAAACGGGAGGGATCACCATCCCAGACTTTAGCCTCTACTACAAAGCTGTCATCATCAAGACAGTATGGTATTGGCACAAAAACAGACACATAGACCAATGGAACAGAATTGAGAACTCAGAAGTGGACCCAAAAGTATACAGCCAACTGATATTTGACAAAGCAGGAAAGAATATCTGATGGAAAAAAGACAACCTTTTTAACAGATGGTGTTGGGAGAACTGGACAGCAACATGCAGAAGAATGAAACTAGATCATTTTCTCACACCATGCACAAAAATCAACTCAAAATGGATAAAGGACCTGAACGTGAGACAGGAAACTATCAACACCCTAGAGGAGAAAGCAGGAAACAACCTCCTGGACCTCCACTGCAGCAACTTCTTACTTGACACATCCCCAAAAGCAAGGGAATCAAGAGCAAAAATAAACTGTTGGGACCTCCTCAAGATTAAAAGCTTCTGCACAGCCAAGGAAACAACCCAGAAAATTAATAGGCAACCAACGGAATGGGAAAAGATAGTTGCAAATGACATATCAGATAAAGGGTTGATATCCAGAATCTACAAGGAACTCACCAAACTACATGCCCGAAAAACAAACAACCCAATGAAGAAATGGGCAGAAGATATGAACAGACACTTCTCCAAAGAGGACATCCAGATGGCCAACAGACACATGAAATGCTGCTCAGCATCACTCCTCATCAGGGAAATACAAATCAAAACCACACTGAGATACCACCTCACGCCAGTCAGAGTGGCTAAAATGAGCCAATCAGAGGACTCTAGATGCTGGCGAGGATGTGGAGAAACGGGCACCCTCCTACACTGTTGGTGGGAATGTAAACTGGTACAGCCCCTCTGGAAAACAGTGTGGAGGTTCCTCAAGGAAACTAACAATAGAACTCCCCTATGACCCAGCAATAGCACTGCTAGGAATTTACCCAAGGGATACAGAAATGCTGATCCATAGGAGCACATGTACCCCAATGTTCATAGCAGCACTCTCCACAATAGCTAAAACCTGGAAAGAGCCTAAGTGTCCATCAACAGATGAATGGATCAAGAAGATGTGGTTTATCTATACCATGGAATACTACATGGCAATGAGAAACAATGAAATCTGGCCATGTGTAGCAACATGGATGGACCTTGAGGGTGTTATGCTGAGCGAAATAAGTCAGGCAGAGAAGGACAAATATCATATGTGTGCACGTATAGGAGGATTAGGAGGAACTTAACAGAGGACCAAGGGGGAGAAGAAGGGCGGAAATGGTGGGGGAAAGGGAGAGAGGCAAACCATGAGAGACTCTTGAATGCTGACAAAAACTGAGGACTGATGGATGTGGGGGGGAGGAGGGATGGGTATGGAGGACGACACTTGTGGGGATGAGCACTGGGTGTTATGTGGAAACTAATTTGACACTAAACTATTTAAAAAAAAAAAAAGAAAGAAAACAACACGAAGTTACCTTCATTACCACAAATCCTGAGCTAATTCAAGCTCATTCTAATCAAAATGCTCTGTCTCTCTCCCCAATTTATAAGTAATTTTTAAAGGTCAGAGGTCAAATCTGTAATTTCAATGTTTGACCCCTGTAGCACTGAATATGATGCCATGGTTGAAGTGGGGTCAGTACTCTAAGGATCAATGCTTGTTTGAGTTCTACTTATTTGTACAGTAATTGTATCTTGTATGCCAGAACTTGGTGACAGTTCTTATTGAGAGAACATATGTACTCTGAACAACATACCCTAAAAATCAATAAGGAACTTTTACTGAGCAACTACTATGTGCTGGACACTACAATAAGTGCTTTGAATATAAATAGTAAGTATTTTCAATGTTTATTTATTTATTTTGAGAAAGAGAAAGAGCACATGAACATGCACAAGTGGGGGAAGGGCAGAGAGAGAGGGAGAGAGAAAGAATCCCAAGGATGCTCCACACTCACTGCAAAGCCAACACAATGCTCTCTCTCTCTCATGACCATGAGATCATGACCTGAGCTGAAATCAAGAGTCAGACACTTAACCAACAGAGTCACCCAATGCATGAATAAAGAATCTTATTTAATAGCCTTTAACAAACTAGTAAGACATGTCAGGTGTGCCCAATCCTCTCCAAACCCTAGAATCACCTTGGAAGTTCCTTAACAAGAGAATCTCATTGAGTTAATAAAAGGATGGACTGCAAGCATCATTTTTGTTTAAAGGCTCTCCACTGATTCTGCATATAACGGTTTCATTAGCAAAATATAATTTTATTATAATTCACATGTTATTTACTCTAATCTGGGAACTTGAAATACTTCTTAAATTCCTAATATTTAAGTATTAAGTCAAATGCATTATATTTAGTACATGGTTGTAAACAAAGGCTGAGATGAAATCTGCAGATAATCATGTACAAAATGTCTTCTGGAAACAGTGTGTCTTATATGACACATGTACTACATTACCCACTGATGTAATTGGCATTTCCTTGCTTTTATTGGTTTCAGTCTGACCTTTCCTGAAACTCTTGTAAATTCATTAATTTGCATGGAAGATAATGTGGTCTGAGGGCCAGACTGGAGCCAAGATATGCCACAGTTCTAATCCCAGCTCCACAGCTGACTCTCACGAGGATTCTTGAAAATCGATAATTCTAAGATTTGCACCTACAGAGTGAGTCAAATTTGACAGCAGTCCTAGTAACATTTTGAGAAGTGAAATGTTAAAATATGAAGATCACATATGTTTACTTTGGGTGCCATAAATCCAAAATGGTAGTGCCAACTTGGAAGAATAGCTATTTCAAAAGAACCATCTAGTTTTCCTGTCACAAAGGAAAGAAACAAAAAATAAAACCTTTGCTTATTAAGAAAAATTCTCATCCAGATATGTATTAAAACAGAAAGGTATAATATACGTCGCTCACATTATCTAATAAGAACAGTTATACAGCAGAGCAAGGTACATCAAGATATCCAATAGTCTTAATTTAAATGAAGTACTGATTCACTGAGTAGTTTGAGCATTTGTAACTCCTGTTTAATTTCAGCAAGGTTTTTTATTTTAATTTAGATGGTGAAAATGACATTCTTGGTTTTGCAGGCAGTATAAAAACTAACTGTGTTGATATGCCAATATCATGTCTCTGTAGTTGTAAAATGCATAGACATTGCTGTTTACCTGATAAATAAAGATGAGGAATGAAAAAAACATTCATCAAGGTGTATCCTGGTGGCTCAGTGGGTTACGTGTCTAACTCTTACAGCTCAGGTCATGAAATCATGGTTTGTGGGATCGAGCCCGTATGAGTCTCTGTGCTGACAGTGAAGAGTCTGCTTGGATCCTCTTTTCCTCATTCTCTGGCTCTTTCCTGCTCACTTTCTCTCAAAATAAATAAACATTTAATACATTTAAATACACCAAAAATTAAAGTTTATTATCCCAAGTCAATATGCCTTGGTCACTGATTCCAAAGTAATCAATAAACACATAAAGACAAATTCCTTTATATCATTAAAATACTTAGCATTTTATTATCAATTTACAGAAAGGGAGAACATAGGGGTGCCTGGGTGGCTCAGTCGGTTAAGCCTCCAACTTCCGATCAGGTCATGATCTCACAGCTTGTGGGTTTGAGCCCCACGTAGGGCTCTGTGCTGATAGCTCGGAGCCTGGAGCCTGCCTCGGATTCTGTGTCTCCCTCTCTCTCTGTCCCTGCCCAACTGGCACTGTCTCTCTATCTCCTTAAAATAAATAACATTATGAAAGAAAGAAAGAAAGAAAGAAAGAAAGAAAGAAAGAAAGAAAGAAAGAAAGAAAGAAAGAAAGAAAGAAAGAAAGGAGAACATATATTTAAAGTTTTCACCTAGTTAATAAATTAATACCTGGTGAGATAAGGTAGTGTAAAACATGGTTAATATTACTTGAATTTATTTAATAAAGGAATTATTTTAAGAATAAAAGCAAATTATTGTGGGTTTTTTTTTTCTGGTTTTCATTTGCGAAATTGAGATTAAACATTATTTTAAAAATTTCAGTGTTGTCTCTCCTTTCATCCTTTTTCCTTTACCCATACTGCAACCCAAATTGATCCAAGAACATGAACTAGCTTTGTAAAATAATGTTTTGCTGACACAAATGACAATAATTCAAACATAGATTAAATTTCACTTTCTAATCTTAAGGGCTTTTTTAAAAATAGAAATTTGTTTAGAAAGTAATAATTTGGTGTTTACTGAACCTCAAACATTCAGAAGGAATCTTTGATCTCTTGTTCACTCTTGTAAATCTCTCGTCTGCAAACCATATTTTAGTAACCTAAAAAATCAGGTCACAGATCTCCCCTTTACTACTCAGAGAATTTTCTCTATGTTAGACCTTTTTTATTTTTTTATTTTTTTATTTTTATTTTTTAATATTTTTATTTATTTCTAGGAGAGAGAGAGAGAGAGACAGTGTGAGCAGGGGAGGGTCAGAGAGAGAGGGAGTCACACTGAAACAGGCTCCAGGCTCTGAGCTGTCAGTCAGCACAGAGCCCGACGCGGGGCTCGAACCCACAAACCGCGAGATCATGACCTAAGCGAAAGCCGGACGCTTAACCGACTAAGCCACCCAGGCGCCCCTGTTAGGCCTTTTTTAAAAGAGCATCTCATCTAAAACCCCACAGTATCTTCCTGGAATTAGTTATCATAATGCTTTAGTATTCAGGATAAGTGAGAATGTGAAATTAAAAGAAAAACTAAAAAACAGAAAGAAAAAAGAAAAAGAAAAATATTTTTTAAAAGAGTGTTCTGGTAATTTTATATATTAAATTCAATTCATACTTAAAAATAATTTTAAGTTCACCTTCTATAATTTAAAATTTATAATTCTATAATTTAAAAATTATATATAGAGGGACAGACAGAGTATTAGTGGGAGGGGCAGAGAGAGAGGGAGACACAGAATCCGGAGCAGGCTCCAGGCTCTGAACTGTCAGCATAGAGCCTGATGGGAGGGGAGATCATGACATGAGCCAAAGTTGGACACTTAACTGACTGAGCCACCCAGTGCTCCTACCCAGAAAAAAATGAAAATACTAACTCAAAGGTTTTTTTTCTTCACTATTTGGTTGCATTCATGAGTGGTTAAGTAATACCACTCAACTACATATTTGCATCAAATTTGAGAATTTTTCTTAAGATGTTTTTGAGGAATTTATAGCCATTAGATAAAATTTTATTCAGACTTTCTTGGTTGAAAGCAATTAAAATTTAGTTATTAGATAATAAATTGGGATCAATTCAAATCAACATTTGTTCTGTGAAGAAGACCATTATTCATCAAACTATTTCAACTTTGTGTTATAATGAAGTAACATCTATGTATGTATTGTGAGAAATATTAGATTGTCATATTAAGTATTTCATTCTAGAACTGCCTCATAAGTATATAAATAAAAAAACTATAAGGATGCACATTAACAGTGGTATTGCTCTATTTCAGTATTTTTAAAATGCTACATTTAATGGTTTGTATCTTATCAATTGCCTTTTTTGTTAATGTATCAGTGTCACTGTGTCCATACCAGAAAAAAATAAATCACGGGAAAGATATACTTCCCAGGCCAGTGTATATTTGGCCCTAACTTTAAAAAATAAAATAGAGGAGGACGTGCGTAGATTTTGCATAAATATACATGGAACGAATGAAACAGATCTGTGATGAAGCAAATTGTTTACATGTGTGGCTTTATCTTTAGAGCCAAAATGGCTTACTCAGTGAAACATGTGAAGTGAATCTGGCTCTTGTTTTAGGAATTATCCCAACCATGTTATATTGTCCACAACACCTCCCAACTTTGCTAGAGTAATTTAACTCTGCACACTTCCATGTATCTAGTACTGTGCTATGCTCTGTTCTAGACACTGCAGGTGATGCCAAAGATAGATTCCTCAGAGGGCTCGTGAGGCAGCAGCCATAAGGAAGTTACAAAACAAAATAGAGTAAAGCATCATCTATGAAATTCATGGGGATTCAAAGATCAGAGACATTCTGCCTAACTTAAGGAGGTGAAGAGATAATAGAAAAGGGTTTCTCAAAGGAGTCTCTCAAGACTATAGGGGATTTCAAGTGGTGGAGATAGTACAGAAGGCGAGGCAGGAAACAGGAAGAAGTCTCAGGGGCTGAGAATTTACGGTAAGCTAGGGAGAAGGAACAGAATTAGAGACTTGTTGTACTTTCATTTCTCAAGCAAGACTTGAGCCAATTAAATGAAGAGCAAAATTGCTTTGCCTTGATTGCAACTGCTCATTAACAATTACAAATGAAAATCTCTTTCACATGACTGGACGCAGCTACTTAACTCAGTTCAGCGAAGCATTCAACATCAATCTAACTTAATGGCATTACTTAGAACTGATTTTATTGCTTTATATATTTTTGAAACTGAACACTTTCTTTTCTGTATATGTAATGCTCTAAAGTGTAACTGAGCAAGCGATATTCCAATGGGTCATTACTGTTTCATTCATGAAATGCACATGAGTGATATCTGTACTCTACTAAATAATTTGTTTACTCAGAGAGGTAGGTTTCCTGGCATTTTATAGAATGGAAGTCCCAGTTTTATCATCAGTATTTTCTTTTTTCTATTTTTGTTATTAACTAGAAATCAGAGCTAATCTGTAAATATTTATTAATACTTCATAGCAATTGTATTTCATATGTGTGACTCCCCTGCTCTGAAATATACTGGGATTATATCTGAACCTACATCTATTCCATTTACTCATGGGGGCAGGAGTGACTTGCTTCCCTATAAAAGGAAACTATAAATTAATATGTGGCTGCCACAAGAATTCACATATTTTTAATTTAATTTTTACTATAGTTTTATAGAGTCATATTACCAATCTTATTATTTATGAGAAAACTGATGATCATTAAGGTAAAATAATTTGTCCACAAGCTAGTTGCCCACAGGCATGGTTGTTGTTTAAATGAAAGCCATTAAATTCCAAACTACATATTCTTTCCCTTATATTACAGTGTCTTTCTGAAAGAAAAGAAATACTTGTGAAGTGAGACACTAACTGTCAAATTGTAGTGTTTTATACATAAATACACATATATACATATGCATGCATAAATTATTTCTGGGATTCATTTATTATTGGTGTTCTATCAATTCTGTTTAGGTGAGGCATAACATAATTTTAAGATATCAAACAGGCATCGCCTATTTCATAAACCAAGAAAAGCAGTTTATGCATATTCCCTTATATCATTTGTATCTTGAAATCAAGAAAGCACAGGGGTATAAATATAGCATTTGGAATAGGAACATTCAACATTTTCCCCCCAACTCTAAAATTTCCTTTTCCAAGGAATTTTCCCCATAATTTAAAAACTATGTTTTGTTTAAAAGATAATAGGGCAATTTAATCCAAATATTTCTGACTCATACTGAAGCTTAGTAAAAAACTTCTTTGGTAAGGTTTACTGTGAATAAACATATTTTGAAGACTGAATACATTAAAAATTTTTTTCATAAATATATTAATGGAGTATAAATTCAATTCTTGGAGCATTTATGGTTAATTTAAAACCAAGGAACTATAGGTAACACATATAGCAAAAACACAGAAGTAAGAAAGAAAGGGGAAAGGGGAAGATGGAATGAATGAAGAATGGAGAAAGGAAGGGAGAGAGAAGTGGATGAAAGGAGAAGGGAAAAGAAGGAAGGGAAAAGAAAGAAACTAGGAAGAAAATAATTTATCTGACATTTCATATTGTTTTTCAGTGTCAGTCTTTTTACCTATATTATTCTGTATTTGATATCATGAGCCTATTACATAACTAAATAAAGAGATTCAGATTATAACCTACAGTAATTTTAAATAAGGGCAGCCACCTTAAAATCTTTCTGAAACAACTTGGGGTATAAATTGTGGTGCAGTTGTGATTTTCACCATAGCATCCTATGCCAAGCACATACCTCTCCATTAGTGGTTCCCAAATGTTGGGCCTGTACCAGACTAACCTGGAAGTCTTATCAAAACACAAATTACTGGGTCCATCCTCAAAGTTTCTGCTACAAGACGTCTGAGGTAAGGCCCAAGAGTTTGCATCTCTCAGCTTCCCAGATGATGCTGGCTCGGGACCATCTTTGAAAACGGCCACTATAGCCCATCCACTGGAGGGCTGTTTTCTGAGCCTGAGACTTCTGTGTAGTCTCTGTACAACCACTACTGCTCATGTCATATGTGAGCTGGGACTACAAACAAGAAGCTAAATTTGGTATTTTTTCCTTCCTCATTTTTAGTCTCTCCCATACCAGGGAGAGCTCCCTTTAAAATAGGTCTAAGTGGAGCAGGCCAGAACAGGCACAATCCAACAGCCAACATGCACCACCTATCTCCAATTCTCAGCTCTGGCAGCCCTTCCTGCCTCATGGTCAGCCAAAAGTGTCATTGCAAGGACTCCATCTCTCTTCTAACTCTAAAACTTCTTAAAATTCTTCTAAGCAAGATTTATTCCTACCCTACATAGTAAAGGGTTTTCTCTTAACATATCTTTTGTCCAATTGTAAAACAATTATTCGAGATATTTTCAAAAACTTTTTTTCAATAATTGCTGAAAAGCAATGGTTGACTTTTCATTTTACTGAGCAGAGGGAATGTCGAAGTGGAAGGCAGTCTGGATAACAGTTGACGGGGAGATAATGCAAGTCCAGAGCCCAGCGTAGATAAAGACATAAAGGGCAAGAGAGAAGGGACAGCCAGAGTTATATGGCTACTAGTTCTGGAGGTGTGGCAGAAGATAGGCCCAAAAGATGAGCTCTCTCTTTCACCTGCATCCTTAATATTCCTGGGTACAAGAGCCAATGGGGTGTGTTGGCAGAAGGATAGGGAACAGAGGGGTGGTGATGCTAGCTACATCAAGACAGCTGCAATAAACCAGGTGGGTGGCGTTTTTCATACTTGAATTCAAATATCTGAGATAACTATCAGCCAAAGCTGATTCTGAAAAGACTTCAGGGAAGGTACAGAGACAGGTAAGACTAGCTTGCTTTATTCTGAGTCCACACTGACAGAAGACAGCTTCGGTTCCTGCTGCTCCCTGACCTCCTGAGCATAGAGGGAGTGACTGCTCTGGCTTTCAGTGGGTCAGACTGATTTTTTGAGGACAAGAAAAAATTCTCAAGAAAAGAGGTTAGCTAATGCTCTCACAACATTTTCAGAAAAGTATAATCAATAGGAAATGAGAGTATTATAACACTTTAAGATCATCTGAATAATAAGAAAAACCACATCACACTTTGGGACTGCATGAATATCTCTGTATCTTGAGCTTGTTCAAGACATCCTGAAAGAAAGAGGTGTCAGTATTGTCTTTTTAAAAATGTCCTACACCATCTCCTTGATCTGTAAACTTTAAAAAAGATTCAAGTTCTTCCCGATCCAGGCTAAAGTAAAGAAGCTGTGACCAGGAATCCCATTGCCATTTATTATTCTTCAGTGTTGTCTACTATTCTCTGAGTATTTCTCGATAAGAAATATTTGAATGCATGACAGGGAGCATCACGAACATTGCACCTGCAAGAAATATTTCACATATCCTTTTAGGACATTTTGTTATTTTTCTCTAAGCCAATATCCTTTCCATTTTATGCACAAAAGACCATTAAGCATTTCAAGAGCATAAACATTTTACCTTCAGAACTTTGGTACTTCAGTCATAATACTGTCATTATATGGCTATAAGTCTAAAATGGGATTATCTTCTCTTTCCAGTACCTATCAACTGCAGTTTAGAAGTACCCTTATATTTCTATCCTATGGGTCCAATCTCATGGCAAGAATTACTCTTTATTTTTAGCAATGCCTCCAAGTCTCTGGGTCACACATTACAAAAAGACAATGTCATGTTGTTTCATTTTTCTAGGGAGTTGAAATAAATCCTCAAAGTACTTTTACCAAATGCATAAAAGTCATCAATGTGAATACTTCCTAATATGTTATTATTATAATTACATGTAGTCAATGCTTTTGGGATTGTGAATCATTTTTATAAGTAATATAGTATTTGATCCTCTCAATAATACTGTAGTTATCCCACTTTGTGGGTTGAAAAAAATGAGGTTCAGGAAAATGAATGGACTTGTCTTAATCAACTAATGAGAGGGTAATGGCAGAGGATTCTGGAGGCACTCCAGGCTCTGAGGTTGGGCCTTTGCTTGACTTCTAACAGAGCATAATTCTAAGATGCTTACATCAACAGTCACCAGAATACAGAGGATGAGGAAGTCACCCTAAGAAGTACTGAGTTGGCCTTTGCATGGCATTAGTTTCTAGAATCCTCCTCCTTTTCCTGCTTCCTTCTCTCTCCCCACTTTCTCTTCTTTCTCCTCCTCACCATCACCGTCCTCCTTCTTTTTCTAGACCAAGTCTAAATTGAACAGCTTAGCTGCTAGTTAAGAACACATTCTCTAGGGCCCAGTGCTACAAGGACATTATGGATGATGGATCCTCTCATTCACCCAGCCCGTTGTGTCATGCCAATTCTTCCTTAAGGCAGGACCAGGTATGGGAACTCTTTCTGAGCAATGTGTCCCACCTGGAACAGAGTGTTTGCAAACTCCCACTGAAGAGACACAGACTGAGTGTTTTATCAGCGACATTCAAAAGAGCTGGTTCTGGTTCCTCTAAGTACAGATGCGGGGGCCTAGATGTTATTAATCATTTCCATTCATAAAACTCCCTGGGCTCTAAATAAAAATGTTCAAATATTTAAGAACAAGTCTAATCTCCAAAATAGATGTGTTATGAGCTGCCACAGCAACATTTCATGTAATTAATCATATGATGGTCCAGAAAGATGAGCTCTCTCTTTCACCTGTATCCTTGACCTCCACCGATCCCAGGGGTGCTACAGTCGGTAGAGTATATTGGCAGCCAGGTAGGGAACAGAGGGGCAGAGCACTACTACAATAAGACAGCTGCAATGAACCAGCAAGGTGATTTTGTTTTTCATGTTTTACATTGGATATTTCTATTATCTACTAGCCAGAACCATTTATCTGAACAGAACATTTTGTTTCTTTAACATTTGATAAATAAAAGCCTTAGATTTAGATACGTTCTGATTTCACTGTTCCCTTTAAAGGTCACTCATGTGAAATCCAGGATAGGTTGAAAAAAATCACAATGTAGCCCTCTCCCCACAACCATCTCCTCAATCTCTAAGCCTGCTTGATCATTTTACTGTTTAGGGAGGGTGATATTAACATAATGCAGAGCTTTTCTGGGGAAAAGAATTCCTGCATTGTCACTGCATGACTCTGAGCTAGAAACCTCTGTGTAGTTCTCAGTGACAAAGCGGGGAGAAAGCATGCTGTAAAACATATTTCTCAAAAAGAACACTTCAGGCTCCTGGTAGGAAAATCAGTCTGCAGCAAAATAACACTACTACCACCACCATAGGAATGGATTTCTATGTAAGAGTGTTGGCTTGTAAGTAAACCAAGGATAGGATCAAGTCTTACTTTCTTTTCATCTCCTTCTGTGCTTATACAGTTCCTTATCTATGAAGAATATGCAGTTTTTGTATTTGTTACTTTCCTGGTTTTTCTGTTTTCCTCCAGCTGACGATATGATTTCCTATCTCTCCTGAAAGTTCTTTGTTATTTGGAAAAGAAAAGATCCTTCTACCTTCAGATAGCTGGCTTGTAACACAGAGCTCCAAGGAGAGGAAGAAAAGAAATGAAAATGTAGGACTTTAATATTAGAATCCAGATGCCACTGAGTAGCTGGTTGAATTTCTCTTCATAATCTTCTTCTTCCTTGGAACCCTATAAGCTATTAAAACTGCCTTTATGATTTTGAATGTACCTATGTCAACTGGTGCTACTTCCCAATTGGGTGCTACAACCCAGTTGATTATCTGGTCCTTAAGAGGATTGTGCCTTATTCATGTTATACCCTTTAAAGAGCTTATACTACCTAGTTCCTAATAATGTATAAGAAAAATTCATTGAGTATCTTAGCCTGGATTCCCGAGGAGAAAAAATAGCCGTTTACAAAATAATATTCGCTAATACTTCAGTGGGAAAGGAGTGCAGGAGACAGGAACACAGAAAAAGAGGAATGGAGAAGAAAGAAGAGAGAACAAATCTAAAGCGTGCATAACCTAGCTAGCCACTGCTTGATGTCAAACAGCGCTGTTTGATCTTACAGAATTGAGTTTAGAAAGACTTGTCTGCATATAAACTAACCACCTCACAGGACTTTTTGAATATTTGCTGTCTCTCATTGGCCAAAGGTGAAGAGCTCCAAAGCCATTAATTTCCCTGCACTTTTAAGCTGCATGTGCTCAGGCTTTGACTATGTCTACAGCACCTCATACCTGATAGCCACAGGTTAAAAGGAAATTGACTGGAGCTCACACAGAACTAGTCACCATAACATCAGCTGAGGAGAAACAGAGAGCCAAGGACCCCAAAGACAGTAAAACCAAGAGAACCACAGGTAGGGCTTAGAAGATATCTGATACTTTGGCCAAAGTTGCTAGAGTTCTTAGATGAAGGGCTGCCTGAAAAGCAAGATTCCATTTGTTTCTGAGTTTTACTGGGATGAACGTCATTCGATCATACTTGTACTTTACTGTTAAGGTACTGCCATGGAACCTTCTTATCAGAAATGTTCCTAATATTTAGGGAAAGGCCAAGTACACTTTATATGAACCATATATGTATGTATTAAATATATGTGGTTAAAAAAATGGCACAAATATGACCTTAGTGCTAAGGTCAAGTTTATCAAGTGAACACCACAGTGGAGTCATACTGTTAATGATACATTTGCTCATTCTTTCTCTAGGTTATTCAGTTGTGAACAACAGTAAAAAAAAAAAAATCTACGAGAATTTGTATATAAACACAAATGAGCAGGGCAGGTCAGCACGTTTATTCTATACAGGTAAATACAACTAACAAGTTATCAAATGAGCTTTCTACTCTGATCCAGACAGGTACTGAAGATGCATAAACAAGAAGAAACCCTCCTTTCAAGTTACTCACACTTTAGAAGAACAGGTATACATCTATACAACTCTAACAAAATGTTGAGTTTCCACACTGTGAATACAAACTCAATGGAGGAAATGGTTAACTAAGCCTTAAAAAATAAGGGAAGGTTTCAGAAAGGAGGTGCATTTAGGTGAGGCTTTAAAAAATAAACAGAAACTTACTAGGCAAAAGAGAAGGGAATAACATTCTAGACAGAAGCACCAGAAAAGAAAAAGAATCTTGTCCAGTAAACATGTCCTAACTAAACAGTTTCCTTCTAGGAAACTTATGTGCATCAGCGTTAAGGTTTTGGAGTTTCTCTCACTCTACCCTGGGTCTGGAGTTTGAATTTGAGTTGGGGCACAGAAAAAGATTCAACATAAAGAAGCATTGGGATGAAAACCAGAGAACGTACTAGTGCTCAGTACCCAGAGCACACCCAATGTGAGAAACACTTCAACTCTCCTCTTCTTGCTCTTGGATGATGAAGCCCCTTAATTTGTCTAGTTTCCAGGAGATGTCTGTGGTCCACATCATTTCAGGTAATAAGGGATGGGTGGTGAGCAAAGTGAAGGTGTGGAGAGTTGGGGAAAATTCTGATGGAGTTTGACAGTTCTGATGGGTTCCACCCACTCCTTCAACTAACTGAGAACTCCGTTGTGCTAAAATTCTTCATTTTGCTTTAATGGTTATTTTAAAATATGACAAGTTAGAAAAAAACATAACACCTTTAAAGACATTATTTTCTTTTCTGCTTTTTGCAAGCTAGTAAAAACACATTAATTTGTTTTGTTTTTGCTTCTCTGATTTTGAGCACTGATTTGTATATCCACTTATTTAAAAAATTCATTGATTAGTATATCCACTTATTTAAAAAAATTCATAGTACATGGTAAAAAGAAGGGGAAAGAAATTAGAAAAATTTTACCTGAGAAAATTCTACAAAAAATAAATAATATATTATTAAAGTACTTACTTACATATTGCCTTTCCCATTTAGAAATATCCTGCGTTAACTTAGAAAGGCTTGACACTTCTGCTTTGATGAAAACAATATATTATGCAATCCCAAATGTGTATATACATGTGTGATTGTGTGCGTGCGCGCGTGTGTGTGTGTGTGTGTGTGTGTGTATTTTGCAGTGAGGAACTGGAATCCTCCTAAAATAGGATGCATTTTAATTTTAATTGATTCTGAATATCCACACAGTGTGCTGGTGGTATCTACTAAAAGAGTAATAATTTATTTTGTATTAGCTTAGAAGTGCCATAATATTTAAACTGTGAATCTAAATTTCTGTGGTGGATATCAACTACCTTTGGAATATATTATTTGCCTTTAATACCAAATGTAAAAAATGAATCTCAAGAAAGAAATGGAGTTTCTTAGACTGTGAACCATTCTTTGGTACATTAACACATATCAAGCATGCATCACACTGCTTAATGTTAAATGCTGTGATACCTGCAAATCAATATAACAAAAACCCAGAATAACTTTTTTTCATCAATTTACATAGATATTACAATCTCCCTTTTTATGCAGAATGTCCCACCCATGATTTTCGTGATTTCCAGCATATTACAAGAGTGTGATAGCGCAGGGGCTATTGTGAAAACCACTGGATCATTTCAGCTACTACAAAATGCAGCAGCAGCTTCCTTGCTTAAGGGTCTCTGCCAGATGGATCGTATTAACGTCTGTGCATTACGGCTTGCACTGGCTACCAGGGTGTTTCTGGATGCAGTTCAAACGGGTTGCCTTTGATCTATGAAGCTGTATACATTTTAAGCCAGAAACTATTTATCCTACAATCACCCGTAGTGGGCAAGATGAAACAGGGAACCATTGTTGAAACTGCATCATAATTCAAAGCCAGTACCTTTCTCAGTCAAGTCTACCAAGTTGCCATTACTTGGGAAATTCAGCTGAACTCTTAGTCTGCTCTTGACTAGATGGATGGCCTAATATAGAAGATAAGGTATAATTCTTTCATAACATAATATTCCATGTATCCTAAAATAGGGTGAAATATTTTGGTATTTTTACTGTGCATTTAAGTATCTTATACATGTTGGCTGAGGTATATCATTTAAATAAAAAGGAGAGGCACCTGGGTGGCTCAGTTGGTTGTGTCTGACTTCATCTCATTGTTCGTGGGTTCCAGCCCCACGTCAGGCTCTGTGCTGACGGCTGGGAGCCAGGAGCCTGCTTCTGTTTCTGTGTCTCCCTCTTTCTCTGCCTCTTCCCAGCTTGTACTCTGTTTCTCTCTCTCTCAAAAATTAAATAAACATTAAAAAATTTTTAACAGAACATCTTTCTTAATTTGGGATTTTGTTTTACATGGACAAGGTTTTATTATCACTATCTTTGTTTCCCCAAATTTTAAAGATTGATCTAAATAAACTGTTTTCTTTTTATTTAGAAAAAGTGTGATTGCTTACAGATAAAAAAAAAAAAGATTTAAAATCATCCATCATTCCACCTTCCAGCTATTCTAGGTGTAAAATGAGATTGAATTCAACAAAGAGCAATGTACCTAGCATTAACTAAATTAAAGATATTCAGGTCACCTGGCTGGCTCAGTCAGTAGAGCATGTAGCTCTTAATCTTGGGGTCATGAGTTTGAACCCCATGTTGACTGTAGCTTAAATAAATAAACTTTTTACCAAAAGATGTTCATTTACTTATTCATTCATTTATTTGTCAAGTAAAATACAGTGCTGCACACTGAGCTAAAAACAAAAAAATAATGAGATTTGGAACCTGAATTAAGAGGTATCATGTAAATAATTAATTGAAATATATATTATAGTCTTATAATTATATTTTTGACGAATATTTTAAGCATGGTAGTGGCTCAGAGGATAAAAATTAACCCAGTCTGGGGCAGAGAGATAACAGTAGAACTTAAGAAAACAAAACTAAAGCTAGACCTTGAAAACTGAAGTGAACTGTGTCAGGTAAACATAGAAGGAAAGATGAAGAAAATCACTCACTCTAGAACTAGACTGCCTGGGTTCAAACCTGGCTCTGCTTTGACACATCCTGTCAAAGCAACCTTGTCAACACATACCTTCTATGAGTTATTCAACACTCTGTCCCTCAGTTCTCTCACGTGGGGTAACTTAATCTACATACTGTACTTAGAACAGCATTAGCTACTATTATAAAGATATAGGAAATACAGACATGCTTCATTCTGTTGTGCTTCGCTGTATTGTGCTTTGCAGATATTACTGTGTTTTTTATGAATTCAAGGTTTTTGGCAGCCCTGTATCAAGCAAATCCATTGGCACCAAGTTTCCAACACCATTGTTCACATTATGTCTCTGTGTCACATTTTGGTAATTCTCGTAAGTGTTCAAACTTTCTCATTGTCATTTGTTATGGTGATCTATGATCAGTGATCACAACTCCCTAAAAGCTCAGACGATGGTTAGAATTTTTTAGTAGCAAAGTACTTTGTAAATCAAGGTATGTACACTATTTTTTTTTAGAAATAAAAAAATATGGGCCCTAAGAAACCAAAGAATTCATTTGACTAGTTGTATTGTGATATTTGCTTTATTGCAGTCATCTGGAACTTAACCTGCAATATATCTGAGACATGCCATAACTGGATGTATTTGAGGAACTGCCAACTATTTGGGTCCTTGAGTGTAGAGAAAGAGCTGGGAAGTTGCAGGAAATGCGGCTGTAGACAGAGTGGGGTCAAATCATGAACAACCTTAATTACATCCTATGAAAACGAGTTTGGACTTTATAATATAGACAAACAAGAACCAATAAAATCTTCAAGGTAGAGGAGTGGTGTAATATAATCTGAATATCAGCAAAAGAATTTTGGTAGCAACAGAGTGTGAATCATTAGAAGGAAAAAGGATTGGAGGTGAGATAATAGTTCACAAACAAATTGCTGCAACAATCACATATTAACAGCACTTAGAAAGCCCTGACTGCATTTTCCAAGTTTTTAATGAAAAGCTTAAGTTTCAAAATTGATGTCACCAGGATAAGAAGGGAGAGAGGACAAACAACATAAGAAACATAGTTATCAATGTCTTTTTCTTTCTTATAAAATAGCCCACAAATCTTTAAAGTCCTATTTGCATCTCACCTCCTTCAGGTCTCCTCTGGTGATTCCAAGCGTAAGGCCAGGGCTGCACCTCATTAAAAACTCTAGAGAACTGGGCAAAGCTGTATCTTTAAATATATTTAGAAACTGACAGAAATAGCTTTTGATTAATTAACATCAGGAGTGTTATACAGGACAAGTTGCGAAGTGTGAGTGGAATGTGTTTGGAAAGGAGAAGTTAGAAGGAGAAGGCACAGAAAGAAAGGAAGCTGGAATTTTAATGAAGTAAGAGGACCAACTTCACTAGAAATAGAGACTGTGGCAGGGGCTCACGGGAATAAATTTAAGAATAATTTAAATATGAAAAATAAAAGTGCCCGTGTAATATTTCCTTTCCTTAGTTCAGGGTCAGGCAGCACACCGCTTTTGTTTTGGTTTGTTTTTAGTTTTTTTCTCCATGTTTTGCACATTTGTCAGTTTAAACTGACATGTGATGTTTATAGGAAAAGTAATCCACATTTTTCTAATTCATCTCCCTTGCGACTATTGTTGGAGGTTAGAGCCATTTCACATGTACAATGCATGTAACTTCTTTTAAAACACGAAATCCCCTTCTCAGACCTAATAAATATATGAACCTTGGCTCAAGTGCTCTAGTCTTTTCAAAACTAAATAATACTTGTAGTCTATATTAAAAGCTAACTGTAAACTTTCTCCAAAAGAAATTCTACACTAGGAAAATGCAGAAAGAAAAATCTCTGGTGAGTAGCAAAGGGTGGGAATACTGAACGGTGATATGTTTCTGAATTAGAAGTTGTAATAAACCAGCTGCCTGATCTGGTATAGGGCCTTTCATGCTAAGGTTGGGTAGTGGAAAATGTTAAAGAGAAATTTTCCATTCATCTCACATACTTCATTGCTTAGAAATATGAACCACCTGTAACAGGAGCCCCAGGGGATTAACAAAAGTCGTGCAGATTACCCATTAATGGCTCAGACCCCCTCCTGTTTGAAATTCAGCCCCCTTTTTCCCTCTGCACATTTCATGATCTCCTCCACTAATTATTTGGAATTCGTTTGTAATAAATGCCTTATGTTCCTCTACTGAGGCATGCTTGTTCACTAACATTTCACTTTTTCTGTGTGATGTGAGCACCACGATAGAATTCCAAATAAAGAAAAGATAAACTTTTGGTTGAGTTGTGTTTGTTTTAGAAAAGGAGAGGAAATAAAAGTGTTTATTTGGGCTGGGGTGAAAGGTCCAGTCATTGCATTTTCTCTGGTGATTCTTTCATTTTGTACTTCACTGCAGACAGGAAATGCATTTTTTAATTCTTGGAGAGAATCTAAATTGTCATTGGACTGAGTGTAAGCTTTAAATAATTTCTTTAAAGATGCCATTCTATTATTTAGTCAAAATATACACTTATTTGGATCCAGGACTTCAACAAAGTTACTGAGCATTTTCCTTTCGATTATAGAGCCATGCCATTATTTTCAGAGATTTACATCACCGGAGTGTTGCTAATAAATATGTAATCTCAGTGTCCATATGTATACATCAAATTTATTTCATGCTCAGTAAATAATTTTTATAAGACACATTTCAGTCCCTACTAATAAATAAAGATAATTTTGGTTAATGCTATATCAGCTTCTAGACCAGTGGTTCTCAACTGAGGGGCAATTTAGCCCCCTGAAAGACATTTGGCAATGACCAACACATTTTTGCTTGTCACAAGGGTGTGCCACTAGTGGGTATAGGCCCGGGAATGTACTAAACATCCTACAGTGTACTGGAAAGCTCCCTACAACAAAAAAATCACCTGGCCACAAATGTCCATAGTGTTGAGATTGAGAAAAGCTCAACTAGACAAAGTCACTTACTATCTCTGAGCCTCCGTATCACCACTTGTAAAAAAATAAATTATGAAAATTTCTTGTAACCTATTCATGCAACATTAATGCATGTGTGTTTCTTTTCCTATGTTAGGAGTTATGGACTACCAGTTACATGAGAAATTTTTCAACATCTTCAAAGAAGCACTTCTGAGACCTCAGAGACACAGAAAGCCATCTCATGGATACTACAATGATGCTTTTAGAATAGGCGGTAGTAAAACACCTTACTCCCCTTGGGGCACCCGGGTGGCTCAGTCTGTTGAGTGTCCAACTTCGGCTTAGGTCCAACTTCAGTCTCACAGTTCGTGGGTTTGAGCCCCACATCGGGCTCTGTGCTGACAGCTAGCTCAGAGCCTGGAGCCTGCTTCAGATTCTGATCTCCCTTTCTCTCTGACCCTCCCCTGCTCACACTGGCTCTCTCTCTCTCTCTCAGAAATAAAAACAAACATTAAAAAAAAACACACACAGCTTACTCCTTACCTGGTTGCAGGACAATTTTTCAAAGTGACACTGAGGAAACACATTCCGTGGATGTTGTAGTTGGCATCCATCAAATCCTACTCAGAGATCCACACGGTGAGGTACTAAAGGGATTACTGTCATATTTGTTAAAATGGCCAAGAATTAAAGTAGTAGTAGTATTCAGGAAAAGTATCAGTAAATCAGGGACTAAAAATCAGTGACAACTGATCAAAGCATTAGTAGATGGCAGCAATGACAGGGGACAGTGGTATTATAATCATTATTCTACTTATATACAGTATAATCATTATATTTTTATAACCATTTATCTATTCCAGGGGCCATGTAATCTTCAGGGGCCATATTTGCTTATTTGTGTGTTTTCTTGTAGTCCTAATTATTTACTATGATGAATAAAATAGACTAATTTTGTTATGTGTCACCCTCATATACTTCAATAATGGACAAAGGAAGCAAGCTTCCCTTTTCAATTCTGTTCACTAGAGAAACAAGATGCGTTTTTGTCTGACTTCCGTACAAATCACTCAATTTCAAGCTGATATTGCTCAGACTTGATCTTTGTGGTCTTCTACACATTTTCACGGAAGTTCCTTAATTATAGATCTTGAAACATATGTTGGTTTTGCCAACCAAACATACCTCTCCCCTTTCCCTTGATAATATCAGTCACTTTGGGAGGGATGCCCTTCCTTACTCCATGTATTTCTGAGAGTCTGCTGATCACTGTATTAGCCTGCCGGCCAAAGGAGTAAATATATGGCCCAGGAATGGTCACTGTAATTGCCAAAGGTTAGGTACCTTACCTAAGAAAAGTTAATCAGAAAATTTCTCTGGGATTTTTTTTTCCTTTTCTTTTCATATAAACATGCAAAAGGTTGTGTTTCATTTCATGAAAGAAAGAAAAGAGAAACACAAATACTCAGCATCATCACCCTGTAATGGAAGCCCTTCTACAATAAGAGAAAATAAAGCTGAAACCAAAGAAGAATACATCTGGGTCAGCTTTGGTAGCTATTATCTTTTAAGGAAATTTCCCAATTCGTACAATTTGCCAAATCTATGGTCATAAACTTGGCAAAAACATTCCCTTAATAGCTTTTTAATGCCTGTAAGATCTGAAATGATCTTCATTCTATGATTCATGATATTGGTATTTTGTTATCTTTTTTTCTTTCTCTCTCTTGCTGATTAATTTGGCCTAAGATACACTAGTTTTATTGATTGTCTCAAAGAACCATATTTCTCTCAAAAATTTTTATTGATTGTCTTACTCTTTCTTCAACTTTACTTTATTGATCTCTACTATTATCTTTTTATTTCCTCCTTTCTATTTAATTTGAGTTGAATTTTTTCATTTTTTTCAGTTTGTTTAGGAGTAAACTAAGGTCATTAATTTTAACCATGCTTCATATCTAATATAAAGTTTAAAGTTATAAAGTTCTCTCTCAAACACTAATTTAGCTGAATTTCATATTTTATACATTTTTCATTTAATTCAGAACAATTTTCTAATTTCTTTTGTAATATCTTCCTTGACTTATGGGTTATTTAGTAATGTGTTGTTTCATTTACAAATACTTAGGATTTTCCATATATATTTGTTAATGATTTTTAATTTAATTCAGTGCTGGTCAGAGAACATAGTTTATATGACTTGAATCCTTTAGCGTCTGTTAAGACTTGTTTTATGGCCCAGAATATGGTTTACCTTGGTAAACGTCCCACTGGCACTTGAAAAAAATAAGTGTATTCTGCTGTTGTGGGATGGATAATGTCAAGTAGGTAATATTAGTAGTTTTTCAGGTCTTCTCTAATCTTGTTGTCTTTTTGTCTACATGATCACCTATTATTGAGAAAGAGAAGTTGGAGTTTCCCACTACAATTATAGATTTATCTGTTTCTCATTTTAGTTGTACTATTAATATTATTATTATTTTTTATTATTCTTTTTTACTTCATTTATTTTGAATATTTTCTATTAGGTGTCTACATATTTAGGATTGTTATGTTCTCTTGATGAATGACATCTTGTTATCGTAAAATGACTTTATCCTTTAGAAATAATTTTTGCTGAGAAATCTATATTGATTGATATAAAAAAAATCTCTTCAATTTTCCCTTTATCCCTAAAACAAATCAAATTTATTCTCCTCTTAACATTTGTCACTCGTTGGTCTACTTGCTGAAAGATTCTTCTCCAGAAAGTTGATATAATTGGTTTCTTCTTGCCATTGATGTTTAAGCTCAAGTGGCACCTTCCCAGAGAAACTTCCCTGATCCTAAAAATGGAAATCTCTGTCCCAGTCATTTTTTCCCTCCTTTAGCCTATTTTGTTTCTTTATTCTATGTTCAGCACTTATCACTAGCTGACATTATTTTTTGACATTTCTATTTTCTACTTCACTGAATGTAGGAGAGATTTTCTTAATCACTGCTATGTTTTTACCACTAAAAATAGTAGCTAGTAAATAGTAGGCACTTCATAAGTATTTTTTGGATAAATATATAAAGCAAAGTAGGAAGGAGGGAAGGAAGGAAAGAATGGGGAAGGGAAGGAAGGGAGGGAGAAAGGAATCTTGGATTTGATATTTTTTACTGTTAGAAATCCTGAAAAGTACAACATTAGTAATACAAGTTGTGTATTTGTCATCTCACATTAGACCAGAAATCCTTTGAGAATGAAAATGAAGTATAAGTGCTGTAACAGAGATATAGATAACAACTTTGGGGATATCAGAGAGGGAAAAACTAATCATGACATTATATATATGTTGGGAAGGGGATCAGAAAAATCTCCATAGAAAAGGTGACAATTGAATTGGATCTTGGGGTATTTATACAGTTTTGCCAAGAGGGGTAAGGCATTCCAAGAAACAAAATAAAATAGCCTGAGCAAATGTTGGGAGGCAAACATCTTTATGCTTGATTTTGAATAATGAAATACATATTTGAGAAAAAATGTTCAAGTTTTCCTCTAAAATCCTTCCAATAAAAGTAAAACTATTATATCAACATAAATTCTTAGATATAATAATATAGTCAGTAATGTGAAGCTTACCAAATAACTTGTTATAAAATTATGCTTAAGATTTATGCATATTTACATATATTTAAGCCTTTTAGATGTATAATAAAAGTAATTTTCTTCTTAATTCCTGGAATTATAGAACATATCTTGTTAAATGTAGAGATTTATTTTTAGTTAGCTTAAAAAAATCACTTGAGAGTTATTATCATTGATATTAATGCCCGCTAAGTTATACAACCTTACCTTTATAGATAAATTTTCATAGTTTATTGAACAAAGATTTTAAATGTTCTCTTATAAGAAATAAAGCAATACCCACCCACACCTTTGCCTACACTTCTCATATGCATCACTCTCCCTTGCACTTATTTCCTCCAATTTGTGTGCCAGAAATGATACATCATAAATTGAAAAATTCTGTCAAGATGTGAAAGTACATTCTCTTTCAATGTGCTTTTACTTTCATTTGTATTCCTCAGTCATTAGTATTAAATGTGTTCTTCTTTTATTTTTTAAAATTCTACCCTACTGAGTTTTCCCCTTCCTAATCTAAGTTGCTGTTTATATGTTTAGGAAAATGCTTGATTTTTTAGAAGAAAGACTTCTTTCTTTAGTATTATGAAATCAGAGAATTATATCATTGATTTAACTGGTATATCCAAAGAGTCTACTATCAGCTAGGTTTGGGGAATATAGAAGTGAAAAATACAATAGAAGTCTCTGACTCTCATGGAGCTTATATTTAATAGGAGAAAATGTGTTTTATAAAAAGATATCAATAGGGGCGCCTGGGTAGCTTAGTCGGTTAAGCGTCCGACTTTCGCTCAGGTCATGATCTCGCGGTTCGTGGGTTCGAGCCCCGCGTCGGGCTCTGTGCTGACTGCCAGCTCAGAGCCTGGAGCCTGTTTCAGTCTGTGACTCCCTCTCTTTCTGACCCTCCCCTGCTCACGCTGTCTCTCTCTCTCTCTCTTAGAAATAATAAATTAAAAAAAAAAGATATCAATAGTGACATCTTGGTGGCTCAGTTGGTTAAACTTATTTCAGCTCAAGTCATGATCTCACAGTTCATGAACTAAAGCCCCATGTCAGGCTTTGCACTGATGATGCAGGGCTTCCTTGAGATTCTCACTCTCACCCTCTCTCTGCTCCTCCCTGCACACTCTCTTGCTCTCCCTCAAAATAAATAAATAAACTAAAAATGTTTAAAGATATTAATAAATATAGTTTTAATTAAATACACAAGAAGTGAATAAATAACACAACAAAATAACAAAGAACTGGGAACAAACAAATAGGTGGGAGGGAAAGAACTAAAGAGAGAATATCTGAACTGAGCCCTTGATGTAAGATAGAACCAGATGTACATGGATATGCTAGAAGAACTTTCTAGCAAGAAAAAGTAAGCTTGATGACATGTAAGGAAGGCCAAGCAAACCCAGTGTGGCCACAATATGAGAAATGGAAAACAATGTAGCAAATAATTGAGGGATAATCACATGTATAATTTTTTAAGGGCATATAAAATGCATTTAAAATTTTTGCTAGTGCAATGGGAGGCCACCGGGAGAGCTTTTAAGTGGAGGAATGATATAATCTTGATATTATCTTACTCAGGATTAAAAGATGATTCTGGTAGCTAAAGAAATTACTATAAGGGGCAATCAGGCAAACAGAGAGATCAGACGGAATACCATTATAGGGTCCAGGGAAGAGATGATGGTCTGCTAGGACCAGAATATTATGGAGATAAAAGGCAAGATAGAATTTGGGAAATAGATATTGGAGATGGGACTAGCAAGACTTGCTGCCAAGGCCTGATTGTAAGAACTATAGCAAAGAGAAGAATTAAGGATAGATTTGGTATTGCATTAGCTGGATCTTAGGTAAGAAGCTTGATCCTGACATTGCCAGCTGTGAAATCTCTTAGGTATTTTACCATTCTGAGACTTTGTTTCTCATCTTCAAAATCAGGATGATAATGTCTTCAAAAAGGTATGTTTTGTTCCACGTCTAGCAGAGTGCCTCAAACTCACTAGGTGTTTAACAAATGTGTTACTTACTAGGACTTTAATAAATAAGTATTTAAAAAACTACAATTTATTATGGAGTTCATTGTGACTTCCATAAAACATTTAACAAAATCCTTCTGATATTTGGTGAAAGAGTGAAAAATTCCTAAACCTGGTGATAGTCATTTTATGTGGTCACATTTGATTGACTGATTGTACCAAATAAGCATTGATGACTGCATTGCTGCCATCTGAAAGGAGAGCTCTCTTTCTCTAACATGCTCATGCTTCCACTGTGGCCAGTCAAATGTTCAACATTTGGTTAACACTTGGATGAAGAAAGACAAGACATGACAACCAATGTTTTAGATGATACAAGACTAGAAGAGAGAATTAATAGAAGAGATGTTGGAATCAGGGCTCAAAATATTCTCAACAATATGACAGCATGAGCCAGAAAAAAAACAAGGAGAAATTTAAGAGCTAGAAACATGAAGTTCTACATTTCTGTTAAAAAAAAATTAACCTCATACTTACAGGATTAGCAGCAATTCATGTGAAAAGATTTGGCAGTTGGAGTTGACTACAAGGTCAGAATGAACTTGCAACATGACTTAGCTGTTAAAATAGTAAAGACAACTTGAGGCTGCATTAATAGAAGTTGAGTGTCAAGGACAAGAGAAGAAATGGTTCTATTGTGTTCTGCTCTCTCAAAGCCATCTGGAGCATGTCCATTTTGTGAGGCCATGATTTATTCTTTTATTACTGAGGAACTACAATGTCTCCTGTAAGGTTGAGATTGTAAGAATATAAAGTTATTATCAAGCAGAGATCCTGCTTTTAAGGATGTCACAGTGGAGTAGGAGGAAGCTGACATATATATAAATTACTAACACACAAAGGAGAAAGAGATAAATGTCTCAATGAAGATAGCAATAAAAAATAATGCAGATGTTTGGGATAGATAGTGGACACTATCACTTGTAGAAATAAAGGAAGTTGGTCTTCATTCTGTTGGCAGTGGGGCAGCCATTGGAAATCTTTGTATTGTGAATTATGTAATCAAAGCTGTGCTTAAAGAAAGAAAAGAGAAATACCTTGCAATTTACTCATTAGTCCATATGATCTTCACTGTGTTGTGGCTGTGAGATTTATCCACTTGAGGCAAAACCAGGAAAAACTGATGGAAATTGCAAGAAAACAGATTTTTATTTAACATAATGAATTTCTATCCATCATGTTGTTCAAGATGAAAGAACTGCTCTAGCATGTAACCAAATTTTCACTGGAAGAGTTCGAGCAAAAACTGGACGGCCATGCCTTAAACCCTGAATGAGCTTATTCAATGACAAGGTGATTGACCTCGGGGTTTCTTTCCAGTCCTAGAGATCTTGGAAGTCTACATTTTTGTGCCATATCAAGAGTATACTAGAAGAACTTTCTACCATAATACTGATTGCTTAACATGATGGGCAAAATTGTTTCTGTATTTTGTGAACTTCATTTTTGCTCTTTCTATTGTCCAAAAAATACCCCTATGTACTTTTAAACCTTATTTTTTTCTGCATTGCGACAAGATCATATAAAGGAGTTTTTCTAGCTGCTTTTGTCACATTGTTTTATTTAAATTATTATTCATTGTATGTTTCAATCAAATAGCATGGATCTTATTTTTAGTTCCAATAGCATATCGATATACCTAATAGCAATTTCAAATAAGCTCCAAAATATTTATCTTAAAATATAAATCCTAGGAGATAGAAATTATTAACTACAAATATATGTGCTTTGGTCAACTAATACAACCATTAGGATAAATCTCTATTTAATATTCTTTCTATGTTAGATATACACATAGCAATAGAAGTATAGAAATGGAGATTTGGTTTTCCAATTTATGACTTTAATTTCAAGGACAATGATGACATATATTAATAGTTTATATCACAAATCACATTTCTCATTTCTTAACATTTTTTAAAAAAACAATGTTTTTTTAAAAAACAATGTTGTTAGTTTCATGTTCATTCTTACTATTGTCCATAAAATATGAATGCATAGGCAACAAAAACATGTGTCTACTACTTTTACACTAGAGAAAATAAAAAAATCAATCATCATGCTGACACAGGCAAGGAAACATCCAGGAAACACAGGAAAGGAGACCACTGTACACGCTTGTAGTGATAAATTACACTGTGGCCAGTGCATGTAACTAAATCAACAGAGCCTGAATAATGGCTGGTCCACATAACATCGAAGAATGAAAAGAAAACTTTGCAAGTTTTCATTAGGGAGTGCTTTTAGCACACCCAGAGGTACACTGGGAAGAAGAACGTGTATGAGAAGTTTCTTTCTTTAGAAAACTGGTTGACTACATTTCATTTACTATTTATTAGCAGAAAACATATTCTAAGAAAATCAAACCTCTACTTGTAAGGAAAAACATTTGCCAGTTCAAATAAAACTTATATTGTACTCTAGAATCATATAGTATCAGAAAATACAATTTTGCTAGAAGATAAATAGTGTAATTGACAACACTTGTGATATTTAAAGACATCTTTTATGGACTAATAAAAATTAAGATCAGCTAATATTGGATCTCAAAAAAAGGCAAACACAACTCTGAAATTGCTAGCAATTTCCTATTTATAGGTGTGGCTCCAACTTTGATTTTTTTGTTTTAAAACTTTTTTTCACATATTTTGAAATTTTATTTTTAACATTGTTCCAATTAGTCCTCCATTTCAGCAGCAAGACTGCCTATCCCCAGTGATGGGAGGTTTCACTGCCTGTTTCCTTGTTTTTGATGGCCTTAACCATTTTGAGGAGTAATGGTCAGGTATTTTTTAGAGAGCCTTTCCACTGAGATTTGTCTGATACATTTTCCATGGTTATACCAGGATTAGGAGTAAGAACACAGAGGTAAAGTGCGATTTTTACCATATCATATCAAGGGTATATATCATCAACACGACTTACCACCTTTAATGTTAACTTTAATTAGACAGCTGAGGTAGTCTGTCAAGTTTCTCCACTATAGTCACTCTTTCCCCCCCCTTTTTACATTGTTTTGAAAAGAAGGTGCTGCATGTAGCCCACACTTAAAGAAGTGATGAGTTATGCTTTGTTGTACAAATCATCCTAAAATCTGATCACAAATTTCCTAGGAAGCTGTAGCAGCATAATGGTAGCACCTCAGCACTAGCCATCACCTTTGACACAGAGATAATCACACATCAGCCAATGCTGTCATATTTGGGTACTGTCCCAGCTCCCACCCACATAGCTTCTAAGAACAGCTGTGACCTCAGGATCTGGGCCCAAAGAGACATGAATGCAGTGAATGAGTTCATAAACACTGATTAGATGCCAAAATCATACAACTCATTAGTTCTACTTTCTCAGCATTAATTCTTTCCTTTTGCTTAGTTTGCTAAATTTACCCCCACTTTTAAATTAATTTCTGGTCATTCTGTCTCTTTGCATCATTCTTTTCTTACCCTGCCTTATTTCACAAATGTCCTATTGCCAATTCTCCTTTTACAGGTCACTTGTGATAACTTCAGCAAAACATTTAATCTGATAAACCTAAGCAGCATCATGTTGATTGTGCCCTACTCCCATATACTGCTAATCACACCCTTAGGCCTCATGTGCTGAAGCTGAGACAGATATTAAACTCTCTTGAGCAAAGAGTAAAACAGCAACTATTTCCATGGTGACACCATTACATAATAATTTTTTAAAATCCACACTTTAATTTATAATACTAATGAAAAGAGAGATTCTAAAAACCTCAATAACATCAGATTTTCTTTTAAAAATATGTATTGGACATATATTATCCCTACATTCTGAACCAGATGTTGAAGACAAAAAGAAATGGTCCATGACATCATGAAACTTTCAGACTAAGAGGCAGCATAAGCTACTCCCATGGTATATCTGGAAGATTAATTATCACCAAAACATAGTTTCTCTATATTCATTCTGAAATTCCAATCATTACTGCAACTCTTTTTGTAAAGGTTGTAGTTAAAGTGACTTTACACTCATTATTAGAGAACTACAATAGAAATAATAATGTATCTTTTAAGTCTAACTGATAGTGATTTAAAAGATTGAAAATATGTAATGTTGTTAGGGTGTCATTGCTCTATTATGAATTGATTGCTTATGTTCTTTGACTGCTTTTAACTAAGTCATTCATCTTTATTTGTGGAAGCTCTCTGTCTATTTGTTTTACAGTTCATTTATCTATCATAGATTTCAGACGTTTTCTGATGTTTACTTGTTTTTATATAACATTTTTTCTATTTGAGGAATTTCAATTCTACATGGCTATAGTTCTTAATATTTTCCTACCATACTTTTTTAGCATTTTTAATAAAAATAATAAGTAGAAAATATTCAAGTTTAACATTATACAAATAATATGGCTCTTAATTTTGTAAAAATAAAATAAACAGTAAGAAACGATGGAAGGAAATTACACTTCCCAAATTTTCCAAACTTTATTTTAGTTAACATGTATTATTCTTAGAATAAGCTATAAATGTAACATGTTTTTAATATAATGTATCTCAAAGAGAAAATCTCTAGACCCTCCAGCACCCATCATCATTTCAATATGGAGAGGCTAGTGTCCTAGGAAATGGAGCTTAGAGTAGATAAATTTAAAGTAAATGACAGGAGAAAGCTCAGTTTTCCTCTTGGGACAGACATCCCTTCTCTGCCAAGATTGGCAAGGCTGGCATGGTCTGGATATAAGAAAAAGGACAATGGGAACAGCTGGGAAGTAAAAAGAATCAAGAAGAAAAAATGAAATGTTGAATAAATGCCATATTGTTCCTTTTATTCATATTTGAATGAAGGCCTTCTGTTCAGTTAGTAACTGAAATCTGCAAATAATTTGGGAAATGCAATAGGGATTTGGAGATTATTCCCATTTTCCTTAACAGACATTAAATGCCTCTGAGTCTATAAAATGCAGCCATTTAAACCACAGATCAAAGAAAATGTGAGTTTTAAAGCAGTCATTCAACAAAAGATTGGAACTAGGAAAATGAGAAGAAAAGTGCTGCTTGCTAGGAAAAGAAAAAAAAAGACTCTAGGGAACTCTGACCAAAAACAGATTGTACTTAGGACGCTTAGGAATTATCTGCAGACCAAGACACGACTATGTGTACAAAGCACGTGACCTTCCATTCAGCCAGTGGGGTCACCACCATGCCAGTGAAAAGTATGGCAGTGAGGACAGCATATTAGCAGTACTTGGGCTCTGAAGCCAATCTCAGCATCCCCACTTATTTATGTACCGTGTGACCTTAAGCAAGTTGCTTAGGCTCTTGAAGCCGAAGCCTCAATGTCCTCATTTGTAAACTGCGGAGACCACCAGTGCTAGCACACAGATCACTGGGAAGAGTGCTTAAAATGATGTCTCTAAGCAGTGCAGCTCAGCTCTGGCTTCACTGCATAGACCATAGACCAGTGACAGACCTGATGGGTTCTCCATGAGTTATTGAACCAATGAACAGAAAGCACCCAATAGTTAGCTAAGATAAGCTCCTATTTTAGGAAGGAAAGTAGCCGGGAGATGCTACAGACATAAGAATTAAATCTGAGCCCAGAGTGGTGTAGGATATTGTTGTAATGGAAGAGCTAGGATTTGCTTGGCTCTTGTTGCACGGGATCAATTTAAACAAATAAAAAACAAGAAAGAGAAGAGATTTTTAAAAAATAGGATGAGTAGAAGCATTTGGATGTGACTACACAAATCATTTGTGGTTCAAGCAAATGGAGAGTGGTAGGAGATAGGTGGGAAATGCAGGAAAGGTTGGGTGGAGCACAGGGACTTAACACAGAATTAATAATACTTTATCACTTAAAGTTAGGTGGTAGATTCAAGAGTGTTTTGTTATTATTATTATTATTATTGTGCTTTATAACTTACCTGTATGGCATATATATCTATTTGTATATATTAAATATGAATATAAGTGGTCAAGGGCTGGAGAGAAAGGATTGGCATGTCAAATTGACAAGTGGAAGAAAGTTGCCTATATTTATGTTTAATGGAAAGAATTCTCATCTCGTATTTCTAGGATAACTATCTCCTCTATTTCTCTGATAACATTTTGCAATTGTCCTTGTTAACTTAAAAAGTGGTATAAACTTATTTTCATGTAGGTTATTAATAAAACTGCAAAAGAAAGATGTTGCTATATTTTCTACAATTTCCTTCATCTCAGAAGTTCAAGATTCCCTCTTAATCAATTCCTTAGCATATTTCTGGACATTATTGCTTTACGACATGACTGAGTGCAATATGTAGCTTGCAGTGAAAGTTGTGAAGTTAATTCAGTGCACAATAGCTTCTTTTGGTTTCCTGCTGTTTTACTGACATAATGTATTTTTGCTGAAAAACAACCTATAACTCAGCCTGTCTATCAGCATTTCCTTTTGACAATTTTAACATGTTAAATAATTAATATGATATCATGCATAACATCTAATCTCAAAATAATTTTGCATAGAGTTCCTCCAGAAGAATTAGGAGTTTTGCTTAAGGTGGAATGGGGCTCTACTGGTCCTGGTGGGAAGAAGGCTAAACTGTGTTGGAGGGGAGCAGGGTTGGGCATGAAGACGGGTGAAGGAAGTCAACAAGGTAGAGTTCATGCTGAGACCAGCAGTTTTGGACAAAAGTGAAGAGAGAAACCTTTGAGTGGGCCTAGAGCCAATATTTGGGGAGGGGAAGGAAGAGCACTGGAGAAGCAGTTATAGGAAAGGCAAGAAAAATTTTAAACAAGAAACAGATTCACACTGAAGCAAATGTGAACATTTGTGCCCTAAGTGAAAGAAATTTGGATATGAAAGCTGACACAGACCCGCCCTTCCTAAGTGCTGGCATATTCACTGCAAATTGATATCAGGGCCATTAAGTGCCTGGTCATTAAAATGTAACAATAACTATATCAATAAAAATACTAGCAATATTTTTTTGTTTTTGTTTCTTTATTGAAACTCCCTTCTTCCAAGTACCTGTGAGGTGGGCTTGGTTATACTGACTTTGTAGCTGAGGAAAGGGAGGCCCAGAAAAGTTAAGTAACTTGCCCAAATTCACAGGATTAGTGAGTCCTCTGGGAAAGTACAAGCTGCCAGAGACCTTGGAGTTTTCTGTGTATATTCAGGGCACTCCTTCCCACATTCTATCACTTTTACAAAGTTGTCTTCAAAAGTTTGGCTCACAAGTTTCCTAAAGGAATTCCAAAAACATTTCTACCCCATGGAACATTTATAAATTAAAAAGGTTCCAAAGTTTAAGTAGTTATAAATATGGTGATTTTGATGCAGTTTAAATTACACATTTTAAAATAAAACTCCTTCATTATTTCAATTTATCCAACGTAACATATATTGTAATGTTTTAATACCAATCATTACTTACTTTTAAAATACATGAGCAAATTCTTTTAAGTAACTGTTTTACTTCTTCCCTTTTCTCTTTGGATTCATATTTCCATTCTACTTTCCCCACATAACTATGTCCTATTTTGATATATTGTTATTCTTAAAATCACCCTAACATTTTTTGCTGTAACGAAAACATATAAATGTATTTGAATGCCTTTTATTTAACTTTCTGTCACTTCAGGGTCTAAGTATTAAAACAGTTTCTTTAAATATTATTTGTACATGACTGACCAAAACAATATACTTATAATCCATATGTTGATAGTTATTATAATAAAAGTACATTTTGAGGAATACATTGTTTAGTAATATGGATGGAGCTTTTTTTCCAACTGGCTGATGCACTCATTAATAAATATTACTTGTTGCTAGAATAAGTAAGACTTTGTGAAAATAGCAAAGAGAAGGGAAAGTATTTGACCACTTCAGGGTGTGGCTTACCAAAGGTGTATTAGTCACTGTTACTGAGTCATATCACACACATTATGTTGAATTAATCAAAATATAATACAGTTAATAAATGAAAACAGTGATTGAGAGTGACAGTGGGCAGAAGATTTTTCCCCATGTTAAGAAAAAATGATAACGAAATAATTTAGCTTACAAGTGGGAAAAATATTGAAGAAAATATAGAACATTATTCTACATTATAAATGTTAATTATAAATTATTACATTGACTTATTTTTCTTTTACTTATAGATTTAACACTGATGTATCAGAATTAAATTAGAAACTTTTTAACTCCTCTTCCATGAAAAATATATAACTGAGACAGAGATGGTGTCTTGATAACACTTCCTAGACACATATTTTGAACTGCCTTTTGGTCCCTATGAAGCTGCCATTTGTCTTTTTTTTTTTTTTTTTAACTATCTGGGACAATATTCTATGGCAAGATTAGGGATTAATATGTCTTTCTTTTTAAGGTGGAAGAATGGTAGATATAAAAGGTGGAAAGCAGAACTCATATGATCCCTGACTAGAAATTGAGTATCTTAAACTCTGTGTTCCAATGAACACCTAGGAAAGTGTTTGGAGAAACCAGGAATCCTCAGGTCCAAGTTGGAAGTCTGCTGACATGATATTAAATGTGTGTGGAGGGGCATCTGGGTGGTTCAGTTGGTTAAGTGTCCGACTTCGGCTCAGGTCATGATCTGATGGTTCATGGGTTTGAGCCCCACATAGGGCTCTGTGCTGACTGCTAGCTCAGAGCCTGGAGCCTATTTCAGATTCTGTGCCTCCCTCTCTCTCTGACCCTCCCCTGCTCACGATGTCTCTCTCTCTCTTTCTCTCTCAGAGATAAATAAAACATTTTAAAAATGTAAATGTGTGTAGAAAAAAAGAGGAGAAAGAACACCAACTTTAGAATCAGTCAGATTGGGCTTGAATCTTTTGTGCCTGCTCACAACTTGTGCGATTTTAAATACATAAAACTGTGAGTCTTAAGTTTCTAATGGTAAAAATGAAAATCATAATTCCAAATACCTAGGATGGTTGAGAGGATAAATGAGAAAGTGTATGTTAATCCCATAATGTAATGCCTGTAAAAAATGTACTCAAGAAATATTAATTTATTCTTAATAAGTTTCTTTACTCTCTAATGGAGATAACAGTACTTCTCCACAGGATCTGCTGAGGATTAATAAAAGCTCATTTCAGTTTTGTTTTCTTTCCAGAGTGTCAGAATTATTTATCAAGAAGCTTGAATATTTAATCCAATAAATATTTATTAAATGTTTATCATGTATCAAATACAGTTCTAGATGCCTGAACTGCAAAAATAAGAAAAGACATAATTCCTAGACTCAAGTAGTTACTAACTCGTAGCTATTTGAATGCCTACTAACTATATTATAATGAGTTAGTTAGTTAGTTATGATACTTAGGATATTTTACTGACTCTCTGAGAGAACTATTTCAATATGAAGATGAAAAAAGATATTAAATTCTAATGATGTGAAGTATAAATGAGAAGTAAAAAAAAATGGAGATAGACTATATGTACTACTTTATCAAGATATTTAAATCAAAAGGAAAGAGACTGGTGAAGGTAGTTGTGCAGAAGACAGAGTGAAGAAATGTGGGAGATGATGTTAGAACATTTATAGACCTAACAAGAAGGACTGGTGTTGAAGATAACCGACAGTGGAGAGGCAAAAGTGTGGTTCAATAAAATGTGGATCCCAGAGGTGGTTGGAAATAATGGCATTAAAGCAGAGTTGGAAGACAGAAAAGGTTGAAAGGTAAGGGGGGAAAAACAGGAAAAGTAAATTTTTGTTATTGGAACTGGCTTCCTGATACCAAGTCACAGCAGATATCCATCTTTCAGTGAAGTGGCATCTCACTTCTACCATCCTTATGCCAAATCTATCTGCTCAGAGTGCTCTCAGAGTTTGAAGTGAAACCTTAATGGTAAATGTAAACATATGATAAAAACAAGCAGTTAATCAAAATAATAAAATTCCTGAAAAAAAATTTTATATTGATTTTATTTAGACTTTCCCCACTGAATGTAATCCACAAACCAGGGTCTTATATGGGATCCTTCTGCCTCTACAAATATTTTTTTATAGAGCATATATTCCTCACCTACAATTCCTTATTATGTTTTCTTATCCAAACAGGGCTATGGATATGTGATCCCCAAATCTTAACCCATGACTTCATGATTTTCTAGAAGCATAAAAGTGTGAACTTGTTTGTGGTGAGAGTGGGAGCTCTAATAAAAAAGAAAAGCCTACTGCTGTTTTTCTTTCTTTCTTTTTTTAATTAACTACATTACGTTCTTTATCATTCACCTCCTCAGTCTTTAATGCACTAGATTTTAAGAAAGCTACTGACACTTTATCCACGAGAAATGGGAGAATTGAGGGTGAATGGCAATTTTATAGTTTCCTATAGAAAAAAAGTTTAAATTATGTTTGTGGACTTAGAATTTTACCAAATGTCCAGACATTATTTTGTTTTTTCTTCATGAGAAATTATTAAAAACCTACTGAAAGTAATCTTGTCTACTGTTCTTAAATGAAACATATATACCTGAATCTGGAATAAAGGTAAATGAAAATTAAAAGTCAAGTTGAATCGTTTT
This sequence comes from Proteles cristata cristata, assembly GCA_017311185.1. Taxonomy (NCBI): domain Eukaryota; kingdom Metazoa; phylum Chordata; class Mammalia; order Carnivora; family Hyaenidae; genus Proteles; species Proteles cristata. The sequence continues at coordinate 209,822 of JAESUZ010000827.1, forward strand.
CAAGTAACAACATACTGCTTAACAATAATAACCAAAATAACCTCTACTTAGATGGTGATGTCTGGATCTGAAGAAAAATGGAGATAACTTTGTCCCTGAAATCTCACTTTTGGGGTTGTACATTAGTTAAGTATGTAAAGGTAAGTGAAGTAGGGGAAAATGATTTTTAGATTTAATAGCAAAACAATAGTTTGACCAATTCTGATTACACAGTAACTAATAGTACTGAAACTAAATATTTAATATAAACCATATTATTTCATCTTCTTAGATATCCTGTTATTATCTCTATTTTATGTAGGAGGAAATGGATTCTTAGAAAATAAAAGTGATTTGCATCAGTCAAAAGCTAGTAAGTGGCAGAGCTGAAGTTTGAACCTATGCAGTCTGAACTACAGTCCGATCTCCATCAATCTAAGCACTATTTTTTAAAATGTGCCAGAGTAAAGAATTATACATACATAGAACTCGTCCATGATGTGTACCAGAAAGCAATAATAATAACAACAATAATAATAATAACAACAGGAATGTGCCAGCAATCATTTGATGAACTGATAATACTTATTACATGTCTTGTGTTGTACAAGAATTCAGTAAAAACACGGTTGGAGGGAGGGGGAAAGAAAGAATTCAGTAAAAACATTCTCAATGTGAGCCATAAAAACATTTTAGATTGTACTATTCAGCCAAATGAATTAGAATTAGCCAGTTTACAAAGAACAGTCTCATATGTGATGTAGCCTTATTGTGTTTCAGTAAATAAAGAGATCAGGAAGAGATAGTTTCCATCTGAGCAAAGAGGATTTGTTCCCTCGAGTATGATGTTAATACCTTTCTTGAGATTCTATAGGTTTTTTCATAAACTTTCAAAAACTCTGAAAGGGAGAATGAATTAAATGATAAAAGAAATCTCCAGCTTTACACAGAAACCCCTTGATTCACACATCCTTATAAAAGTACCTAATATTTGCCAAACACAGGTCTTTGCCTAGATTTTCAGGCAAATTGGACCTAAATTGGACAATTAGGTGCAAATTTTAGAGATCAACATTCCATATTAATTGTAGAGATGGTATTCAATTCCCAAACTGTGTTCATTTGCTACACCAATTCCAGCCTGTGAGGCATTCAGGAGACACTTCTAGAAGAAGGGGCCCTCTGGGTAAGATTAGAAGACAAGTAAATAAGAGAAACTAGAAAAGTCACAAGGCACAGAAGAGTTACATTCATCTATTTATCATCTATCTATCTATGATCTATCTATCATCTATCTATCTATCTATCTATCTATCTATCTATCTATCTATCTATCATCTATCTATCTATCATCTATCTATCCATGTATTTATATCACTCAAAGACTTGAAAAAAGGTGTAAAAGAGTTAATGCTCACATAACATGGTAAAATGAAAGACATGAGACTAGTCCTGGAGCACTTTCCATGCTGTCATAGTAGTTGGGATTTTGTCCTAGGGACAATGGGAAGTCATTGAAAGATTTCAAAGCAAATGAATAGCATTATTAAATTTTCATTTTGAAAGACTACTCTAAAAGTAAGTAGAGAGGAAGGGAGACATAGAGAACGTTTCACATTACAAATGTCCCTCTCTCTTACAAATTATTTCAAAGTGTTCCAATCATATTTATAGAATTTATTTTTAAATACTATTTTTCTTCATATTCTTTTGTACTGAAAAAGTCATCACAAATTTTTCTTCAATATTGAAATAAGAAATATGAATGTCTTTTGTCCACCATTTCATGAAGACTACTGATACTATCTGGTACTGAATTCTTATCCAACACGAGCCATGTAATAGAGACTATCAGTTCATCAGGGGGTTGCTGCTTTCATCCTCAATGTTCTGTCTATGGACATGGTAGAAAGATGTATAATTGGGAAATTATTTTGGAGGATGGGAAAGGGAGAGCATTAAGCTGATATATCCAGCTGCTTACTATATCATGTGCAGATTAGAGAAAGGAGAAACAAAAGGTAGGAGATCTGTAAGGAGCCATTGAAGACGTTCAGGTAAGAAATAATGAGATCCTGGGCCAAAGCAGAAGAAGCAGAAACGGAGATAAAGTCTTGGCAAATGTGAAGAAAAGTTAATAAGAAGTGTATGTAGTTCTCAGATTTCTTGTTTGTGTGTCAGAGACAATACACAGTACAGGAGAAAGACCAGGTCTGTGGGAGTGAGAGGATTCAAGGAGCAATGAGAAATGACCTTTGAACAGTATATTTTCAAGTGTCCTGTGCACTGTTGTGGGAATGTAAAATGATGCAGCCATTGTGGTAAACAGTATGGTGGTTCTTCAAAAAATTAAAAACAGAATTGCCATATGATCCAGGAATTCTACTTCTGAGTATATACCTAAAAGAATCACAAGCCAGGTCTTAGCAAGATACACCTATGTTCATAGCAACATTTTCACAATACCTAAAACATAGAAGCAATGTAAGTGTCCGCTGACAAAATAGATAAGCAAAATGTGATAGATAGATATGATGGAATATTCTACAGCCTTAGAAAGAAAGGAAATTGAAATAAGCCAGTTACAAAAAGACAAATACTGTATGATTCGACTTATATGAGTTACTTTAGAATAGTCAAAATGATGAAGACAGAAAGTAGGATGGTGGTGGTTAGGGGCTATAGGGCAAGGAGAATAGAGAATTATTAATACCTATGGATTCTGAAGTATGCAAGAAAAGAGTTCTGCACATAGACGGTGGTATTGGTTATACAACAATATGTACTTAATACTTCTGAACAGTACACTAAAAAGAATTAATATAGTAAATATTATGTTCTGTATTTTACCACAATAAAGAAATTAAGATCAAAAAACAACAGAAAAGTCATCTACAAATATTTATGTGTAATGTTACTGGGCATTATATTTAGTTAGAATAAAAAGTATAAATGAGCCTAATGGCCAATAATAGGGGTTTATTTAAGCAAGGTTTGTATGTTATGCTTTAGAGTAAGACATAGTGCTGGGAAAAATGGCTAAGTGCATGTTAATGGCAAAGAAGATCACAATCTAGTAAGTACAGTGTGAACCGAACATTGTGATGCCTAGTGAGATGGCTTAGAACAGAAACATTCAGAAAGACATATTTTAATGTTCCTTCTCTATACTTTTCCAGGTTTTATAAATTCTCTGCAATGATCTACAATAACTACACACATTGATTTTATATTAGAAATTATATATAAATGTGAATAAGTCTACACAGAGCAAAAATATGAATTTTAATAAAAATATGAACCAACATACATAAAAGAGATATATAAATGTCTAATAAGCATATGGGAAAAAGTCTCACCTTGTTGGTAATAAAATGCAAATTGAAACAATTACAAACTATTAAATTGAGCAAATTAAAAAGCCTGTTCCCATTAGAGTGCCCTCAGCTCCTGCTCTAGTGGTGGTTAATTGTTACAGGCTTCTGAACAACTGTTTGCTAATATGACTCCGTTTCAAGCTTCTTTAATAAGAGAGAGACTGAGGGAAACTCCTGATATCCAAGGAAGAGTTAAAAAGTCTGGTCATACATATCAGATAAAGGGTTGATATCCAGAATATACAAGGAACTCACCAAACTACACACCCGAAAAACAAACAACCCAATGAAGAAATGGGCAGAAGATATGAACAGACACTTCTCCAAAGAGGACATCCAGATGGCCAACAGACACATGAAACGATGCTCAGCATCCCTCCTCATCAGGGAAATACAAATCAAAACCACACTGAGATACCACCTCACGCCAGTCAGAGTGGCTAAAATGAGCCAATCAGAGAACTCTAGATGCTGGCGAGGATGTGGAGAAACGGGCACCCTCCTACACTGTTGGTGGGAATGTAAACTGGTACAGCCCCTCTGGAAAACAGTGTGGAGGTTCCTCAGGAAACTAACAATAGAACTCCCTATGACCCAGCAATAGCACTGCTAGGAATTTACCCAAGGGATACAGAAATGCTGAGGCATAGGAGCACATGTACCCCAATGTTCATAGCAGCACTCTCCACAATAGCTAAAACATGGAAAGAGCCTAAGTGTCCATCAACAGATGAATGGATCAAGAAGATGTGGTTTATCTATACCATGGAATACTACATGGCAATGAGAAACAATGAAATCTGGCCATGTGTAGCAACATGGATGGACCTTGAGGGTGTTATGCTGAGCGAAATAAGTCAGGCAGAGAAAGACAAATATCATATGTGTGCACATATAGGAGGATTAGGAGGAACTTAAGAGAGGACCAAGGGGGAGAAGAAGGGCGGAAATGGTGGGGGAAAGGGAGAGAGTCAAACCATGAGAAACTCTTGAATGCTGACAAAAACTGAGGACTGGTGGATGTGGGGGGGAGGAGGGGTGGGCATGCAGGAGGGCACTTGTGGGGATGAGCACTGGGTGTTATGTGGAAACTAATTTGACAATAAACTATTTGTAATTAAAAAAAAAAAAGTCTGGTCATAAAAAGGACAAAGATGCAGCTCGTGCACCACTGAAACTGGGAACTCTACTGCAATTAAGACACTATCTGGGTTTCCATAAGTGAACTTCATTTCCTCCTTTGTTGCACGTCGACTTGCGCTGCATAGTGGAAATGAAGGCATCCAGGCCTAGTCAATAAGGCTATAGACACAGAGTTAAATCAGCATATGGAAGGTTCTTTGGAAGTCACATTTTAGAAAACAGTGAAGCGAAATTTCCAGAAGTAGCAGCTGGGAGAAGCTGCACGGCCCAGACGATACATATCCACCATATATAAGATCCTTGACATTTGTAAACTTTGATGCAAGTCTTATAACCATCTCAAGGAGATAATCAAAAATATTGATGCATGAGGCATCTGGCTGGCTCAAGCCGTAGAACATGCCAGTCTTAATTTGGGGGTTGTAAGTTTGAGCTCCACATTGGGTGTAAAGATGACTTAAAAATAAAATCTTAAAAATGAGAATATTGATGCAAAGGTACTTTTCATAAGAAAAATTTTATATACACACACATACATACATATGAATTATAGCACATCCATCTTGCAAGAGTAGCCTTAACTTGGACATTTTTCACAACACTACTCACCTTCAAAGGAGAAAAGCCAGAAAAATGGTGACCAAAGCCTTCCCATGAATATTCTCTGGATCCCCCATTTTCATATGTGATCTTGCACAACTGCATAAGCAAGACTCAAAGTTATATACCTTCTAATATAAATATCTTTATAAATAACTGACCATATTTCTTTCCCCCAAATATCTCCTTGAAAATGGGATAATAATAAAGGAACACATCTGTAGGACAATTATGGCAATGAAAAGTCTTTTTTACACATTCATACTAAGAAAATAATCGTTATAAAACACTTGAATGTCAAGAATATTATAAACTAGTTTAAAAATAGTATAGTATAACTAGTTTATATAAAATATAAGTTTATATTATATTATATTTTATAGTTTATATAAAAATAAGTATAACTAGTTTAAAAAATAAGAAAACATTTCCAACATATTGCTGACCAAGTTAAAGGTCATCTGCAAATATTTATATGTAAGACTATGGAGCATACATGCCCATAATAAATTAAGACAAAAAAGATGTTATAGCATATCTTCTTGTTGAGACAGACAGAGAGAGACAGAGAGAGATAGGGATAGGTGTAGCTGTAGTCAAGGAAAAGCATTACAAATTTAAAAAGAAAAACTCTTATGTATAAAAGTCTTAACATCTTTCTGAAGGATGTATAGAAATATTTCTATGTGCTAACTGAATGGTACTTATTATTACAATAAACATAAGCAAAAAAAAAAAAAAGAATCTATTCATCATAATGGCACTTCTAGGGGCGCCTGGATGGCTCAGTAGGTTAAATGTCCAACTTCAGCTCTGGTCAAGATCTTCCAGTTCATGAGTTCAAGCCCTGTATGGTGTTCTGCACTCATGTTGCTGAGCCTGCTTAGAATTCTCTCTCTCCCTCTTTCTCTGCCCCTCTCTGACTTGTGCTGTCTCTGTCTCTCAAATAAATAAATAAACTTTAAAAATGTATTTAAAAAATAACCGCACTTTGAATGTCTCATATATTGTTTTAAGGGTTTTACACATATTAACATTTAATGTTCATGACTACACTCTAGGGTAGGTCATGTGGTTATCTCATTTACAGAGAGGTTTAATAACTTAAACCTAGGCGCAAATGCTCAGCTAGTACCTAACAGAGTCAGAACTGGAATCCAAGAAGTCTGGCTCCAGTACCTGGGCCTTACCCACTAGGCTGCACTGACTCTTTTTATGAGTATATTTGTAACACGAGTTATTACTCTCTTCTGGTGAAATTATTAATCTGTTTTGTCATTCTACAATATTTAAAATACATTTCAAAACAATGTACTGAACATTTTTAATTTTTTGTTTTCTGCGAAGCACAAAGCAGTGGTATTTTGCCATGGGGAAAGTACATGCTTAAAGCCCACCCACTCTGAGGAGATTATTTCCATATTATATTTATACAGAGTCTATTTATTTTATTATTTGGAAAGATTTTTCACTTCTATAACTTTCTAAACCATACTTCACATGAAGATAAATTATTATATTTTAGAATTTCTCCAAAGAAATCTTTAAAAGCAGTAAAAATAAAGCTTTTTTTTATATTTGGGATTTCCATTTCTTGACCATTTTAATATGGTAATGATTGAAATAAAAGTATTTCACTAATATACAGAATTTAAGCAGCATAAGGCTAAAATCTTATAATCTGAGGTTTTTTGTAGTAACATTTCACTCCTTATGGAGTTTCATAAAGAATTATATTTAATAAACCTTAATGACTATAACATCTGTTTACCTATTTTTAGCTAAATGAAATAGATACTTTAAAAAAGACTTCATTTGCATGAAAATACAAAACACATAAGGTATTTACCACCCAGTATCGAGGTGTATCTGTGTAGAGGGAAGTCAATAATCTTTGCATGAGTTTATAAGGTTGATTTAAAAGAAATATTTGCCTGTCCCTCTGAACATATTTTTTTGGTAAGAAAACTGTGTTGTCGTTGTTGAACTAATGTTAACAAAACATGAAAAAAATAAATAGTTTAGAAAAAGACAAAATACCCAAAATAAATTCAATTGAAAGAATGGGATATTTTTGATGCAGTCTGTTGAAATGTGCTTTCCCATGGACATTAATCATTGGTTATTCAAGTGTGTAATCCTAGGGCATAGGAGAGCACCTATCAATGTTCTAGAGAGTTTCACTCATCTTTTCATCAACATTTATTTATGTGTGTTATTTATTGGGAAATTGTGTTAGCACTAAGGAAATGATAGATGGTATAGGCTGAAAAAAAAATGCTGAGATGGCTCAAGGTAGAGCCTCAGTTTAGAAGGAAAGGAAGCTGATTTCTATTACCTACTCTGGTAGAAAACAGCTATGAGCTTTTGGTCTTTGGCTGTGTAATTTGAATTACCATTGAATAAATGAACTCAAGTATATTTAATGGCATATTATTCCCATTCATGATATTGAAATCCTGTAACTACTTACACAAAACAGTATTCACATAATTGAAAATGTCATGTACTATATTCTTTTTTGACGACAGCATCCACTAAATATTCTATGCTTTGTCTACTTTCTAAAATTTCTTTACAAAAACACAATTCATTATTTCCCCCCATATTTTTGTCACTAGAGTGTTCCTTCTCCATTCTGTCTATGGCCTAGGCTTGCTCACAGCATGGTAATAGAAGAGTAAGTATTCCAACTGGAACTATGAAGAAACTTTATGAGACTTTATGACACAGCCATGGGAGTCACATAATGTCACTTCAATCATAGTCACCGACCTACCCAGATTCAAGGAGAAGTAATATAGATCCCTCCTCCCCATTCTTGTTGAGAGTATCAATATCACTCCATGAGAAGGTCTTGTGTGATAGGATATGATATAATATGACATCACAGTATAACACAATATAATACCACATCTCATCACAATATAGTACATTATAATATAACATATGATACAAGCATATGTGGTCATTTGAAGAAAATACAATCTGCCAGAGTTCCCTCTCCTGCCAGTTTACATCTCTCCCACATGACAAAAATATTCATCCTTATTCCCAAGACCCACAATACCATCTCATTACAACAAGCTGAAAATCCAGGATCTTGTCAACTAAATCAGATGAAAATATGAATGATGCTCAAAATATAGTTCCTCAGGTACATTTCCACTCAATTAATGATTTTTGAAATAAAGGGACAAATTATCTACCTCCCTCATATCCAACGTGTAATGATAAGAGAGGCAGAAGATAATCATTATGCACACTTCCACTCAAAAAGGATAAAAGTATAAGACTCACAGGAGTCAATGGTCCCTAGCAATTCTGAAATTCAGCCTGCACATATTGCCAGTTCTCTGACTGTAGCTCAGTGCTACTACCTGGGAGTTATTTACTGTGGCTCTTGGCCTTGCCACCAAGGCCCTTGTATTTACCCTTTCTTTTCAATAAAATTTAGCCCACACATACACTTGAATAGAGTTTTGGGTCTTCTTCCTGCCCATGGAAGTGAAGGAACTCATAGCTCTTCTTCCCTTTTTGTATTCTCCGTTCCTTTCCGTCTAAGCTGGTATAATTCTTTAAAAAGCTTTTGTGTGTCAACTTGTAATTGAGTCCATTTTAATCCACTTACAAATCTCTTTGAATTAAATACTTTCTTCCTGGGATCTCTGTGAGCCAGCAGGAGGAGGAACAACATCCCTAACACTCAGAAGCCCTAACATTTACTAGAAAGGGTGGGCAAACTGTGTCCTTAAGACACATGCAGGAACTTTTGACTATTTGAAGGGATCTGTGAGATAATATCTTAAAGATTTTTGAGGTCTTCACAAGGGTTTGCCTTGGGCTTGAATATGATTTTTGACTAGAAGCCATTTCTTAATTTTGGAATCATTTCCTATCTGAAGATGCTGAGAAAAAGAAAACAGTTTTAATTTATAAGACTTGACACATTTATATTAAATCATTGTTTCTTATGTTTTCTCTCCATCTAGCTTTTTATCATAGGCAACAAGGAGACAAATGATATTTTTAATATACATCCTACTACTATGATACTCTTATTTATAAATGTCAATTTCTATAGTCTCCTTTCTTTGATTAAATAGACTTCCAAAAATGATTCCTCTTTTCTATTTCATGGATCTTTCTGAAGGCACACCTTGTTAGTTACTGAATAACCCCAATTTCTGTGATTTCCTAATTTACTAATGAATGCTTATTTATTGATAACTATTTTACTTTTAATTTACTATTACATATATTTCATTGTTATTTTTCTAATTGATTAAATTATTTCTTTTGAGCATTTACAGTTATGACATTTCAATTGAGAACCATTTTGGTTCTCAATTAATTATTATTTATTTTTAAATGGTTTGTAAATAATGATTTTTAATTTATATTTTTAAGTTTTTTAGGGTTTATTTATTCTTAAGAGAGACAGAGAGCAAGTAGGGGAGAGACAGAAAGAGATGGAGACACAGAAAAGTAAAGCCAGTCTCTGAGCTGTCAGCACAGAGCCCGATCCAGGGCTCAAACCCATGAACTGCAAAATTGTGACCTGAGCAGAAATCGAATGCTTAACTAACAGCCACCCAGGCACTCTTGTAAATAGTGTTTTTAATTTTTAAGTTGCCAATGACAGGTTTAAACTTTATTTTTTTATTTGAGTATAGTTGACACTCAATGTTATAAATTCAATGACAAAGTTAGTGATTTGTCAAGTTCACACATTATTCTCTGTTCACCATAAGTGTAGCTGTATCTGCTGCCTTACATCACTATTAACAATATCATTGACTGGATTCCTTATACTGTGCCTTTTATTTCCATAACTTATTCATTCCATAACAAAAAGTCTATATCTCCCTTTTCCTTACTTGTTTTTGCCCAACACGCTACTCCTCTTCCCTCTGGCAACCACCAGTTTGTTCTCCATATTTATGGGTCTGATTCTGCTTTTTGTTTACTCATTTTTTTAGATTCTACTTATAAGTAGAATTGTATGGTATTTGTCTTTTTCCAACTCACTTATTTCACTTAGCATAATACTCTCTGGATTCATCCATATTGTCTCAAATGGCACAATCTCATCCTTTTTATTGCTGCATAATATTCCATTGTGCATACAAGTGTATGTATCATATTTCTCTTATCCATTCATGTATTGATGGACTTATAGGTTACTTCTATATCTTGGCTACTGTAAATAATGCTTCAATAAACATGGGGGTATGCATTATTTTTTCAAATTAGTGTTTTCATATTCTTTGGGTAATACCCAGTAGTGGAATTATTAAATTATATAGTTTTCTATTTTTAATTGTTTGAGGAAACTCCATACTGTTTTCCACAGTGGCTGCACCAATTTACATTCATATCAACAGTGCATGAGGGTTCCCTTTTCTCCATATCCTCATCAACACTTGTTATTTACTATCATTTTGATTTTAGCCATTCTAATTGGTGTAAGATGACATATCATTGTTGTTTTGATTTGCATTTTTCTGATGATTAGTGATGTTGAGCATCTTTTCATGTGTCGGTTGGCTATCTGTATGTCTCCTTTGGAAAAATGTCTATTCAGATCCTTTGCCCATTATTTAATTGGATTGTTAGGGGATTTTTTGGTGTTTAGTTGTATAAGTTTTTTATATATTTTGGTATTAACCCCTTATTGGATACATCATTTACAAATATCTTCTCCCATTCAGTAGAGGTTTTGTTTTGTTTTGTTGATGGCTTCCTTTGATGTGGAAGAACTTTTTATTTTGATGTACTCCCATTACTTAATTGTCTGATTCTTGATTCTCACAGTTCATGAGACTGAGCCCCACATAGAGCTCTGCACTGAGAGTGCAGAGCCTGCTTGAAATTCTCTCTCTCTCTCTCTCTCTCTCTGCCCCTACCCTAATCTCTCCCTCAAAATAAATAAATAAACATTTAAAAAGCAAATAAGTGTAAGAAAATTATTAAAGAACTCAAATAGCCAAAGCAATCTTGAGGAAGAAAAACAAAGCTGGAGGCATCATGCATTCTGATTTCAAACTATACTACAAAGCCATAGTAATTAAAACATTATGGTAGTGGCATAAAAATAGACATATAGATCAATGGAACAAAATAGAACCCAGAAATAAACCCATGCATCAAACAGACAAGAATGTATAATGGGGGTAAGGACAGTCTCTTCAATAAATGATGCTGGGAAAACTGGAAAGTCACATGCAAAAAAATCCCCAACCAACCAACAAAACAAACCAAACAAAAACAGAAAGGCAGAAAGAAAGGCAGAAAGAAAAAAAGAAAGGCAGAAAGAAAGAAAGAAAGAAAGAAAGAAAGAAAGAAAGAAAGAAAGAAAGAAAGAAAAGTAGACCACTATCTTATATCATACACAAAACAACTAACTCAAAATGGATCAAAGACTTGAACATGACCTGCAAACCATAAAACTCTTAGAAGAAAACACAGGCAGTGAGTTTCTTGACATCATTCTTGGCAATGATTTTTTGTATCTGATTCCAAAAGCAAAGGCAACGAGGGCAAAAATAAACTATATCAAAATAAAAGGCTTTTGCACAGCAAACATCAACAAAATGAAAAGGCAATATTCTGAATAGGAGAAAATATTTGCAAATCATGGATCCAATAAGGGGTTAATACCCAAAATATTTATAGAACTCATACAACTCAACAGCAAAAACAAACAAAACCCAAGCAATTCCATTGAGAAATGGGCAGAGGATCTGAATAGATATTTTTCCAAAGAAGTTATACAAATGGTGAACAGGTACATGAAAAGGTGCTTGACATCACCAATCATCAGGGAAACACAAATCAAAACCACAATGAGATTCACTTCACATATGTCAGAACGACTATTATCAAAAGACGGGTGGGGGAAGACAAGAAATAACTGTGTTGGTGAGGAAGTGAAAACTCTGTGCTCATCTACAGTGAGGGGTAAGGACTGTAAACTGGTGTAGCCAATATGAAAAATAGTTATGCAGATTCCTCAGAAACTTAAAATAGAACTATCATATGATTCAACAATTTCACTTCTAGATATTTATCCAGAGGAAACAAAAACATTAACTCAGAAATATATATGCACCTTCATTTTCTATGCAGCATTTTTAACAATAGCCAAGCCATAGAAGCAAGTGTCTAATAATGCATAAATGTATAAAGACAATATGGTACGTAAATACAATGGAATATTATTCAGCCATAAAAAAGAAAATCTTGCCATGTGACAACATGGATAGATCTTGAAGGCATTTTACTAAGTGAAGTAAGCCAGACAGAGAAATACAAATACTATATGATTTCACATGTATGTAAAGTAAATGTAAAATCTGAACACAAACAAGCAAAACTGCTAAACTCATATGTACAGAGAATAGACTGGTGATTATCAGAGGCAGGGTCTAGGGAATAGGCCAGAAGTATCAAGGTAGAGTACAAGGGTATAAACTTTCAGGTATAAATTAAATGTCATGAGGATGAAGTGTACAACATGGTGACTGTTAGTAACATTATGTTGTAAGTTTGAGGGTTGCTTAGAGAATAGATCTTAAATGCTCTTATTACAAGAAAAAAACTAGTATTGTGAGAAATGTTAACTAGATTTACTGTGATGAGCATTTCACAATATATTCAAATAGTGACTCATGTTATACACCTGAAATTAACATAATGTTATATGTTAATTTTACTTCAATTAAAGAAACTAAATCATAGAAGCTATTGTATGGTTCTATTTTTTCGAATAATTTAAAATGCACAGAAAAAAATGCGAGGCACATAGAAGACACTTAAATTGATAAATTGGCTGATGAATTGCATTGATTTAAATTCTAAATAATGTGTCTTTTATTAAAGCATGTAAATTTGAGTTCAGACAGTACAAATTTCATTCGAACTTCTTCTTAAGTGAAAGCCTACATGGAAAATAAGAGACAAAGGTGGAATTGTGCTGATTGAAACAGGGGATTGACATCATAACTGCCCACTGGTTCGCCACCTTTTAACCTAAATACTCCTTCACCACAAGAATCTTTGGAGAAGCTCTATGAATCCCATTTATCAGGACGCTTAAACATGAGCCTAGTCTCATAATATACCCGAATAATTATTTGTAAGTGAAGTGTAGCTTCTTAATTAACTAACGCTTTAGTAGCTCTTCTCTTTGGACTTCTATAAAGGAAACATATGAATAGTTCAATCTTTAGATTCTAAAGTCAAAAGTCATAAGATAGCCCAGAGATTTGTCAAGATCTGATGAAAAATGCACTCAAAATGATGACCCAAAATGAATCAAAATAAAAACAACAAAGAAAACAAAGAAAATTCTCCCCTCATCCAGACTTCTCAGGAGTCACATAAGCTATATACCCAAAGAGAAAAATCACCTTTAATCATAGTTTGGCATAATCACATGTCTCTTACAATCTCTGCTCACTGACTCCAACATTAAGAATGTTTGTGTCCTAATCCCATGTGGATATTCATTTTCTTCAGAAGCCAAGTTATGTGTATCACATCAGACAAACACCCATACTTCTAAATTTCCATGAAGCAATTCTGTCTGCATTTACTCAAATGCAGCCTGAACAAAAAACTATTCAGAATTTGATTATAAATAGATTCTTTTGTTAGTTAAAAATCTGGCTCTTTTCCTAACAGCTAAAATGCCTTTTGGAAATTCTAAATATTTATTTTAAAAACTCACCTAACTCCTAAAATAGTAGATTAACCTTTTGTAAATCATAAATTAAAGAATGGTCTAACACTTAAATGTAATTATCTTATAAAACAAAGTTCTGTGGAGCTTATTTAAACTCAGACTTCAAAGTGTTGATTTTTACTTTCAATAATATATAACCATTATATTTAATACTTATTTTCTCTACTGATATATCCACATTGTGATTTATGTAACAGTAGGAAGAATTTTATATAGCCATGAAATCTCTCTGTTAACTAGATTTTAGAGATCTACTTTCTCAGTTGTTTGAATAGCCTTTATAATAAGGTACATGAAGTTTGTAAGTAAGGGTAAAGTAGATTGTGAAAAATCTGAGATTGTCTTATCAGACAACGCAAAATTTATGAAGTACCAAGAGGAGCTTTGATATTCTGTCTTCAAAATTCATTTTATGCTTCTTTTATTGTTTGTATGGATTCATATTTGTTTTAAATGTACATGTGGTTTTTTTTGGAGGAGTAGTATGTCCAAAGATGTTGTCCTATGACAACACCCGAGATAGCATTTTAAACATTGCTTTGACATCTCTAATAAAAATCAGGACATACTGCAAAGTATACATCAAGAACTATTACTTACAAACCCAGAGCAAATGAAACGGAAAATAATATTCTCAGCAATTTAATTTGGATTACATTTATCCATGTTTACTTGCTTCTGTACACTTAGACACACTAATGCTAAAAAAACTAATGTTGGCAAGAGGAGCTATGCTAAAAACTTTTCCTAAGACATTAATTCCCTCTTATTTTTTGGAATGCATAATCTGTAAATTTTACTGACATTGTAAATCAATCAGAAGTGCTTAGAATACCAAATGAGTGTATGCTTCATAGTTAAGTGTACAATAATGGAAAAGATGAAAAACATTACTGCACCACTGGTATGGTGGGAACGCTTATCTAATTACACAGCTCATCAGTTCCTGCCAACTAAAAGGGCAACAGCCAGGGGGAGCATCTTGATTTGCTCTGTAGTTCTTTAACAGGAATGTTCAAAAATATTTGATTAAATTAGAAAGAGGTAAGCATCAAAGATCAGTTATTAATCCACCCAGAAAAATGTACTTCTTTCAGCCTTGTTTTTGGAGCAGTGATTTCAGCCATCCAGTATGAATACTTCAGACTGATACTACACAGCTATAATCTTCTTTGATATTTGCAGAAATTCTGAGTCTTCCCTGTATGGCATAGTTTTTGGTTGTTGTTTTGTTTTAGAAAAATGTTTAAGTTTATTTTTGTATTTTAAGAGAAAGAAAGTGTGATAGGAGAGGTACAGAGAGAGAAGGACAGAGAGAACCCAAGCAGGCTCCTGTGTTGTCCAGTCCAGAGCCTGATGAAGGGCTCCATCTCACAAACTGTGGACCATGACCTGGGCCTAAATCAAGAGTCAGACGCTTAACCAACTGAGCCAACCAGATGCCCCTGGCATAGTTTTGAAAAAACAATTGCGTAATCAGTAGCAATCAGTAGCACACCCAAAAGGATACAGATCCTCTTTACCTAATAAAGCTTTCAAAATGAAAATAAATATAAAATAAAACAAAACATCTCTCTTTATCATTAACTGTCATTTATCATGATCCAGGAACAATATAGCTCCATCTTCACAATGAATAATCACCTACAGATTTAATCAAGCATAATTTTATGCAATTCTGGAGCAAAGTACCAATGTTCCTTCTTTAGACAGAAGTCACTAGGAAATATGCTCTGTTGTGCTTTCATTTGTCTCCTGTTTTTGCTCATTGAGTTACCAGTTGGTCCTTCTTCTGTCTCATGGTTCCTCATCCTCTGTGTTAGATTGTTTCCACACTGTGTCAGAAATACCAGCCTCTCAGATGTTCACTATGTGTATATATATGTATATATATACATATGTATGTAAATATATATAAATATAAATTGTATATAAATAAATATACAATAAAATAATATATATATATTTAAATACAATACAATGTCTCAAACAAACATGTCCACATCAATAGCTATGTGTCTTTGCACTTTCTAGTGAACAAATGATTGCAATTATGGATGCATCATGTAGCATTACCATCTTTATTTCACATGATGCAATGTGCCATCTATAAGCTACTACCTTCTGTTCCTTAGTATCAGATAGGTTTGTGGAACACTTTGGATAAGCAGAACAATGAGAGAAAAGGGAAAATAAAACCATCACTGAATACTTACTATGTGACAGACTATTATATCATAGAAATATTAGATTTTATCTAATCTAATTCTTATACTAACTCTTTGAAGTAGATATTTTTATCCTTAAATTAAAATTAAAGACATCAATAAAGACTTCACATGCCCAGGTCATATACTAGTTACTGATGAAGCCAAATGTGAATAATCTATGGGCCTCAGCCTGTTTTATGTTACAGTCTCTTGACTCTAAGGAACCTAAGAAATTTTCCTGTCATTACTAGTGAAGACCTTCGCTCTGCAGTTATTGTCTGCTATGTTTTATCACATTTCTCTTCTTATTCTCTCCTTCTGCCTTACTTTATAGAAACAACTGAGGTACAAACAATTACTTATAGCTCCACTGGGATTTTCTTGTTTGATGATTATATTATTGCTGTATCAACAGAAAGATTTAGCATTGTCTCTGCCAAGGCAAGGATATTTCCAATTGGTGATTCTCAAGTCATATTGTTGTACTAATGTTTAATATTGTCTTTAGGAACTCAAAGACAGGAATGGAAGGGATGTTTTTTCATTTTACAAGTGAGTATCTTTGTATGCAAGTTAACATACAAATGTAATAGAGATCACTGGTCAGAACTCTTAGAGACTAAAAACAATTTAAAGTTTGAAGTAAACTCAGTAAAGTAAGAAAAGAAATAGAATTAAGTTAACATACAAATGTAATAGAGATCACTGGTCAGAACTCTTAGAGACTAAAAACAATTTAAAGTTTGAAGTAAACTCAGTAAAGTAAGAAAAGAAATAGAATTAAGTTCAATAAAAGATGTCTGCTCTCACCACTTTTATTCAAACTAGTGCTGGAAGTTCTATCCATTCAATGATGCAAGAAAAGGAAATTAAAGTCAGACAACTTGGAAAGAAAGAAATAAAACAGACTGATATGCTGATGATATCATTGTCTGTATAGATAATCCCAAGAACATACAAAACACCTTCTGGAGCTAAAAAAGGAGTTCAGCAAGATTTCAGGATACAAGATAAGCACTCGAAAATCAATTACATTTCTATATAGTAGTAATAAACATCTAGACACTAAAATTTTAAATGCAGTACCATTTATAAGTATTCAAAAATTTAAATACTTAAGTCTAACTCTAATAAGTATACAGGATGTGTATGCTTAAAACTGAAACCAATGATGAAATAAAATCAAGGAAATTTATATCTTTTGATTACCTTCATCCATTTCACTCACCAATAAAAGAAGGATAACCTTTTCAGTAAATATTGCCAGAAAAATAGAAACAAAAACCAAAACCTCTACCTAAGTGTCATACCAATCCAAAAAAGCAAAAATTGATAAATTGGGTTTCATCAATTTCAAAAATATTTGATCTATGAAAGACCCTGTTAAGATTATAAAAAGCTAAGCTACCTATTCAAAGAAAGTATCTGCAAACCATATTCTAACAGGACTTGTATCTATAATATATGAAAAGCCCTCAAAATCCAGCAGATAAAAGGTAAGTAAATCTAAATAGAAGATGGACAAAAAACCTAAACATATATTTCATCAGAAAAGATATATAGATAGTGAATAAGTACTAAAATGGTGTTCAGCATTATTACTCATTAGGGAAATGCAACTTAAAACCACAAAGAGATATCACTATATACTGAGCAAAAAGGTTAAAATTTAAAAGTAGTGACAACACTAAATGCTGACAAATACGTGGAGAAACTAATTCAGTTTAAAATAAAATGGTACAGATACTCTGGAAGACAGTTTGACAGTCTTTTCTTTTCTAAGTGTTCAAGGACCTAAAATGCAACTACTAATGAACCTAGCAATTGTACTCTTGTTATTTATCTTAAAAAGATGAAAATTTAGGTTCATGCAAAAAGCTACATAAGAATGTTCCTTGAAACTTTATTTATAATAACCAGCAACTAGAAACTGTCCAGATGTCCTTCAACAGATTAATGGTTAAACAAGTATGAAACATGGAATATTGTTCACCTATTAAAAATAACTTTGTTTTAAAATTCCAGAATAGTTAACATACAGTGTTATATTAGTTTCAGGTGTTCAATATAGTGATTCAACAATTCCATACATTACTCAGTGTTTATTAAGATAAGTGTACTCTTAATCTCCTTCACCTATTTCACCCATCCCTTCACCTACTCTATCTAGTAACCATCAGTTTGTTCTATAGTTAAGTCTGTTTCTTGGTTTATCTTTTTTTCCTTTGTTTTATTTCTTAAATTTCACACATGAGTGAAATTGTATGGTATTTATCTTTCTCTGATTTATTTCACTTAGCATTATAGTCTCTAGATCCATCTACGTTGTTGCAAATGTCGAGATTTCACTCTTTTTTATGGCTAAGTAATATTCCATTGTACATACGTACCACATCTTCTTTATCCATTCATCTATTGACGGACACTTGGGCTATTTCTATAATTTGGCTATTTTGAGTAATGCTTTAATAACCATAGGATGCATATATTTTTTTGGATTAATGTTTTCATAGTCTTTGGTAAATGCCTAACAGTGGAATTATTGAATCATATGGTAGCTCAATTTTTAATTTTTTGAGGAGCCTCCATACTGTTTTCTACAATGATTGCACCAGTTTGCATTCCTATCAACAGTGCACGAGGGTTTCTTTTTCTCCACATCGTCACTAACACTTAATTTCTTCCATTTTGGATTTTAGTCATTCTGACAGGTATTGAGGTGATATCTCATTGTGGTTTTGATTTAGGTGAAAAAAAACTTTTAATATACATGAGAACCTGGATGAATATTCAGATAATTTAATGAGTGGAAAAAGCCAATTTCAAAAAAGTAAATACTTTATTGTTCCATTGAAATGACATTCATGAGGTGCACTTGGATGGCTCAGTCAGTTAAGCATCTGACTCTTGGTTTTGGCTCAGGTTATGATCTCATAGTTCATGTGTTTGAGCCCCACATTGGGCTCTGCGCTGACAGCGTGAATCTTGCTTGGGATTCTCTGTCTCCTTCTTTGTCTTCCTTTCCCCAGCTCATATTCTAACTCTCTCTCTAAAAAATAACTTTTTTAATGATGTTAATGAGAAGACAAAATTGAAGATTTGGAGAGAAGATTAGTGGTTGAAGAGGTTAAGGAAAAAAGGAGAGAAGTGAGTGTGGTGATAAAAGGGCAACATAAGGAATTTTTTTAATGACGTGTTTGTATTTTGACTGTATTAATGTCAGTATCTTGGTTATGATACAGTACTATTGTTTTGTAATATGTTACCATTGGAAAATACTATAAAGAGTATATGAGATTTCTGTATAATTTCTTATAACTATATGTGCATCTATAATTATCTCAAAACTACAAGTTAATTTAAAAATATTTGAAGACTAAATCAAACTTAAACTAGAGAAAAAATTAAATAAAATAAAGCATATATTAGTCTTTGAAAACAACCATGAACAATTGGATCAGAAATAATTTTAAACTATTTTTTGCATTAATTTATTAAAAGCAATTTAAAGAAGTGTCATTCATTAATGTGTATGTTCAATATTTCACTTGTTCATTCAACTGAATATTTTCAAATGTTAACTAAGAATTTTGAAGACACTGTTCTCAAGAAACTTAGAAGTGTATACAGCACTGATTATGTGATTTTTTATGGACGTTCAACATTAACTTAAAATGTCTCTACAAATTACTTTCTTGTATAAAAACATGAAACTAAGGAGTAAATTCTCATGCTTACAGTTCCTAATCTTTTCCACAAAGAAGTGTTTGTGATCGAAAATTATGTGGGAAATATCTGGCCCAAAAAGTAAAAAAAATAGCATTTAAAACAGAAAATTAGATGCAAAGAGTAAAGCTGAATTGCACTAAGCTACTTTGGTTAAAAACCAAACATTCTGAGTAGTGCCTCAGTAAGTTTTTAAAGGCAGACTTTATAGTAAAACAGAAGCAAAGGGAGTATAGATTTCAGTAGGAATTAATGCAAGAATGATGATTATGACCTGTCATTGTGTTATTGGATTTTCTAGGTTTATTTTTAAACCTTTACAAATTTCTCACTTTAACAAAGGGATAAGAGAGTGATTATTTGAGTTAAATTTGAAGTCATTTAGTACAATTTTGCAATTAGCAAGATACAAAACAAAAATATCAGTGACTGAGGCACTTGCTTTCTAGTAAGTAACTGTTTGAAAACAAAGGCATATCAAAATTTTTCCATGTCTTAATTCATTTTGAATATAGGTACAGAATTTGACATGGTTAAGAAAAAAGCATGTGACATCAACTCTTGCAAAAGCCATCATAAAAGTTGTACTGGGTAAGGAGCTTGAATAAAAATTTCAAGTGCTAACAAACTACCTATTACCATTTTTAAAGGACTATATTTCTCAAGGGTTATTCTGATGAAATATTTGTGTATTTCTTCCCAAGTTAACTATTTAAATTCCTTTAAAGTCTTTGTGGAAATTCACCATCTCAAGATATATTTACCTAAAAAGAGGTCAGTGTTTGAAAATAATAAAATTGTAGTGTGAAATCTAAATGTAAGTCTAAATATAGTCTTCAAATCAAAGGACAGGCAATTTGGCAATAGATACATTTGAATACAATACCAAGAACATCCCTACTACTGGTCATCAAACTAGTTCTCCCTTCCAATGAATTTGTCTTTCTCTTTTACTTGAAGGTGTTAATGTTCTTAAACAACCAAATGGATCTGGACCAGTTACTTAAAGCAAGATGGAGCATACCGGGAATTATTAGGGCCATTCATGGCCTACTTAACATGGCTGGGGCAAGCAAGAGCAAAGGAAGAGAATGGACAGAGTTGCAGATGCAACCTAAGGAACAAAAGTCCAGTCTCACAGCCTTTGTTGACCAGGAATCAGATAACAAGGTTTGGTTTTGGCAAGTGGACAAGATAGAGGTTGTAGCTGTTCTAAATGGATAAGAGGACTATAGCAATGGGGAATTAAATTGAGACAGGAGATTATATCTCCTAAGTCCAAGCAGGATGTAAAATGTTGACATCAGGAAGTCTGGCAAGTGGTAGCAAGAACTTAGTCACTTAGTTGAGGTTCTAGAGTAGAATAGTAACATCATATTGTATACACTTTAGTAAGGGACTCTACATACCAGCAAGGCTGGTTAGGAGGCTATTACAATCATCCAGGTAATAGAAGATGCTGGCTTGAATCAGTGTGGTGACAATGGACATGTAAGAAGTGGGTGTCATTCTGTATATCTTTTATAACAAGACCCACGGGATTTGCTAATAAACTACATGTGAGATTTGGAAGAAAGAAAGGCAGCATAGATATCTGTTGGGATTCTAAAAAACATGGAAAATAGTTAACATTAACTAATGTGAGTAAATAATATATCATGACTTTTGAAACTTACAGTAAGAGTATTTTTTTTACAAATAGTTTATTGTCAAATTAGTTTCCACATAACACTCAGTGCTCATCCCCACAAGTGTCCTCCTCCATGCCCATTACCACCTCCCCCCCACATCCATCAGTCTTCAGTTTTTGTCAGCATTCAAGAGTCTCTCATGGTTTGCCTCACAGAGAGTATTTTGAAAGTTAAAGAAGAGGCTATTAATTATTCTGAGAATGGCAAATCTGTGGTATCTGGATCTAATGGGTTGAAACCTGTAGGAGGAGATGAATTGAGGGTGAGGAGTGTTCAATATTAGGAACTCCTTATATTGAAAATATGAGTTTTGGATATAGTAAGTTTAATAGGCCTTTGGGATATCTAAAGGAGCAACTGCATATAGGTTACTGGATATGTTTCTGGGTTCAGAAGAGAGTTCTGGATGGGAGATAAAAATATTGGTGTCATCAGTACACTGATACTATTTAATTTCTTTCTTTTTTTTTTTACTTTTCTAAATTTGTTTTAATGTTTATTTCTTTTTGAGAGAGAGAGAGACAGAGCATGAGCAGGGAAGGGATTCGAACAGACGAACCATGAGATCATGACCTGAGCCAAAGTCAAATGGTTAAGTGATTGAGCCACCCAGGCGCCTCAATGCTATTTAATTTCCTTAAGACTGGATAAGAGAAAAAAGAGAGTGTATATAACAAGATAAGAGAAGAGGTCAGTGGAGTGAGTTGAGCCACGGATATTCAGAAGACAGAAGCATGAAGGCAGGCCAAGGGCAAGTGGGAAGGGGAGACTATAAGATCTTTGACACATTTCAGGATAAATTTCTGCCTCATATAGATTTAACCCATAAGAATCTAACTTGCTTTTAAAAGTAAACGCCTGAGGTTTTCTTTAATACTAAAATATTGGTTGCCTTCTCAAATACATAAGAAAATGGTGAACCTTAAACCACTTCTTGAAATCTAATCAAATTCTATTTATTCTCACAGCTAAAGACAATCCTACCTTCCATTAAACAGTATCATAATACTCTCATAAACTTTCTGCTAGTGCCCCCACAAATGGATTTTTAAATAGAATATATTGCAGCCTGATTCAACTTAAGCTAAATATTATAATCACTAATAGAAGGCTGCCAAACCCAAGTTCCCATGGGAGGTGGTTAGAGACAAAATAAACCTTTGTAAAATTATTTGTATAAAATTCACCAGGACAATGTCGAGACGAATCACTAGCCAGAGTATGGAGAATATCATCATCCATCAGGGAACTTCTTAGTAAAGCAAAAATAGAAATCTTTTGGCATAAAATCAAAGACCATATTTTGAAATAAAAAAGATCAACAGAAGAACAATAAAGCCTTTACAGTTTAAATTCTCAACCTTAAAATATCCCTCAAAAATAATTTCTTTGTTTCTTTAATGTTTTTTTTTTAATTTTTTTTTAATTTTTTATTTCTAGGATAGAGAGAGACAGCGTGAGCAGGGGAGGGTCAGAGAGAGAGGGAGACACGGACTGAAACAGGCTCCAAGCTCTGAGCTGGCAGTCAGCACAGAGCCCGACGCGGGGCTTGAACCCACGAACCGCGAGATCATGACCCAAGCGAAAGTCAGACGCTTAACCGACTAAGCCACCCAGGCGCCCCTCTTTAATGTTTTTTTTTAAGTTGAGGATAATTATCACTTCCAACTGAAAATCTATCATATTTGATACTTTGTCCTGTGATAAAAAGCATTTCACGACAGATAGGGGAAAAGCTAAACTGAAAGCATTTAAAATAGCTTTGAAGGAATTGGGAGAGACTCATCTTTCCTAAAGTCATTGGTGTCCAAATGTTTTTATGAAATGCATAAATATAAAAATTTTTTACTCTACCCTTAAACTTCAGAATTTTTATAACTAACCTGAGGATAACCAAAAGAGAAAAGTTTCAATCTAAGACTTAACTGCGCCTCTAAAACCAAAGTGCTTACAGGACATTTTGCTTTAAATGCCTAAAAAGACAATTTTTCCAAAATAAAGAACAAATTTGTCATCTTCTAATTCACAGGTATTACTAGTGTTTCCAGCTTCATCAACAAACTCCTCCAGTCCAGTTTAAAATATTCAACCATTTTTCATTTCTTTTCCTTTTTTATCAGCCTTTATCTAACCACATAGTATTTTTTAAAATATTTTTTCTCAGTGCAACTCTGTATAAGAAACTCTACTCAAAATACCGTGTTCTTAGGGTGCCTGGGTGGCTTAGTCAGTTAAGCACCTAACTTTGGCTC
Source organism: Proteles cristata cristata (assembly GCA_017311185.1). Classification (NCBI taxonomy): domain Eukaryota; kingdom Metazoa; phylum Chordata; class Mammalia; order Carnivora; family Hyaenidae; genus Proteles; species Proteles cristata. The sequence continues at coordinate 233,549 of JAESUZ010000827.1, forward strand.
AGGCCATGATCTCATGGTTTGTGGGTTCAAGTCCTGCATTGGGTTTTTTGCTGTCAGTGCAGAGCTTGCTTCAGATCCTCTGTCCCTTCTCTATCCCTCCCTTACTCTCTCTTTCTCAAAAATAAACATTTAAAAAATAATAAAATAATATTAAAATAATAAAATTAAATAAATAAAATAAAATAAAATAAAATAAAATAAAATAAAAAAGTACTGTGTTCTCATGAAGTCAGAGAACTGTCATTAAGAATGACAGGAATAAGTGCATCAAGGTTTTTGTTGTTTGTTGTTTTTTAATCCCATCAGCAGTGAACAAAACTTATAAAACCCACACTCACATGGAGTTTGTATTCCGTTTGGGGAGACAAGAAACAAATCAGTAAATTATAGTCGATTAGAAGGATCAAGTTTTGAAAAGAAAAACAAAGAACAAGGGCTACTGAGTGCTGGGGGTGGGGAGAAATTTTAAGCAGGGTGGTTACAAAAGGTATCTCAAGGGTTGATGTGTTAGCTAAGATCTGAAAAAGGTGAAAGAGAAGCCATGAGGATACCTGGGGGAAGAGATTCCAGGAAAAAGAAATAGGTAATCCAAAGACCCAGAGTTTTGAGGAAAGAGAGGCTAGCATGCTTAGGACAGAGGGTGTAAGGGAGCAAGGATGAGATGAGAAAGTAATGGGGGGCAGAACTAGAAGAACCTTGTGGGACCTTTAAGGAACTTTGGATTTTACTCTGAGTGAGATGGGCAGGCACTGGAAGATTCTGAGCAAAGAATAGAAAGATCTGGTTTATCTCTGACCACTATGTTGAGTACACTCTCTAGGGCTCAAAGATGGAAGCCAGGAGACCAGTAACCTAGGAGAGTCATGATGATATGGATTTAGAATAGAGTGAGAGCAATAAACGTGGTAAGAAGTGTCACAATTCTAGATCTATTGTAAGGGCAGAGCCAACTGGATTTAACAATAACAGACGACATGGATGTTACAAAAAGAGAAGAAGGGTAGAACCATTAACGGAGATGGGGATATTTGTGGGTGAAACAGTTTTGGGCATAAGATCCGGTTCAGTTAAGGACATATTAAATTTCAGATGTCTATTAAATATTCAAATGGAGTGTTGAAGTAAACTGTTTAGGTTAGAGAGATCATTAAGAGCATGAGGTGTCAAATCTAAAACTATAAAACTCCTAAAAGAAAACATAGGCAGTAATCTCTTAGACATCCACCTTAATATATTTTTTTAGATAAGTCTCCTCAGGCAAGAGAAACAAAAACAAACTGGGAATACATCAAAATAAAAAAGGGTTTTCACAGCAAAGGAAACCTTCAACAAAACAAAAAGGCAACCTATTGAATGGGAGAAGATATTTGCAAAACACATATATAATAATAAGTCAATATCCAAAGTATATAAAGAACTTACACAACTCAGTGCCAAAAATAAAATAAAATAAAATAAAACCTTAAATAATCTGATTAAAGATGTGCAAAGGACCTGGATAGACACTTTTCCAAAAACATACAGATGAAAAACAGATACATGAAAAGATGTTCAACATCAGTCATCATCAGGAAAATGCATATCAAAACTACAATGAGATACTGCCTCACAGCTGTCAGAATGGCTAAAATCAAAAAGACAAGAAATAACAAATGTTGGAGAGGATGCAGAGAAAAAGGGATGCTTGTGCACTGTTTGTGAGCACAGGGACTGTGCACAGCTACCGTGGAAAAGAGTATGAGTTTCGTCAAAAAATAAAAAATAGAATACTATACTATACTATCCAGTAACTTCACTACTGGGTATTTATCCAAAGAAAATGAAACACTAATTTGAAAAGATATATGCACCCTATGTTTATTACAGCATTATTTACAGTAGCCAAGATAAAGAAGCAACCTAAGCATCCATTGATAGATGAATAAAGATGTAGTACAATGAGATATTACTCAGCCACAAAAAAATAGTCTTGTAATTTATGACACCATGAGTGTATATAGAGGGTTCTGTACTAAATGAAATTAATCAGAGAAAGACAATTACCATATGATTTTGCTCATATGTGGAAATAAAAAAACCTCAAATGAGCAAACAAAATCAGAAAGACTCATAAATGTAGAGAGCAAACTGGTGGTTACCAGAGGGAGGGAGGGTGGGGGAGAGCAAAGTTGGTAAAGGGAATAATGAGGTATAAAATTCCAGTTACAAAATAAATAAGTCATGGAGATAAAAAGTCAGCATAGGGAATTGGTCAATAATACTGTAATAACATTGCATGGTGACAGACACTGTGGTAAGCATTTTGTAATGTACAATATCATTATGTTGTACATCTGAAACTAATATAACATGCATGTCAACTATACTTCCATAACAAGTTAAAAAAAAAAAAAAAAAGAGCATGAGGGAATACAGAAGAGAACTGAGAGCTAAGCCTTGAGGGTATCCAGTATTAAGAGGTCTCTGGGACACAGGAAACATTTCTAGAATTTCTATTTTGTTCTTTCTCAGATGAGTCTATTCTTTTCATTGTTTGCTATTATTCTCTTCATATTTTGATTCCTTATTTGGATACTAAATCATTCTAAACATATATTTTCATATTATCTTGCACTTCATTTTCCTAATATCGGAAGTTCTTGATAACAACTCTACAATGGGAGAGTCCTCCCAAAATTGGTGGAGTATTTGTTTCTGCCAAATAACCCAAACAAATATTAATTTTTTTAGTTGATTTCTCTTTAGGGGATCTCAAACCTCAAATTCATGGGGAAAATAACCCAGAATTTTTATTTTCCTCAGGAGAGGCTGGCTGATCCTGAGCCCAGACAAAAACATACAAGTTTCCTATGAAATTGTTTTATTTTTTAAATGTATCTGTTAACATAATATCTTTGGAGAAACTAGGCTTTTTCTGCCAGTTTTATTGAGGCATGATTATCAAAAACAGTATATATTTAAGAAGAACCACTTAAGGTTCTGGTATATGACTACATTGTTAAATAACTGCCACAATCAAGGTAATTAGCATACTCATATACCCATCTCCTCACATAGCTATGCTTCCCCCCACCCCCAACCCCATGATGAGAACTCTCTTAGCAAATTTCAAGTATACAACATACTGTTATTAATTGTAGCCACTGTGCTGTATGTTAGGTCTGCAGAATTTACTCATCTTAAGCTAAAAGTTTGTTCTCTTTGACTAATATCTCTCCGATTCCACCACCCCCAGCTCATGGTAATCAGAATCCTACTCTGGTTCTATGCGTTTGACTTTTTTAGATTTCATATGTAAATGAGATCATATAGTGTACGTCTTTTTATGTCTAGCTTATTTCCTCCAGGTTCATTCATGTTCTCGCAAATGGCAGAATATCATTTATAAAGGCAGAATGATATTTTATTATATATGTATACAATATACATATATACACACCACATATATACATGTATACATATAATATATACATGTATACGATATACATATACACACTCCACATTTTTCTTTATCCATTCATCTATCATCAGAAACTTAGTTTGCTTTTGAATCTTGCCTAATATGAATAATGCTGCAATGAACTCTTTTAAATAGTGATTTTATTTCCTTTGGATATATACCTAGAAGTGGGATTACTGGATCATTTCATAGTTATGCTTTTACTTCCTTGAGGAAGCTCCATACTGTTTTTCATAATGCCTTTACTAATTAAAATCCTAACAACAGTATATAAAAGTTCCCGTTTCTTCACATCTTTGCCAACACCTGCTGTTTTTCAACTTTTTGATAATAGTCATCCTAACACACTTGAGGTGGTATCTCTTTGTGGTTTTGACTTGCATTTCCCTCACGATTTATGATACTGAGAACCTTTTCATTGTATATTCTTTGGAAAAACATCTATTTAGTAAGTCTCTTGCCCGTTTTTTAAAAATTTTTAAATGTTTATTTGTTTTTGAGAAAGAGATAGCTCACAAGTGGGGAAGGGGCAGAAAGAGAAGGAGACACAGAATCTGAAGCAGGTTCCAGGCTCTCAGCTGCCAGCATAGAGCCCGATGTGGGGCTCGAATCTACATGAGCTATGAGATCATGACCTGTGCCAAAATTGGACACTTAACTGACTGAGACACCCAGGCACCCCATTTTGCCCATTTTTTAATCAGGTTATTTGTTTTTTTTGCTATTGAGTTGTATGTATATGTGATTTTCTCCCATTATTTGGTTTGCCTTTTCATTTTGTTCATTGTTTCCTTTCTGTGCAGATTTTTATTTCAGTTTTATGTAAATAATCTAGGCTTCTATTCAAATACTCTTTCTTCTAGGATGATTCAAGGCCCAATCCTCAACCCTCCCATGGACATTTAACTCAATCCCCAACAGTGGAATCTCCCACCACTCTGGGGCAGCAGCAGTCGACTATCTATGAGTGGTGAGGAACAGGAAATTATAAGTAATTTTTAATTTCTTCTTTTCTGTATACATATTGTGTACTATTTTTATGATAAAAATAAAATGTTTATAATGATAAGACAGACAAAGCAAACATGAGTTTGTTACTGTTCCCTGGAAATAAGATATGTTTTACTCTATACGACACAGAATTACCCATTTGTTGGAAAGAAATAAAAGATGTATTTTCTGTTTAGATCAGAGTGGAAATGTGGAGATGGCTTGTCCTCTGTACAGAAAGGTCACTGGAAACTTTAAAGAAACCTAAAGCATCTTTCAATTGTCTGAACAATAAGTTATGTGCCAATTTTACTCCAATTTGGTTACAAATATCTTAATAACAATGGAATATTTCTTAGTCATCTGAATCTTTGATTGACATGACACAAACTAGCAAATTAAAAAAAAATAGCTGTGTTGACTATTTTTTTCAATCTTTTTGTTGAATGCAGCCATAATCTAAATTGTCTACCTAGAATATTTCCTTTCTTCCATTCCTTCTTTACAGTATCTGAGAAAATTCATTAAATAAAGAGATGGAAATAAAGAAAGCTATTGTAAGAATGTTTCCACTTAAGGATCTCTTCCTGGATGATATATATTTGTGTGTAAAGTTGGGAGTCTTTCATCTCTGTCGAATCTTTGATCCTAATAAAAAGAAACATGCCAGATGAAGGCAATGAAAGGAATGCTTTTAGGAAGTTTCTTTTTTTTTTTTAACGTTTATTCACTTTTTCAGAGAGAGAGACAGAGCATGAGCAGCAGAGGAAGAAAGGGAGACACAAAATCTGAAGCAGTCTCCAGGCTCTGAGCTGTCAGCACAGAGCCCCATGTGGGGTTCAAATCCATGAACTGAGAGATCATGACCTGAGCCAAGGTCAGACGCTTAACCGGCTGAGCCACCCAGGTACCCCAGGATGTTCTCTTTTTCTGAAGATGATTAAATGTTGATAAGTTACCACTCCATTATAACTGTCCTTGAATCTTAATATGGTTTACTTCACACTGACCAAAATGAAAATCCAGATAAATAAGAGCTGTGTGGTAAGTTGAGTCAATTGAATATAAAATAAACTCTCAAATTCCTACATTCAGAAGTTCGGCTACAGAAAAATGAGAATTTCATTCCAGAAGGCAGAAAGAAGAGAAAGGAGAAAAAGAAAAGTTTGTAGAGGCTATATTTACATAGCAAAATAAAGTCGAATGTTAGGATGCTCTCTGGGGAAACTGGTTTCTCTGAAATGGTACATCAGCCATGCAACTCCTCACTCCCCTCCTCATACCCTTCCCTGAGTGTTTTTCCTCTTTATTCATCTTTCATAACGGTGACATGTCAAAGGTGATTTTTATGCAGAAATGTCCAAAATCCGTTTTTATAGTTTCCAGGGAATCTTGAATAGAATCATATGAATGTTATTAATTCCCAACTACAATTTCTCTATATAGATTCAGATAGAAGGTGTGAAAGTCTGTCCTTCAGTTTCTGTCAGCAGATGACAAGTTCTATTCACTTCAGAAAAAAACTAGTCTGCTGGGAGTTCATCCTGGTACATGTATAGAAAAGTCTAGAGAAATAAGTTTAGATGGTCTAATTCTCCCAGGATTTTTTAAAAACTACTTTAACTTCTTGAAGCACTGCAAATGGGGAAGGAGATGGTAGGATTCAGAATGATCTTGCCAGAATTAGATTCTCCAAGGGTCAGGGGTGTTTGTAGCTACACATGGCATGAGAGATCAGCACATCACATTCCTGTCTTCTCTCAGGTCTCCTATACCAGAAAGATTAGTACAGAAAAGTCTCTCAAAATTTCTTACAAAGTGACACACACAAGTTTCCAATTGGATATGAACTGTTACTCTTCTGCTCCTGGGTTTGCTTTCCTTTGGAGTAATAATTAAAAAAAAAAAAAAAAAAACAGAATTTCTGGGGTGCCAAGGTGGCTCAGTCAGTTAAATGTTCAACTTCAGCTCAGGTCACAAACCCATGGTTCATGGGTTTGAGCACTGCATCAGGTTCTGTGCTGACGGCTCAGAGCCTAGAGCCTGCTTTGAATTCTGTATCTCCCTCTCAATCTGCTCCTGTCCCACTCATGCTCTCTCTGTCTTTTAAAAAACAAAAAAACATTTAAATTTATTTAAAAAATAAACAGAATTTCTTACTAATACTAATATAACCCTGCAATTAGGAAATGCATGAAAGGAGCTATATTTCTATATTCCCTATTTATGCCATACTTTCCAGGAAAGAGACATTGCATTTGTATATAGGGGTAAAGGGAAGACAGACAATATTTCATATGTATATCAGTAATTGATTTTAAAAGTTCCTCTGTGAAAAATTGAGTTTAGTTCCCACAACAAATAAAATTATGCTTCAATACCAAAATACACTCCTTATTTAAATACAAAGAAGGCAAAAATTTCTTGCCCATTTCTGATTAACAGTCTATCTTGTTCTTTTATAATTTCAACAGATATACTAAGAAAAGTAATTGGTAGTGAAAATGGTCAAGACGTTTCTTTTAATGAAGTACTTTAGAATCTTACATTTCTAAAGATCTAATTTAAACATAGGAGAAAAATTAACTGCTCAAGTTGACAAATGATCTGTGAATTAGTGAGAAGATACTGTGTATTTGTAGACTACTTTTTCATAATAGGCTTAAGATTCATTAAAAAAATTTTAATTATGATTCCCTGTAAATCAAGTAAAGTTTTGTAATCTATTTTATAGATTACAGCCTAGATTTCTAAAGCAAAGAAAAATTTAATAACTTGATAAAGGTCATTGGCAAGTTCTTTATAACGTGGAAACTAACACATAAGTTTTCTGGCATTCTACACAGTTTTGTATTCATTAGGGTATATATGATTAATTTTGATATGGACAAATCTTGGACTCAAACCACATTTATAGAAACAATAGACTTGACCTTAAATGTTCACAAAGTAGGAAAAATAGCCTCTGTTAGACAAATATGGTAGTGGCTAGGTGGGTGTGTTACTGATTTCACTAACAGACTCTTCCCCGAAATATTGCATCACCACTCTGGAACACATGCTTCTTCCCTCTTTAATTATGTGTTTGGATGGCAAGCTACTTTCTGGAATTAGAGAAATAGCAGTTCAGCATGTAGCCTCTGAATTGAACTGGATAACCCTACCTTATAAAGGAAAGGCAAAAAAAGCAATGACCACAGGCCTGTCTGCTGGATACAAAGATATGTTTGTGGGCAGCAGTGCTGGATACTCTTGAGAAGTATGTGTCCTTTATAATCATCTTTTTAAAGTTCAGAAAATAGGAGTGGAGGAGACCAGAAATAAAGGGCATAGGGTTGATATTGTTGATTGTGAGACTGACCATTTTATCTTTGGAAATTCATCAAGTTAAAATCAAGGCCTAGTAATGAACAAAGATAAGAAAGGCAAGATGCCTCCCAGGAGAGATTCAGGAAATGCGTATTAGCCAGTCATTCCTATTGATGTCAGTCTAATCAAACCTGCAATTTGTCAATTATGTAAATTTTAACCTGTACTAGTTAAATACATTCAAATAGCATGCACCTGTGTCCCATGTTGGAGCGAGTAATAGACTAAATTAAATTGTAACCATATTGTTTTTTATTTTGTGCCAACATAACTGAATCCCAAAACAATGCAATAGGAAATTACTAATATGATCAGAAGTCATTAATATGGCATAGAGTTATCTTTCTTGTCAAGTTTGATATAGAGTTTCTGTATTTTTACAAAACCAGTTTCAGCCTGACTTCCCTTAGTGGTTTTGAAAACGCAAACAGAACAAGCTGAGATGGTGTATTGCCTCCAACTCTATTCCCACAGGTGGATTTAAGTTAGTGCTACACAGTCCAAACTGTTAAAAAATTGGCAGCTGTAATATTGCAGTCTGAAGTTCATTCCAGCAGTTCTATGAGAGAGCAACACAGCGAGATTTTTTTTAAGAATGTGGATTCCTTTACTAATACTTCAGAACTGTATGTGTAGGAGGGATCTTGCACAATCATTTCACCCAATGGATAAGGAAGCAGAGCGCAGATGTGTTGTTTAATTTGTCCAAGGACACACAATTAATATACAGAATAGAGGGCCAAGAACTCTAGTTTCTTGCAATGGTAGGTAGCCTTTATATAGGTGCTGTTTTACTTTTTGACGTGTTTAGTTGTGATATTCCCAGTAACTACAAAAGTTCATCTCAAAGCTCTCAGTGGGAAGTAAAAAGAGGGCATGGACTTTGGAAATACTAGAGTGTAGACATTAATGGGCATGAAACAGAGAAGTGGACTAACTTGGCAGTCTTAGAAAACTTGAAATCTTGTCCTTGTTTCAGCTTTCTTAAAAGCTGTGGACTGTATTTGGCTTTCCCTTTTAGAGTGTATGTTCTCCTTGAGAAAGTAAGAACCACATGTTTACCTTGTCTACCTCCATGGTGGTCAGAAACCTGAAGATCAATCATTTTGATTAAAATATTTTATAAACTGTAAAGTGCCTCAAGTGTAGGGCATCATCACACAATGCCATTTCACTTTTTGAAGATTTCCAAATTGGTTCTTAACAGATGAGAAATAACACTTATATGGAGAGAGGCTTAGAAGAAGCAAATTTGGCCCCAAGTGCTTAGTTTCCAAGAGTTTCAAGAATCCAAGCAGTTAACACACCTAGGGCACAACGCTTAGGCAAGCATACTCTCACAAATGGAGAAGTTTTTACCCTTTTAAGCCTAGAGTGAACTGCTATTATTTACTTGATCATCAATTTCCAAAGTACTGAAAGCAATTACTTCTGATGACCTTTATTACCTGAGGAGATATTTTTATACAAAAAAATATTGTTTGGGCCTCAAGCATTATTACATAGGAAATGTTTTTCTAAAGTATTTTAAAATAGCATTTATTTTATATTCTTTACAAGTACTGTAGTGTTGTACAAACAATGAAATTATTTAGTGTTTAAAATCCTTTGGAGGGAATAACTTTCAGTTGTTATTCTACTTCAAATTCTGTACCTTTTGCTGACATAACTTTCTAGATTGTGAAGGTATTTGAAAGTCTGGCAAGAGATTTAGATTAAGTTTATCTATGCCAGACAAATTCTTTCTAGACTCACAGATTAAATTAATTATAAAAAAGAATGAAAGGAAAGAAAGAAAGAAAGAAAGAAAGAAAGAAAGAAAGAAAGAAAGAAAGAAGCCCTTAGAATGAAGTACTCAATAACTGTTCATTTGTTGATCTTTTTAAAAGTTACTTTAAATATACTTTTAATGCTTTATAGTATTTTGCTTACAACTTACTCCAGTTCATCAATATTGTTTTAGGATCAAAATATTTACAGAGGAAATAATATTTATATATAATGAAAATAACATTTAAATTATTTTTTAATATTTATTTATTTTTGAGAGAAATAGAAAGACATGGCATGAACAAGGGAGTGGAAGGGGTAGAGAGACAAAATCTGAAGCAGGGTCCAGGCTCTGAGGGGCTCGAACTCACAAACATGTGAGATCATGACCTGAGCTGAAGTTGGTCACTTAACCAACTAAGCCACCCAGGCACCCCCAAAATAACATTAATTATCTTCTATTCCAAAGTATTTGCACCTTCTAAAGGCATCAATATATTCTTCATTGACTCATAAATAATACAGCTTACTCTCTTCCTACATTATTCTCCATCTCTCTAAACAGTTTATATCTAGTAGAGTGTAACTTATTTATAAGCTTTTACAAAGTCACAATTCAAAAGAACTTTGCCTAATTTACTTAATTACTCCCATTTTGTTGCTTTAGAACAGAGGCCAATAAAGAACTGCCTGGGGACTTAAACCAGCCTTCCACTTTTTATTTGTAAATAAAGTTTTATTGGAACACATATGCTCATTTCTTTAAATATTGCTTATGGTTACTTTGCTCTACAGTAGCAGAAAGAAGTGGTTGTGGCAGAAACTGTGTGGCACACACATCCTAAAATATTCACTCTCTGGCCCTTCTCAGAAAAAAGTTCAGTGATCTCTGCTTTACAGGATGATTGCTCAGTTGTACTAATTGTTGGGGCCTAAGTACTTCCTTTCCCAGCTCTTTCTTCTTGGAGATCCCTAGGAAATAACATGCCCCTCAGAATTTCAACAATAAGGGATATAAGTATATCCATGCCCACACTGCTCTTTTCCTTCTCAGTGGGATTCTACATGACATCTTGGTGATTACAAAGTAGCTGTTCATACTAATGCCATTGCACATCATTAATACTGAGTTACTGATTTGTGAAGTACAAAATCACCATACAAATGTCACTATCTTTCTCTTCAGCATTTCCTCTTCCATATTATCAAATCTTGAGTCAAACTTCAAGATAAGTGCCGAAGTGTCTTCTTTTTCCAGTATTTAATGAGATCACCCTATTTTTAGAGTTCTGATTTGAACTGTTTTTCCTAAAATGGCTCATAATTTCTCACTTCTTTTTCTCTTTCTATTACTACACCCTTTATATCCATATACTCCTGTCATATTGGCCCAATATTTTTTTTTTTTAACAGAGCGAGAGCATGAGTAGGGGAGAGAAGCAGAACAGAGAGGGAGAAAGAGAAAATCTCAAGCAGGCTCCTTCTTAGTGCAGATCTTGAGGCAGAGCTCAATACCATGACTGTGAGATCTTGACCTGAGCCAAAATTCAGCTGACCATTGCCAGATTCAACCGACTGAACCACCCGGGTGCCCCATATTGGTTCAGTCTTTATTTCCTTTCTTACCTCCAAGTGTTTGTTCTCTTAGATCACACACTGTATCTGGAATGCACTTAGCCATGAACCAGCTCCTATCATACGAATAAGGTCAACATCTTAAAAAGTGATAGAGCAAGATAAAAGAAACCTGGGTTTCCGGAAGACCCACTGGGACAGAGCCACCTACCTACCTTGAATCTTCCACTTACCTTTGAACTATTATGTAAAGATGAAATAAACCTACCTTTTGTCTGACCTGCTGTATTATTGGTAAATTTATTATATTAGATTAGTCTGTATTCTAATATGTAACTAATTTCATTTATATAATCCCAGACTCCCATTATAACCCTGTTTTTTGAGTAGTGTTACTGGCAATAGCAAGTTAAGTGCAGAACTCTGGATAAACTATTAATTCTTTTTTTTTCTCCTATTTATTTCCTTAAGTCCTCATGGAACTTTAAACCATGAAATTAAAATGTTTATTCCATTTTGGATTAATTTAATTTGTTTGGAATAGCAATACATATTGCATTTTTGGTAAAAATCCAGAATTCTTCCTGTCTGGTGAAAAAAAATTTTGATGCATCCCTGAGGCTGCATAAGCTCTGTACCTTAATGATTTTGATGCACTGACTAAAATCTCTTAGAGACCAGAAGACTATCTGTGTCCTGATGGTTGTTTATCCTCAGATTAAAAGATGCTATTAAATTAACTTTGGTTATATTTAAGTTTAGTCACATTGCATGTCTTGGTGAATGCTGATAGCCAAATATTCTCCAGGCTAACTAAGCATTTTCTTTTCATTTATTTTAAACAAACTTCCTTTCATAATACACTAGCCATCATTGATTCCTTACACTTAATTATCAAAGTGAAACGTAGAATGAGGATGTTTGTTTTATATACACAATAAAGTCATTAGGGTAGGGTCAATTAAATGGTTATAAACTCTTAAATTCTGGCTAGGTTAAAAAAAGTTGAAATGTATAGGGGGAAAATCTTAACACAATTATAAATTCCTAGAAAGTATATATATCAAATATGCAAATCTTTGGAGAAAATAGACCCTGTAGAAAATATAAACATATTATAAAATATAAAAAATAAAACCTCTCCCACAAAGGCCCACTGATGATCTTAGAAGAAATTAAATCGATACCAGCAGGGAGTTCAGGATCAGCCTGAGTGATTTTGACAAACAGATTGAAAATCTATAAATTAAAGTTGTTTTAATTTATCATTAAACTGATGTCCTTTAAAAAACTAACACTCCTGAAAAAACAGACCTGTTTAAAATTCTTGGGTTTGATTTATGTTCACATTGATTTTATTTATAGGCTTTAAATTTTCAAACAGGATGACAATTATAAGATAAATCTCATATATATCAGGGATTTTTTTTTCGCCTGACAAGTAAAGACAAGATACCTTTCCAATAGCAAATAGGAATTTGATCAATCACAAGGAAAGAAACACCATTGTTTATATTCAAAGTGCTAAAGATTTAAATGCCTTCTCGGTGATGAATATTTGGAATAAGCTAAGCCATAAACTTCAGGATCTTATCTGCCCTTAATAACACCCCCATGGTATGAGGGTTGCAAAACTGTTTTAAGATAAGTATTGTCTGTAGTAATCTGTTTCAGAAGGGGAAAAAAGAGTAAAGGAAAAAATGCCTTTAAAAATAGTGGGGACAAAATAACAAGTAACAGAATTAAGCTACCAGAAGTTTTCATGGGGCAGTAAAAACTGTCACCTTTCTCTGATGGGCTCAAATGTACCAAACTTTTCAGACTTCAAACAGCTTTTATGTGACCTCTTCCTAGTTTATTTCCCAACAGTGCAATATTTTTTTAGCTTGTTAAATATCATAGTAAAGATGTGCAGGAAATACAATTAAACCTTAAGTTTTTGTGAAGCCTCAATCAAGGAAATTTAACTAGTTTTGTTTTCTTTTGTTTTTTTTGTTTTGTTTTGTTTTTATTGAGATAGTGAGTTCATAGGTAGCAGTCAAATCCCAAAGTTAGGTATTCAGGAATACTGGAGTGTCACTAGTTTTAGTAGGTTGAACTTTCAATCATATTATTATATTCTGTTTCAAATAAATTTCAGTCTACTGAAAGATACATGGATCTCAAGATCTATGTTCTCTTCTTTGAGAACGGTGCTCTTTCATTTGGGGAGGAGTATTTCTTTGTAACTGTCTTGGATTTTGATCAAATAAAAGATAAAGTATTTATTACATTGTGTGGGGACTTTTTTTCCATATGAAAAAGGAGAAGAAAAAAATAATATATTACTAAAGGGTTTTCAGATATTTTAGGATAAAACCTTATTTTTATCTGCGTGTTTTGAACCCTTAAGTACTTCAAAAATCAAAACAATTTTAATGGCATTTCCCCCCAATACTGTCAAGTGAGTTTAGGCCTCTGAAGATGTTTTCTAAATCTGTTCTAAATGTCCTTCAGCAGTGTTCACAGTACCTAGGAAAGTTTCAAAATAACCAGTGCAAAGTATGGATAAACTAATAGAAGAGAAAAATTAATAAAAACATTTTTGAAGTGAACTTTTTAGTTACAAAAATACAACTTTAAAAATCCTTAATCATTTGAATTAAACATATTTACTACGCTACATAATCAGTGGTAGAGAAGTAAGTTGGAAGGTGAGATGATACAGTTAATAAAGGAAGTTTCTGGGGTTATGATGTCATGGACACAGTGTTGGCCTACAGTGGTTTGGGACCCTTAAACAAGAATGGACTTTGCAGATGGCACCTACCTTTCTCTGCCTCAAGACATACAGAAAATTAAATTCCAGAACTAATTAGCTAAGTTAAGGATGTAAACGGAAGACATTTGTTCTATCAGGATACCTAACAGAATTCTTTACAGTATTCCCTACAGAAAACCTACAGAGGTAGCAGGAATAGTCTTCATAGATAGCCAGGTTTGAGTCTAGGTTCTATTACTGAGTAGTAGTAGAGGAAGTGACTGTGGGAGGGAGAAACTTTAGATGAGTGACTGCATGCATTCAGCACATTTTTGCTGAGAAATTATCAAGCAATCATCTATACGACAGATAATAATTCCCATATCACAACATTATTGTGAGAAGCAAATGAATTAGCAAATATAAAGTACTTAGAAGAGTGCCAGGCATACACTAATAGCTTAATGAAGGGCAGTTACTGTCATTCTAATAAGTGCAAAAAGCTAATAAAAAGCTTATCTTTGGGGATCGATTGTTCAAAAGCACCCATGCAAACAACCATAGACAAAAAGTTAGTTTACACAGAGATTAGCCATTAAGGCTTACAGAAAACGTTCTTTAATTCTCTCTAGATATTTGTCACTTGCTTATATTGTACCCCCAAATTAATATCCAATAAGTAAAATAATACGCTGTTTATTAAAGAATAAAGTTTTAGTAGAAAAAGCATTATCGAATGTGTATATTTGAACCTGTTCTTATTGCTGTAGGCCAGAGATTGTCTAGAAATCTGGGATCATCCACAACACTTTGAGAAAACTACTTTCATAATAATGCTATGCTATTTTTGTCTTCTTGCACTTTGTGGACATTGGCACTTACAATGCAAAAGCAATAATGGGTAAAATTGCTGATGCCTTAGGACAAATCACAGCAATGGCACCAATCTCGAATAGTGGCCATTACACTCTGCACCATCATTAGTAGCAAGGGGGGAAAAAATGCCAGTTTCATCTAAGAATATCATTAACAAAGTAGAAACATTAATTTTATTAAATCTAAACCCTGGTGTACACAGCTTTTCATTATTTCATATGATAGGTAAAAGCAGTTCAGCTATATACCAAAATATGATAGTCTTGAGGAAAAGCACCTGTGTGGTTGAGTTGTAAGATGAGCTAGACACATTTTCCATGGAATTGTTCTTACCTAAATAATGACTGACAGACAAGGAATGGTTAACCAGATTTGGATGTTTGGAAGACATGTTATCAAATATAAATGAAATGTGTTTGTCACTTAAAGGAAAACAAGTGACACTATGAGTTGTTAGTAATAAAGAATTTGAGCTTTCATACAAAATTTTGAATGTTGGGAAACCAGTTATGTGCCACAGTGAATTTAACCAATTCCAAATACCAGATGTTGAAAGACTTAGCTGAGATCAGTGTCAATATTAACAAAATGGGACTTTTTACATTGTATAATAAAACGTGTCAATCTTTGGAAGATTTGCATAACTCCATGAATTGAGTCTTCTGAAAACCAATGCATGATGTTATATATATACATATACACACATACTACACACATACACACCACACACACACACAAAAGATCTAAAGATCCATTTAAATTTAAATTAGGTCAGTAGATTTTAATATAAGAAAGTAGGAAGAATTAATCAACATGGTTTTGGATTCTACACTACAACTAACTTTTGAAAAACTACCACTTGTTGAGTTTTGGGGTAGTATTAAAGGAGAATATCCACAATTATCTCAAGAAGCTATTAAAGTAAATCCTCCTTTTTCCAGCTATATTTGTGTGAGGCTGAATTTTCTTCATAAATTCCAACCAAAACAGTATATTTCAACAGACTGAATAAAAAAGCAGGAATGAGAATCCAGCTATCTTCTATAAAACCAGACAACATATATAGAGTTTTGCAAATTATTTAAAGCAATGTCACTTCTCATTAATATTTTTGTTTTTGAAAATAGTTATTTTTCATAAATGTTATTTTGTTAACATGTAATATTATTGCCATTTTTAAGATACAACATTGGTTTTAATTTTTACATTGTATGTAATATTAATAGTCATAGATATAATTCACAAATCAAAAGCTCTTTGGGGTTTTCCACAGTTTTTAAAAAAATGCAAATTAGTCCTGAGATCCAAAGGTTTGAGAACCTCTAAAACTCAATGACCTGAGATTCCTTAAGAAGTCAGAAAATAAAAAGAACAAGGTAAACCCCAAATAAGTTGACACAAACTATAATATAGATAAGAGAAAGCAAACAACAGAGAAATCTAATAAGGCCAAAAGATAGTTCCTTGTAAAGGTCAAGAGAATTGATAATCCCTTAACTAGACTGTTCAATAAAAAAGGTGAAAGAACATAAATTACCAAAAATCAAGGATAAAAGGGATTCATCACAACTGATTCTACAAACCCTAAAAGAAAGGAAAATTTCATAGGACTATAAGGCAGTATCAATTGCCCATCTGAAAGACATTATGAATTTAAAGTTAAACCACTTAGCTGAATTGTGTATTTCTTTCCCAGTAATTTTCCTTTACTTTGGTTTAATTAGAAGTAATTGGACAATTAATTAGGGTTGTGGAATTGTCAGAACAAGCATCTGAAATAGTGAGAGAGAACATGGAGGTTATAAGGATTTGTACAACCATCCACTCCCCCTAACATCATCAGAGTAAAACAATTACCAGGGACCTTTCACTTTAAACCCACTGATAAATACCATATGAAAGGGATCCATTTTTCTAGCAGCTGTAGCCATTTGTCCATAACCTCCCTAGTTTCCAGTGGAAAAAGGAAATGGTAGTGACCCACTGCCCTGATAATTCTGCCTATTGTTTTTAATTTATTTTTTACTCAAGTATCATTAACAGGCATTGTTATATTAGTTTCAGGTGTACAATATAATGATTCAACAATGCTATACATTTCTCACTGCTCATGAAGATAAGTGTACTCTTAATCCCTTCACCTATTTCATCCATCCCCCACCCACCTCCCCTCTGGTAACCACCAGTTTGTGCTCTGTATTTAAGCAAAATGAAACTATTGACCCTGGTGGGTCAAAATAAAAAGCTTTTGCACAGTGAAGGAAACCATCAACAAAATAAAAATAAAACCTACTGAATAAGAATATATTTGCAAATGATATATCTGATAAGGAGATAATATCCAAAATACATTAAAAAAACTCATTAAAACTCAACACCAATAAAACAAATAATACAATTAAAAATGAGCAGAGGACCTGAATAGATATTTTTCCAAAGCAGACATACAGATGAAAAACAGACATATATAAATATGTTCAACATCACACATCATCATGGAAATGCAAATAAAAACCACAACGAGATATCACTTTACATCTGCCTGGCTTTTGGATTCTGCCTCCCTGTATTTTCAGCACTCATTCAACCATGAACACTGCTATCTCAGGTATTTCATCCCCTAGTGGCATATTGAGAACTTATCTCCCAAAGGAAAACTTGGTTGTTATGTATTTCTTGAGCCTCAGACAATTCTTACACAAGAGAGAGTTGGCTCCTTTTTCCTGGTGACAAGAATCAGTATAATAAAAGTTCAGACATCAAAGATTGGATAGAAGTTAGAACATGATGACCAAAGAAGTCAATAACATTGTCCTCATATAATCTTACTTATCTTCTGAAGGGCTCACTCTGGGGTCATAACACTTTTGATCTGTAAGCCAGCAAGGGACCAGTTCTATGCAGCTGATGATCTATCTTTAGAGCTTGCTGGAGTTCTTGGCTCTTCTAAAGATCACCATGTGAAATATTTCAATATCTTTGACAATGTTATCACCCAACAAGCACATGAGCTTACTTACCACTACTAGTCTGTACTAAAATATAGTCCTGGGCTCTGTTGCTCTAGACTGACAATCTATTTCAAAAAAACATAGATCTGCATATCTATTTCATTTCTTTCACTGGCTATAAGTAGCTGTATTTATAACAGCTAATATTTCCTGAGTGTCATCCAAAATGTCTTATGTGAATTAACTCAATTAATTTCTTCCCTGCATTTTATGAGATAGGTATTATTATCAATTCTACTTTAAATGTAAGGCAACTGAGTCACAGATGGAGTTAAGTAACCTGCTCAAGGTAAACGTAATGTGCAATTTGAACCCTTCTATCCTGGCTCTAAATGTGAATAATAACCACATGGTATGGCCCCCCAAATTAACTGGGTTTAAATAAGGTAGATGATTTTTAAGTAGGTTTTTCATCCTGTTTATACTAAAATTTGATTTTAGATTACCCTGTATTTAAAATATTATAGATCTGATCATTTAGCTTAAGGAAGTTATATTTGCATGAAAAAGAATCCACCTAGGTGACTTTCAAATTCTCGAAATCCTCTTTCCTGTATTATAGTCATAAAAATGTACATTTAATTCATATGAAGTTGCCATCATTTTACCTTTTTGACTAACAAAATGGCAATTTTGTGTGGCTCAGCTTAATATAAAGGGAAAGCTACAAATCCATATTTAGTCTAGTTCTCTGCTTTATTTCAGTATTCTGATGATTTTCACTGTCATTCATGATCCCTTTTATGGCCTTCCTTGTGTTGGGAAAAAACATCATTTCCTGTTGAGAGAACAAGTCAGTACCAGAGGCATGGACTGTAACTGAGGACAGAATAATTTCTTACAAGATGGCATTTGGCCCATGATATCTGAAGCCTCCTGACCTTGCCCTCACTTGCCCTATGAGCTCCTCAGTTCAAGTGCCCAATAATGTGAGATGTGACTTGCCTCAGAAAGTAGATTCAATACAAGCCTTTATTATTTTACTGTCTTTAAAAGAAACTCTTGACATCCACCAGCAAAAGTCAGTTTTTCTGATTGAAAAGTTAATTATAATGGTTCTGAGAATACTGTCAGACACTCAGGAATCATAATACCTACAATGCGCTAAATTCCTCATTTCTCTCACAAGAGTTTTCGGTGCTAAAAACAGCATCGGTGCCAGTCTTCCTGGTGAAAGCACTGCTAATTGACAATCAGACGAATCCAGCTAATGTGTTTACTGAGTGTGAACAAGAAAGGTTGTCATATCCAGGAGTTCCAAAATAGTTTTCTTTCTTTAGAAAATGCTTATCTTTCCAGGACAAGCAGCAGTTCTCACGTGTTTTAGTCTGTGTCATTGGCCACTGCAGAGTCAGAAGAGGTGACTTCTGGGCTGTTGCAAGTTCCATTTTCTGTACTTGGCAAGTGTAGCAGTCTGCATATCCTTACCACATGAGAAAATTGACACAATGGTCAGTTAAAAATTTCCCCAGCAAGCCTATAGAAGGTATGAAAAGTGGCACCCAGCAGATAAATGCCGGGGTCAGGAAAGAGGAACGTGGTTGTTACTGCTGACACAGACCATTCTTCCTGTCAGCAAGATATCACCAACATGTCTTTCACTGCAAGGTGATATGTTTCAGAGATATAAGTAAGAGAATATAATTTCTGTCCACTTCAGAAAGAGATAAGAATGAACACCTAAAATTGACACGCCAATATGAAGCAGACTTGTAGAGTAACCAATGACATTTGGTTTTAAAATCCCCTGCTCCCAAATTTCTAATAGTTAACAAAATTAGTGTCATTAGATAGGGAGATATATAATCTTATAAGTGTTTTGGAAGCCATCCCTATCAGCCATCATATACGAATGTATCACGCTAGAAAACTGTCTACAATCAGAGTGATGAAAAGAAAGAAGAAAACAAGCTACTAATAGCTGGGAAAAAATATAAGAACTTTCTTCATAATTGTGAAATAATCCTGCTCTTGCCAGGAATTTAAATACCATATAATCCAATTGTCTTCTCTTTACAAATAAGGAAACTGAGCCCAGAAAAGCTAAGCAATATGTACATTTAAAAAGTATTTTATTAAAACTCAGTACAACATTCAGTTTTCTCTTAAGAATTTTTTTAAAATTTTGTTTCTGTCAAGATTACAGAATGTCTGTGCTACCAACGTTGACTGAAAATTGAAGACTTCCAGCTGCGTTTCATGTTTGGAACCAGTGAGGTATTCTTGGGAAAAGAGAACATGCTTATCCATTACAACCTACCTTCATCAGACATCAGCAAA
Organism: Proteles cristata cristata; assembly: GCA_017311185.1. Classification (NCBI taxonomy): domain Eukaryota; kingdom Metazoa; phylum Chordata; class Mammalia; order Carnivora; family Hyaenidae; genus Proteles; species Proteles cristata. Next base: position 253,620 of record JAESUZ010000827.1, read on the forward strand.
AATAGGGCAGTAAGATAGTTTATTATGGAAAAATAAGTGATTTTGAGGTTAAAAGAGTTAGATTAAAAGAGTTATGGCTCTTTGATATGGGGTAAAATTCTACCTAAGCCACATTTTGCTAAATTGTAAAATGTATTTAGTACTTCCTGACCTGCTACAAAGTCCTTCACGGCTGGATTTAAGCCTTATATTTAATTACTCCCAATTCATGACTGCATACATTATTATGGTCAAAATTCTTTTTAAAAAATCTTTTTAATTTGTATTTATTTTTGAGAGAAAGACAGAGAGAGACTGAGTGTGAGTAGGATAGGGGCAGAGACAGGGAGACACAGAATCTGAAGCAGGTTCAGGTTCTGAGCTGTCAGCACAGAGCCTGATGAGGAGCTTGAACGCATGAACCACGAGATCATGACCTGAGCTTAAGTCAGATGAATAACCAACTAAATTCTATTTTAATGTTTTTTTTTTTTTAATTTATTTCTAGGAGAGAGAGAGAGAGAGAGACAGCGTGAGCAGGGGAGGGTCAGAGAGAGAGGGAGTCACAGACTGAAACAGGCTCCAGGCTCTGAGCTGGCAGTCAGCACAGAGCCCGACGCGGGGCTCGAACCCACGAACCACGAGATCATGACCTAAGCGAAAGTCGGACGCTTAACCGACTAAGCCCCCAGGCGCCCACTAAATTCTATTTTATTTTTTTTTAATGTTTTATTTATTTCAGAGAGAGAGAGAGACAGCGTGAGCAGGGGAGGGTCAGAGAGAGAGGGAGTCACAGACTGAAACAGGCTCAGGCTCTGAGCTGGCAGTCAGCACAGAGCCGGACGCGGGGCTCAAACCCACGAACCGCGAGATCATGACCTAAGCGAAAGTCGGACGCTTAACCGACTAAGCCAACCAGGCGCCCCCACTAAATTCTATTTTAAATAGTAAAATTAATTTATAAAAAGATTAACTATAAATAATAATAATAAATCACTAAATTCTACTCCTGAAATTATTACACTGTATGTTTAACTCAGAATAAAAGAAAATAAATCACACAAAAAAATAAATAAATAAAAATAAATTTAAAAATAAAAAGAAGGATTATTAGGACATTAGATGAGACACTATATATGAAAGCACAAAATATTACAAATATGGTAAATGTTTGGTATCCTTTACAAATTAATTAATATATTAAAGAAATATTGAGAATTTATTCTGTGTAAACAACTACTTTGGTAGGTTTTTGAGTAATAGAGCAATGAACCTTACTCAAATCCTTTCTTGAGGTATATTACTATAAATTATCTTTAATAAAATGTAAAAGAGGTACTATTATAAATGAACAGCCAAGCTACCCTCAGTCAGAGTTCATGGAAAATAGATAGTTCATAACAGCTAGTATTAAAAAAAGACTGATGAAAACTATTATTGCTCCAACTGAACATAAGCCAGAATATAGGGGAGAGGAGAGAGAAAAAACAGAAGAGAAAGAAAGAGAAGGAGGAAGGGAGAGAGGAAAGAATAAATTGGCTAATGTTTTTACGACATGTCTTTCTTATCAAATCTCTCCCAAATCACCCACCCTTCTCATCCATCAGCCTCCAACACATTATTGTTCTCCTCTCTATTGACTTATCACTGTGGTCTTTTTCTAGACACCATGAGTACTCTGGCTGCATCTGGCCTCCTTCCAAGCTTGCTGTCATCACAGTGCTTTCGCATATTGGGCACTCCAAGAATACCGTTATGTTGATGAAGTGGTAAATGGGTGAATAAATAAATGGAATGCATTAAAAGTCAGATTTTAATTTTTCCTTTTATCTATATGAATCTAATGATCAAATTGCTCCTTATCATGAAAAATTCCCCTGGAAAACAGGTGAGGTCTCTCCCCTTGGCTGGGAGACAATGGTGTATCCACACTGTTTAAGTCTTCCTTGCACTATGTTCTGGTCCTTCTAGGACAATAACAGGATTACTAACAGTCACTGGATCCAACCAAATCTCTGAAATTAAGAAATTCCTCCTAGAACATTTTTGAGAAACTACCAAATTACCCTCTTCTTGAACACTTAGGATAAAACTTCCCCTCATTCAATGAATTATAATCCAACACTGGTCAACTATGATTAATAAAACACACCTTTTATTTTGAGCCCAAACCTTTTCCCCTTAACATTAACCTGATAGCACAAATTCTGTAGCCTTGAGTAGCATATAGCATATCAACTCTTTCTCCTTTAGACTTATGTTTTTTTAATTATCTATCATTTCTCCTCTTAGTGTTTGCTTCTATATACTAAGTATCTCAATGCATCTGAAACCAACAGTTTCTGTCTTAAATATGACACTTAACTAAATACTAAAGGAAAAGCTGACCCCAACAATGCTGAGCTCTTTGCAGTCATAGAGGAAAGTTAATTGTTAAACTAATCTCACTGCTAAAATATAAATAGTAATAATTCCTTACATTTTTCAGCCAAATACTTTTTTTTATTTTTATTACAAATAGTTTATTGTCATATTAGTTTCCACATAACACCCAGTGTTCATCCCCACAAGTGCCCTCCTCCATGCCCACCCCTCCTCCCCCCCACATCCACCAGTCCTCAGTTTTTGTCAGCATTCAAGAGTCTCTCATGGTTTGCCTCTCTCCCTTTCCCCCACCATTTCCGCCCTTCTTCTCCCCTTGGTCCTCTGTTAAGTTCCTCCTAATCCTCCTATACGTGCACACATATGATATTTGTCCTTCTCTGCCTGACTTATTTCGCTCAGCATAACACCCTCAAGGTCCATCCATGTTGCTACACATGGCCAGATTTCATTGTTTCTCATTGCCATGTAGTATTCCATGGTATAGATAAACCACATCTTCTTGATATTTTTTAAGAAATATATATTCTTTTTATTTCAGAAAACCCTATGCAGGCATGGCTGACATTATTTCAAATCATAGTTGATATTACCTGAGAAAGTTTTGGCTTTGAGAATGAAAAAGAAGCAAATCTCTAATGTCTGATTTCCAGGCTATGTGACTAATAGATTGAGAAAGGGAGTGTGTGGTATGTATGCATATGTTTTGTGAGGCATTTTTGGTAAAAATATATTTGTGTGCTTCTCAAATTTTCCCCATGGGTAGTACATTATCATGAAGCTAGATTTTTATAACACAAAAGAGTTGTGAGTCCTTTATTTATCAAAAAATTAAAATAGCTAGTTGTTATGAGATCAGCTACACTAAACAGTCACTTTAGGTAACTATAGCATCATTGGGGAACATGGTACAAGGTAGCCAAGAAATTTTTATGTTATTTCTATGTGTATCCTATACAGCCAGAAATAATTGGAGTCTTGGGCATCTGACTTTACTCATCACAGAATAATCCAAATTATATTGAATTATAAAAATAACAATGAAACATAGGACACTCTTTTGCTTTTCCTATGAACGAAATATTAAAAATAGTGTTTGATCACCAAAAATTCTGTTGCTTTAGTTAGTCTTTGAATTTTAGTACAACATATACAAATGTTACCTCTTAAGAATTTTTTACCAAGGCATTTAATGTCATTAAGTCCTATTCTAATAATGACACTACCTATTCAGCAGAGGCATTTTTTACGTGTTTGATTTAGAAGAAAAAAAAATCTTTGTTCTATTAGGGAAAAGGATTTATTAAAGCTCTTTGATTTTCTCATTATAAAATTCATTATCAAATCCGTTGAACTTCATGTCACTTCGTTTTCTAATGCCTTTAGCATACAATTTGCTAATTTACTCTTGGAACCAAGAAAAACACTGTAATTTTTAACTGTGAATTCAGATTATTTTGATTAGACAGAATAAATAATTTACGAAAGATTCTTTCTCTCTTCATTTGAATTGCCTTGATTTTTCATTGTCTTATGATTTTGATCTTTTATAACATCACAGTCTTGAAGTCTAGCTCTGTTACTTACTAAATTGGTAACTTTGGTTAAGTTATATAATGTGTCTGAATATGGATATTATCTGTACAATGGGGACGAGATCAAAGGTTCTTTAGGAAAATTAAATGAAGGCATGTATGTCGATGGCTCAGCAGTGCCCAGAGTCCCTTACATACTCAATGACAGTTTTTATTGTTTTGGTATGATGCTTGATGAGATCACTGTGTTTATCCTCTCTAAAACTCTTTTTATCTCAGCAATTTTGGGTACAAAAAAAGGAGAAATATTCTGCGGCGCCTGGATGGCTCAGTCGATTAAGTGTCCGACTTCGGCTCAGGTCATGAGCTCACTGTTCGTGGGTTTGAGCCCTGCGTCGGGCTCTGTGCTGACAGCTCAGAGCCTGGAGCCTGCTCCAGATTCTATGTCTCCCTCTCTCTCTGACCCTCCCCTGCTCATGCTGTCTCTCTCTCTCTCTCAGAAATAAATAAAACATTAAAAAAAATGTTTAAAAAGGAGATTTATATTATCAGAGTAGCATCCTGATGATTTGCATATTCATTAAAATGAGTCCAGCTATAATTCAACTATATGAACTCCACACACCTTTTCTTACTAATTTCATAAATCAGTCTTAATAATCTGTTTGGCTTTTTAAATATGGGAAGCCTCATGTATTCCATGCTCTGTCACAACTAAGCCACTTCTTCATTGGCCTGAGGTTATCCATGCTGAAGTATTACACTTGTGCTGACAAGGCAGCCCAAATTTCGGAAATCTTTTTCAAAAGACAACAAGGCCCCTTCAAATTTTGTGCTCTTTAGCAAAGTTACTATTTTAGACATTGTTAAGACACTCATCAAGGTGTCACTGAGAATGTAGATTCCATATGTACTACAACTTGTACTGTTTCAGCCTTTAGCCATGTGTCTTGGGTTGGTAACCTGCTAGAAAGATTGAATGACCAATAATTGAGGGAATTACATTCAGTTCTTTTATCCAAATATGTCCTCCTACCTTCGCAAATCAAATATGGACCTGGAGAGACAGGCTGTTTACTCAGTGAATCAACAAACATGTGAGAGCTGGAATAAACAAAAAACAACAACACAACAGTGACCAAGACAGAGATCATTGTTGCCTCTTGAACTTATATTCTAGCAGTAATTGAAAAATGAACATCAACGTTAAGAAACAGAATTGTGACACCTGTGATGAGTAGAATGAATAATGTGACAAACATTCAGATGAAATAAGGAATAATATTAGAGGGTGGTAGGGTTGCATGATAATGGTAAGGAATCTCCTTCAAGTAGGAGAGATGCTGAGGATGGAGTGTGAAACCCTTTCATAAGATGAAAACAAAGGTCAACCATACAGAGTCTTGTGTAGAAGTTTTAGAACTTACATTCTAAGTGTAACCAGAAATCACTGAAATGCTTACCATTTGGAGTAACATCTTATTTATGTTTTAAGAACACTTCAAGATTTTCTGTATATAAAATTTTGCTTAAAGAAAAATGTCTTTTTGATAAATTAGATTTTTTTTCATTTTGGAAATAATATCATTGCTCAACGTCAGTTTGATAAATATATATTGGACTTTTGTCATGTAACAAGTCACTGTGCTAGATATGGGTGGTGTAAAGATGAGTGAAAAATGGTCCATATGTTTGTCCATTGGCTTATTCTAAACGTTGAACACCTATATGTGTTGCTTTGTTACTAGGTCTATAAAATAATATAAATTTCAAAGCCAAATAACATACTAGAATTATGCTACTTCCTCACAGGTCCAGTACCCTAGCCCCCGTGCCTTTCAAGGAGAAATGTTGCTAACATCAAAATCAAGTGTACAGTAAAACCCTGGATCATGAGTAACTTGTTCTACAAGTGTTCCACATGATGAGCAAACATCTAAAATAAATTTTAACTTGATAAATAAGTGATGTCTTCCAACACAAGCAGTACATAACCCTAGATGTCACATGATTGCAACTTAGCCAATAATTCTTGAAATTCACTTTGATATACAAGTGCTTTGGATTACAAACATGTTTCCAGAACAAATTATGCTCTTAAGCCAAGGTTTTACTTTTTTATTTTCTATTATTATGCCACATTCTAGTTTTCTTTGTATTTTAACCATAACATATATACATTTTTTTTTTCTTCCAGAGTTTCAGCTTTTTTCCCTCTTGGTGAAAGAATAATCTGTCTTCACACTATTCTAGAGATCCCATTATTCTAATCAGGTTATGTGATGCATGGAAACTCTATTTTTTTTTCTCCTGGAGACAGACTGTCTCTGAACCTACCAGTCCCCTTCTCCAGCCTGAACTACTTCTGCTCTCAATTGTCTTCTGAGCTTACATGCAAACACTTCCCCTTTCCTGGTATTTGAGTTTGATTCTTTTGAATCTCAGATCTTCCACAATTTCTCGAGAAAAAGTCCATAGATGGTAGGCCTTCTCAACCCTTGTATGTCTTAAAATATTTGTATTTGGATTTCAAACTGAGTTGACAATTTTGGCTGAGCACAGAATCATAAACTCAAAATCTTTTCCCCTCAGAACTTTAGAAGTCTCCCTCCACTACCTTCACTGTTAAACACAGGGCTCCCCTTTCTCCTTTTTTTTTTTTTTTTTTGCCTCTATTTTCTCTTCCTATTCTTTTCTCCTCATCATTTCTCTGGCAAATGTTGGAAACTTGCCTTTATTCCTTGTGTGTAATTTTCATGTAACATAGCCAGGCTATTGTAAGTATTTCCAGTCAGAAGACATTTTCTTTCTTCAGCTTTGGGAAATTTAATTTTATTATTTTTGGATCATATGTTCCCTTTCACATTTTTTGTTGTCTTATGGGACTCCTATCCTGTGAGATGTTCAGACATTGGGCCATTGGAGTACTCCTCTATTTCTCTTATCTTTTTTTCATATTTTGTCTTTCTTTTCTATATATTAGAAGACTTCATCAGTTTCATCTACTAACTCCTCCATTAAGCCATATTTTGGCAATCCTTATCTTCTTTTAAATTTCCATGAACTCCTTCTGTTTTTTTCTAATCATTCTTTTTCATTAATTTTCTCCTGTTTAAATGAATATAATAACTTCTGAATTTCTCTAAAAATAGAAATTATAAATATTAATATTCTCTTCTGTTCCTCAAATTATTCCTGCTTGCTCTGGATCTTGTTTTGTTAATTATGATCTTTCTCTTGCATACTGCTGGTTTAACTCACATGCCTAATGATCTCTACCTGTATCTTTATTTTTAATAATAAATGAATAGGTTGATTCAAAGTAGTTAAATGGTTTCCTCTGCTATTGAATTTATACATCCCTTGTTGAAAGAGAAGGAAGAAAGAACTCTCAATCACTAGGTAGAGCTTGTCAAAGGGTACATTTTAAGTTGGAGAGTACAGATGAGATGTCTGCCTGGCAGTTTGGGTCCCCAGATGTCAATATAAACACAGTTTTAATCTAAACATCAAAGTCTACCTCAGGAAACCTTACACTTCTTGGAAATTTTGTTCAGTTGCTCTAGAGAAAGCTCTTCACTGTATTTTTTGCTGGTAAATCCTAACTTACTGTCATTAATACATACACATGGGCAGGTAGGAGGAGGGGCAGGACCAGAAAAACAGTTCTAGAAAAACACCTTTAATTGTTCTGATTTCAATTCCAATCCTCACCCTCAAGTTTTTCACTAGGATATTAGCTTCTTCCTTCCCTGCAGCCCTGCAATAGAGTGCTCTGGGCCATAGTTTCTTTTAGTCTGTTTAGCCATCCCTTCACTTCCATCTGCCTTCTGCAGTCCCGAAATGTGTTCTATTGTTGCCTTGCTAAAGAGCATGTGTGATGGGACATATTGTTGCTGCCATCTTTGGAAAATACAATCTGCCACACTAGTAAATGCTACTGAAATAGCTACTAGTCAGTTTTAGCAGAGCATGACATGGAGCAGGTATTAAGGTGAGAGGTACAGACAGAAACAACTCATTTCACCTCTATATTCCCAACTCGAGAGTTGAGTTAAAACATGCTTATTCAGAAAACATTTATTCAGAGGATAGGTTTTCCTAATATTTAATTTTTGTCCATGTATTTTCCATCCTTTAGTATCTCCTCTTTATATTCTTTAAGACATTTAAGATCTTGGGGGAAAAAATGCTAGTTCCTCTATTCAATTGCACTTAAAGAATATGTACTGATCTCTGCTCCAAATGTGCTCATAATTTTTATATTGCCTCCTCTTCCACTCAAAAATGAGTATCCCCTTATTTATTAGTTTTTATTTATTTATTTAAATTCAAATTAGCATATAGCATAGTATTGGTTTCTGGAGTAGAACCTAGTGATTCATCACTTGCCTACAACACCCAGCACTCATCCCAGCAAATGTCCTCCTTACTGCCCATCACTCATTTAGCCCATCCCCTCACTCACCTCCCCTCAAGCAACCCTCAGTTTGTTCTTGGTCTGTAAGAGTTTCTGATGGTTTGCTCGCTCCCTCTTTGTTTTTAAAAATTTTTCCTTCTTTTCCTCTATGTTCATCCATTTTGTTTCCTAAGTTTAAACCCGCAACCCATTTTGTAGAATTTTATCTACTTATAATATTTCATGTTGTAAGGTCTTGATTGTAAGGTCTATGAAGTAACGGACAAGTCTTCTCCCATTTTATATATGCCGCCTAATGTCCAATGTTTAATGTGTATTTGTTAGATCAATAACTTTAGTTCAGAAGCTCAGGCTCTAAATATTATACCTTTTAGTGAGAGAAGAATTCCTCAAGTATATTTAATTTTGTTTTACCCAAAGTTCTTAATAATTTATATGTTTTCTCAACCTGGATAATATAAGTGTAGTGAAATGAAAGCACTCTCTTGGACTATGAAGGGAAAAATAACTCAAGGTGCTAGTCAATGAACATAAGACCAAAAAGTTATCAAGAACCACAGCCTGAACTTGTAAAAGCACAACAGTACATGTCTATTTAGAATATTCAGTGTAGATCAAAAAAAGGATTAGTAGTTTCTAACAGTTTTTCTGTGTTCGAGCCCAATATAGGACTTGAAATTCATAACATTATGGCATTAAGGATAAGTATGGGAATTAGGGGGTTCCAAGTGCTTAGGTTCAAACCCTGGCTCCTCCATTTAATCACTAAATGGCTTTGTAGATGTTGTTTTCATATCTGAGCTTTTGTTTCCCCATAGTTAAAACAAGAGTAATGACTATGAGTCTCAGAACATGTTACAACTTAATAAATGTTATTATTATGTGCTTAGTTTCCTACATCAAAATTACTTTAGATACTTTCAATTTAAGACAAGTGTGAACAGCACTCTAAAAAGATTTCCACTTAAAATGAATCAAATAGAAAAAAAGGAAGTAGGAGAGGAAATTGATATTTATGTAACACCTACCAATTTTAAGCAGCTGTTGTATTTCAGGCATTACTATAAAAATTATATACAAATTTCTTCTCTAAAAACAACACTATTGTAGGTATTTTTAGCTTCCTTCTATATATGAGAAAACTAAGACTCAGGGATAGTCCCCATCCACTTTTAATCTTTCAAATAGCATTTATTAAGATTCTACTGTCTATCAAATCCTAGCATAAAAAGCAGAGCCTACAGACTTAGATAATCTTTTAGCCACCATCATTTATTTCACAAACCTATTTACCTTAAATTATTTTCTACACTAGATAAGTGATTTACTACTTTATATAATTAATTATCAAGTATAAATTTTCAATGTGACAAATTGATGTACTTACAGTTACAGATAAAAAATGAAAAATGGAAAAGATAAAAAAGTATAAAATAAATCTAAAGCTTTTGAATACAAGCACTGTAATATGCAGGTCACAGCACATACAACACCCTCTAAAGGTATCCAAATTATTCTGTTAAACCATGATTTTATGGCATAAATACTTCCTAAAAGAGAAAACCTGAAATTTCTCATTATCTAAAAATCTTCTTTGTAATATTTTCCTGAATATTTAGGAAGTAGCAATGTAAACATAGTACTTTTTTTTTTGAGGGAAGGAATGGTCTACTCCTTTTCCTGTCCTTTTTAGATGTTCTAGGTATTTCGTTATTTGTTACCATCTTTATCATGTTTAAATCTGGCAATGTTGGAATCATATAGGCAAAGGGCTAGATCTTAATGTCATTTTAATGAGACATTTAATAAATACCATGATTTATTGGCTTACTTTCATGGACTCTCAAATTGTGGTTACTTGTCAGCTCTTGAAGGTTGCTTTCATTGGGCTGAAAGTTTGAGATCTGATTCAAGTGGTTTTGTCCTCTAATTCCCACTGATGGAGGAGTTTCCTGGCTTCAGTGCTCTCTTGGCAGAAAATAATGGATTCAAAAAGGAGATATTTGGTCTAGGCATTTTAAAGTTTTTTTCCATATTCATTACTTTATTGTCCCATATCCAAACCATCACTGACAATATGGCTGAAACTATATGACCTTAGAAAGTAAAATCCAAGGTTCGAATGCTGGCCTGAGATTATTTAGCTTTTTGGCCTTGGCTAAGGCATTTAACTATTGGGTCTTTCAGTCTTTTCACTTGTCATTTGAGTTATAACAAATCCACCTTGCAAAGATTCAGCAAATTAAATTAAATCATGTTTATGAAAGCAACTTATAATTTTTAAGGTATATGATTAGGCTTGCATAAATCAGACACTAACCCTACAAAATTATACCCAATTATACCCAACCTTTTTTTATTTGAACAGGTGCCTCATTCTCTAACTGCACCCTTCTTATAGTACGCCAACAAGCTTCAGAGTCAGGATTTTCTTCACCAGAGTTTACAGTGTTCCCCAGTTGCCTTTTTTTGTTGTTAAAAATAATATTTCTTTAGTGCTTCACAGTTTATAAAGCTCTATATTGTTAAACTTGATTCATTCAATAGTCTAGTAAGCTATCTATGGAAAAGGTTATTTTATTATAGCTGTTGCATTGTAGTTTATGTACTACCTCTTTTTGCAAACACTTGAAGTAATAGAAATTCAAAACCATATTTTATAGATAAGAAAACTAAGACTCAGAGAAGCTAATTGGAAAAAGTAATAGATAATTAATTATAAATCCATGGGTACATTCAGGTCTCTTTACTACATATTCTAAGCTTTTCCTGCTAGGGAATCACCTCTTTCCTTTGCAGTGGTTATTATTAAACCATTATTCTTATCTGTATTTACTTGCCTGTATGTAGCCAAAAGTTTAGTTGCTAAACTACATGTTTTAAAAATTATAAATCTCTCACTTATTTATTTTTCCAGTTCCAGAAAAATACAACATAATATGAGATGAAATAAGATGAGATGAGAGAGCAAATAGCCAATGTTTTATATTAATTAAGGTGACAAAGGCAACCAATTTAAGCGTTCCCCATAAAATTATAAATAATAGATAAATCTCTGTCTCATCAATTATTTTGTTGGAATTACTTTAGTTCATAGAATATCACTTATGATATTGTTCAACTCTAAGCACAAATATAATACAAAACAAACATATATTTTTTCTATATTACTGTGTCATTTCTTCTCCATATTTTTACTATTATTTCTATTCACATGAAATCTGATCTCAAGGATTCAAATGTTCATAATATTTCAAAAACACAATTTTCTTTGAAAATAAATAAACCCAATTTCTGTAAAAAAGTTATCAAGCTATGTAGCAATTATTAAATGCCAGAAATGTAGCATGGATATTTTAAGACAGTACAAAAAGCAGTTAAAACTGAGGGAAAAAATCTCTTATCTCCATTTTCTCCTCTCTTGTACCTTGGTGAATTAAATTCAGGTTTAAGCATTGCATCAGCTAAGGCATAAATAAAGTTGCATTCCAAGAAGTGTAATTTTAATATTTGTCAAATGAAAGAAAGATTAGAGACCTTAGAAATTCTTTTAATTGTAAAGCCTTAACATGAAAAATTAATCATAATATTCAGGTAGATGACAAAAGATATTTAATATTATCATAAATGATAGTTGTAGATGGAATAATTTACATTTGTTCAAAAGATTATACTTTTCATACCTTTTCTCATACCAATTCACTGTTTACTGCCTATAATTTCTGATACTAAAACCTTATTAACATTGATAATTCCCAGAAAGTATAAAAAATTTTAACTGTAACATTCAGAGCCACAAAGAAATGCAGAGGAAAAAAAAAACCCTTAGATTTCCTTGAAAAACATCCAAAAGGAAATAACAGATGACAGTTGGACAAGATGAGAAGCCTCCTCTTCCTTTGCTGTTTCATATAGAAAATGAAATGAGTTTGTCTTACTAGTTTCTGTTTTCATCTCATTTTTTGACATACTTTTGGCATATTATATTCTTTTCTTCACAATTTCCACATAGAAGGGAAAAAAATTGAAGAACCCAGCTTTCAGGATGTGGTAAATCACCACCATGAAAAATTTAAGTGTTTGTCACCTATTGTCCTTGCTTTTGATATTTTTTCCTTTTTCTATCTGCATGTCTTTCAACACCTACTACATTTCCCCACACCTGTTAAGGTCGCTTAGCTGGATAAATACTAGGTGAGTCAAACAAGACCAAAACTGCAGACTCATCAGCCATTTTGCCATACATTATGTACTAAATCAACTGATAACTGAAATGTGAGTGGAGTTTTTCCCACATTTTTAAAAAGGACAGCTATATTACTGCCAAATAGACACTTTCCTAATAAGGAAACTGGCTCAGAAAAGAAGGAAATTATAAAGAAATTATATCACTGGGTAGAAAATTATATGGAAAGTCAAATCTCACCAAGTGTGGTATTTTGTGGTTCTGCTATAATGGAACAAGACAAAATGACCTTCAATTGAGTTTCCACAAAACATTTTATTTCTTATTACTAAGACATTGGATCCGTATATAGGAAAATTCAGAACTAGAAAACAAAGAGCTAAATCAGTATCCAAATGAAAATACTAATTTAGATTATCCTCATTAGTCCAAATGTAGATAAGGAAGAGGAAGCCTAAAAAATTATTTAATTACATGACATTAAACACTGGGAGGCTAAAAAAATGGACCATGAAAAAGAATATACTAATTCTTCACAATTTAAAATTTTATATCATTAATTTTAAATTTTGAATCATGAATCCTTATTATTTATGATTTATACTAAAATTGTTATTTTTTATTTATAGAGAAAAGAAAGCATACTTTATTTAATAAGGCTTTGAATCCAGAAAAAGCCAATTCTTCCTGCTATTTCTAATTACTTGAACAAGAATATTGTTGTGAAGAGTCAAGTAATAATTTTGTTCTTGGAAGACACTTTTTTGGAATCAGCAGGATCCCTATTGAAGATGGAATCTTCAAAGTGAAGTCCAAACCTGAAGAGACCCACTTTGGTGGAGAAGAATTTGACAAATCAAAGACCAACCATTTTACTGACAAGTTCAAGCTCAATCAGGTGCCACGTTCAGCACCCAAAGAACATCAGGAAAGACAAGAAAAGTAGCTTTACCTCCACAAAGTTTATACATTTTGCATGCAAATTAGTCTTTCCTGACATTCAATCCAGTATAAATCAATTTGTTTCATGAAGAAATTGACTTGTATACATACATCCATCCTTGAACCAATGGAAAAAGGTCTTTGGACATGCCAAATGAAAGGAGACAAAGGTCTGATATTAACTTTTTGGTGGTATTAACTTTAGCATATGAATTCAGAAACACCTCCAATATTTTTCTTAATGGCAATGAATCAAACTAGATCATAAATTCCTTTCAGTCTCTTTATTGTAGTGTACAGATTTTTGCCTGGTTTGTATGACTGTATATATGAAAATATTCAGGATTTGCTTCTCTCAAACGTCACATTTTCTTAATGTTCTCTGATATTGGAGCTGATGGTGAAGTAGTAACTGCTATGACCAGGCACAAAATACCAATCCTCTCCCACCCCCACTACACACAAATATATATCACTTGCTAAGTTAACCAGGCTAATGTCTTTGTTCAAATTTATAAATTTAAGAAGGCAATAACCACAGATAGGAACTCATTGACAAACTTGAGTTCATGGACATATAAATTAATTTCATATTAATTCTAATAGCATTCTTAAAATGTATGTTGCTGAGAAAAGTACAGACAAATGACAACATTAAATACAAAGCAGAGAGTTCAAGTTGTCTTCAAAGGAACTCACATAGATCCTTCCACAATAAGACCGTGTTAGAAATGAGAAATTGCTGCTATGAATAGTAATAAAGGCAAAAAGATTATTCTAATCTAATTGGCTGGTTAATAATCAGACTGCTGACTAGGAAGATGAGAGCATCAACAGGAAGAGATGAAGGACATATGGAATGCCATCATTATTATTCTGTAAGAAGGTAGGGGTGAGCGAGGTAATGACCTGTAGCTTCTCATGGGTAAAGTATCTCCACCTGGAGTTGTCTCTTCTAGACCCAAGATCAAATAGAATGGCTAAGTAGATCAATAAATGCATATTCTATTAAGCTTGTCACAGAATATGAAAGACCTACATTTGTAGCAACATTGGTGTAGTGGCAGTTTAAGAATCTTGTTTGTGATGCCATTTGCAATATTCTGAAGTCTTGAATATAAGTTTTATCAGCACCCTAAATTAGCATAAAATGCACTTCATGTTCTTTAAAATAAAGACATTTAAAACTGGCACCATTAGGTAAGTAATGATAGAAACTGCTTATTTTTAGAGGACTCTTATGTAGGTTCAGTGGTCTGATGACAGAAGTAATGAATCTTTCTTTTTTCCCATCCCATAGACTACCCTGTTGCCCAGTATCCAGGAAGAAGCAGAAAGCATGCTTTGGCTGAGTTTGGGGCTCTCTAATGTGGTGAAAATTGGGGCGTTTCCTAGGGAGAAGGATAAGTGGCATTACATAATTAGATGTACCAAATTTTCTGCTTAGCAACAAATTTGTGTAAGCAAAAAAATGTATTCAGCTTGAGTTACTCTGATGAATGCTATAAAGGTCCTTGGAAGCCTGGAAAAATCTTTTCGCCACTTAGGGATGCTAATTTACAGGGGACAAAAAAGTGATATGCTAATTTTTGTAAACAGCTATTCTTTGGACAAACATTCTGGAATACTACGAAAGGACAAGAAGAGGGAGTACATCTCCATTATTCTCAGAGAAACAAAATAGCCTGCTCCTAATATTCTAATTAAATGGGGTTCTACAAAATTTTACTTCACGGACAGGGCTGAGATTTCTCAAAATGCTTGTTTGGATACCAAATCCTTGTGCCTTCTTAGTCTGACAGAGACTTAAAGTTTTCTGTCTCCAAGGTAGTGTTTTCACCCTTCTAAAAATATTTTTGGTGACTTACTTCAATGGGGCTCTTTTGGGGGAAAAAGGTATTAATCTCTTTTTCACAAACCGCTACCAGTTCAGAAGTTTTACTCAAAGTATCCCTGACATATATCCCTTCTCCTTCTGTTTGACACTACCAATAAAAGGGAGTTAATTACCTAAAAAAGTTTTTCTATTTTCGAACAGCTCTAATTATTCTAACATTCTTCCTTACACTTTTTAAATTTTCCTTTCTTAATATTTCTTCCCACTAGTCTTAGTTTTGCCGTTTGAATATAACAAAGTTAATGAACTCCTTATCTTATGCAGCAATCCTCTCACATTTAAACGAAATCATTAGAAATTCCTTTTATTGAATAAAATGCTCCAGTTTTTCCAACATTTTCTCCTTCAGCTTTTATCATTGTCATTGCATATAATATTTGTATTGGTGATTATTTATGTACTTCTTTCATATCTCAAGAAAATGCATGTTTCCAATATGTTGCTTAACTTTGTATGATTACCAGAGTTTCTCTGCACATACTGAGCATCAGCTTACTATGGTAAGGTCATAGTTAGGCCTCGACTGGTAGGCTCAGTGGTGCAGCAAGATGTGCACCACAAAAGGGGCACCTGAGTGGCTCAGCTGGTTAAGCATCTGATTCTTGATTCAGCTCAGGTCTCACAGTTTACGAGATAGAGAGAGCTCCATGTTGGGCTCCATGCTGACAGCGCAGAACCTGCTTGGGATTTTCTCTCTCCCTCTCTCTCTGCCTCTCCTCTCCCTCTCTCCCTCTCTCACTCTCTCTCTCTAAAAATAAACTTTAAAACAATTTTTAGAAGTGAATCACAAAATAAAGAAAGATATGAACTGTACTACAGCGATTAAGATAACCCAGATGTAGACATTACGACCAGATGACATGAAGTAAACTAAAATAGTATCCTCTCAGACAACCTCAAAGATTGGAAAGGAATAAAAGACAGGAATCACCCATGGTTATAGATGTCCTACACTGGCTGCTAGGATCACTAAACTAAGAGTATGCTTTCTTAGATACAGGTAGTTTCTGGGGAGGTAAACTTCCTCCGCCCATCATTGTCCTTAATATCTGGCATATCTTTCATATGGTTTATTTCTTGATTTTATAAAAAATTAAAGCAGTCTCATCTGAGACTCACACTCTTGGATCAGACATTCTGGTCTGGCTTAACTCTTTGGCCCATTATTATTGTGGGCACTATGACTTATAATACTGTATCAACCAAAAAAATTTTAAAAGCTCTAGTTCTAATTGAAAATTAGTTAATCTGGGGTGCCTGGGTGGTTCAGTCAGTTGAGGGTCCAACTCTTGATTTTGGCTCAGGTCATGATCTCACAGCTTATGAGATCGATCCCCACATTGGGCTCTGCTCTGGGTGTGGAGCCTGCTTAAGATTCTCTCTCTCTCTTTCTCTCTGTCCCTCTCCCACTTGTGTGTGCAAACTTTCTGTCTCAAAATAAATAAATCAACTTAAAAAAATAGTTAATGTAATTCTCCATACCCATAGGTTACTGCAAGATTGTAGAGTACAGAGCAATATCCATAAATCAATTCTATATCTACATACTAGCAATGAAAAATTAGAATTAAAATGTTTAAAACAGGTGTTATTTATAATAGTACCATACACATGATTAATTAGCTATAAATGTAAAAGATATCAATGCTGACATTTATTAAAAAAACTGATTTAAAAAATTAAATAATATTTAAATAAATGGAGAGATACAATTTTCCTTCTATTTGAAGAACTTTCAAACATATATTCTTTGTGTGGGTCTACTGGTGTTAAATTCTCTCAGATCTTGTAAATACATAAAAACATTTCATCTTCTTTTTTGGAATATATTTTCATTTGTTATAGGATTCTAGTTTTAGAGGTCTTTTTTTCTCTTTCAGTACTTAAAAATATTTTATTGTCTTCTTACATTCTTTTTGAAGAAAAATGTGCTCTTATATTTAACTTTGCTCCTCTGTACATAATGTATATTTTTTCATTCGGTTGTTTTAAGGTTTTTCTCTATATCACATGTGTTTAGTACTTTAATTGTTGTATGTCTTGCTATACATGTATTCATGTTTCCTGTGTTTGGGATTTGTTGATCTTCTTGGATCTGTGGATTTACAGTATTTCTTAAAATTTGAAAATTGTCAAGACACTATTTCCTCAAAATTCTTTGTTTTCTTTTCTCTTTTTTCTCCTTTTGGGGCTCCAATTACACATATAGAGGGTCTCTTGAAGTTTTCCTATTAATCACAGATGTTCTGTATGTTTTTCCTTTCGCTTTCTAGAAAGTTTACATTATTATGTATTCAAATTCAATTATTTTCTTGAGTCAGAGTGAGAACACGCCAGAGAGTTGTTGCACAATCATTGGTACATGTATAGGGAAGACAGCATACAAGGAAGAAACTTACAGCCTCAGTGGCAAAAATTTTTTCATGTCAGAGACTGAGAACTCTTGCAGTCGTTTATGTCATCCCTTCTTCTCCAAACAGAAGATACCAAAAAGTTGCAATCAAAGATCTCTTCATCTTATTGATAAAGCCACTAATAAGCCAAAATGTCTGTCAATGTCAACTGCAGTGTGTCAGACCAATTCTATCGCTACAAGATGCCCCGTTTGATTTCCCAGGTTGAGGGCAAAGGAAATGGTATCAAGACAGCTATAGTCAACATGGTTGACATTGCAAAGGCACTTAATTGGCCTCCAACATATCCCACCAAATAGTTTGGTTGTGAGCTGGGAGCATAGACCAAGTTTGATGTTACGAATGATAATTACAGGGGCTCCTGGGTGGCTTAGTCGGTTAAGCGTCCGACTTTCGCTTAGGTCATGATCTCGCGGTTCATGGGTTCGAGCCCCGCATCGGGCTCTGTGCTGACTGCCAGCTCAGAGCCTGGAGCCTGTTTCAGTCTGTGACTCCCTCTCTCTCTGACCCTCCTGCTCACGCTGTCTCTCTCTCTCTCTCCTAGAAATAAATAAAACATTAAAAAATTAAAAAAAAAAAGAATGTTAATTACATTGTCAATGGGTCTCATGAGGCAAATAAGCTACAAGACATGTTGGATGGATTCATTAAAAAATTTGTTCTCTGGGGCGCGTGGGTGGCTCAGTCGATTAAGCGTCCGACTTCGGCTCAGGTCTTGATCTCACGGTTCGTGGGTTAGAGCCCTGCATCAGGCTCTGTGCTGACATCTAGCTCAGAGCCTGGAGCCTGCTTCGGATTCTGTGTCTCCCTCTCTCTCTGACCCTCCCCTGCTCACGCTGTCTTCTCTCTCTTTCTCAGAAGTAAATAAAACATTAAAAAAATTTTTGTTCTCTGTCCTGAGTGTGAGAACCCTGAAACAGATCTGCATGTCAATCCAAAGAAGCAAACAATAGGCAATTCTTGTAAAGCCTGTGGTTATCAAAGCATGCTTGGCACACATCATACCTGCACGTTCATTCTCAAAAACCCACCTGAGAATAGTGACAGTGGTACAGGAAAGAAAGAAAAGGAAAAGAAAAACAGGAAGGGCAAAGACAAGGAAAATGGTTCCATGTCCAGCAGTGAGACCTCCCCCTGCCCCTACCACCAAATGAGATCAGTCCTCCTCCATATGCTGTGGAAGAAGAGGAGGAGGATGATTGGGGGAGGATACAACTGAGGAAGCTCAAAGACGCAGAATGGATGAAATCAGTGACCATGCAAAAGTTCTGGGACTCAGTGATGATTTGGAAAGGACTGTTTAAGGGCAGGTCAGTATCCTGTTTGATTTTGTTAAGAAAAAGAAAGAAGGTATTATTGACTCATCAGACAAAGAAATTGTTGCTGAAGCAAAAAGACTGGATGTAAAAGCCATGGCCCCTCTTGTTTTGCATGAATTTCTTTTTAATGAGAAGATTAGAGAACAAGTTAAGAAATACAGGAACCGTTTCCTATGATTTTGTCACAACAAAATAGCTCAATGGTACCTTCTTCATGGTTTGGAGTGTGTGGTAGTGATGCATCAAGTTCAGCTCATTTCCAAGATCCCCCATATTTTGAAGGAGATGTATGATGCAGATCTGTTGAAAGAAGTGATCATCAGTTGATCAGAAAAGGCCTCTAAGAAGTATGTTTCAAAAGACCTTGACAAAGAGATTTGTGTCAAAGCAGAACCATTCATAAGACAGTTAAAAGAAGCAGAGGAGGAATCCTCTGGTGGTGGAGAAGATGATGAAGATGAGAGGTGGTGTATTCACAGACTGTCAGTGTACCTAAAGTCTGACAACAAGGATGATGACATTGATATTGATGCCATTTAAAAGGGTGAGTGCAGCTCAGCTTAACTGCATATCTTTATGCATCATCAGCCAGAAGTGCCACATGTATGTGAAAAAGCTAAAATGGTTTAACATAATGCTACACTTTTATATTTAATATTTTCCTAATTTTTCTTTCTTCTAAATAATCTGCTATTAATCTCATCCAGTGTATTTTATCTAAGACATTTCAGTTTTCATTTGGGAGAGACTTATTTGGATCTTTTCAAAACTTTAATGTCTCTACATAACATTTTGAACATTCAGAATACAGTAATAACTTTTGACGTTCTTGTCTACTAATTCTATCATCTACTTAAATTCTAGGTATATTTTAACTGATTCCTTTTCTACTTACTATGAGTTATATTTTCCAGCTTCTTTGAATGTCTGAAAATTTTTTATTGGATGCTAGATATTACAATTCTTACCATGTTGGGTGCTAAATATTTTTGTATTATTATAAATATTCTTGAAATTTTTTCTGGGACACAGTTAAGTTATTTAGAAACAATCATATTGTGCCTTGCTTTTAAGCTTTGTTAGACAAGAGCAGCCTTGAGTCTTATAGCTAGTTATTTCCCACTAATGAACCATAACTCTTAGGTGTTCTATCCAGATCTCCATATATAAAGTTTCTAGTTTGGCTTGTAGGAAAAGGCACTACTCCAGGCCCGGAACGAATATTGGGCACTTTTCTGCTGAATCCTTTTGGATTGTTCAAATGGATTCCTTTCCTTACATGCACAAACTGATTAGGATTCAGCTGAATACAAGAGAGTGACTTTCTGGGTATCTCAGAAGTTCTCTCCCTTTGTAGCTACCTTCTCTCCGCTGCTTTGTCTTGTGAACTCTATCTGTCTTGATCTCCCTAAATGGTCAGCTCCATCTTGCCAACTTAAGGAGACTGTGGGGTTCTGCCTGAGGTTTTCCACCCTACACAAGACTTGGACTCACTGTCAAGGTGTTCATTTGGGAAATTGTAGATCTCACCTCATTTGTTTCCCATCTCTTGGGAAAATCATTGTCCTGTATTGTCAGTTATACAATGCCTTGAAAACCATTATCCAAAATATTTTCTGTGATTCGGTAGAATCAGGCATGGAGGCAAACCTGGTCCTTATAATTCCATATTTTCCAGAATCATAATCTCAAGGGAACTATTGAAATATCTTCATAACTGATTCCTATATCTAAATTCACTCTTCTTAAATTTTATAGATTTTATACTCTCTTATTTAAAATATTTCGATAACCCCCAAATTACCACAGCAATAGTATCCAAATGTCAGTTTTTTAAACAGTTGCCAGGTCTGTGGTAATGTTCTTATCAGAAAAATGGGAAAAAGATGAGTTTTAAATACAAATTTATTGTGAAATAGAGCATCATAAATATTCAGTCTGTAATACAATTTTATTGTGAAATATAGCATCATAAATATTTAGTCTACAGTTCAATAAATTATCACTAAGTAATAGTTTACTTAACATCATCAAATTAAGAAATAGAAAGTTTGCCAGCTCCCCCAAAATCCCACACAGGTCTCTTCCAAACCATATATATGTATATGTAGATAGATACATACACACACACTTTTTTTATATTGCTTCTTTTTTTTTCAATAATTGTTTATAGTTAACTAATCTTACCAAAACAGTAAGATATGGTGGAATTCAGTTGAAACCTCATTGAACTGAGGCAATCAGTGACCTCCATAAGGAAGTTCTATTTAAACTGAGACATAAAGGAGACAAACAGTCAAGAAGAAGAAAAGAGGTACAATGAGAAAAAACTGTGGTTTTCCTGGCAGAAGTAACTTATGACTAATCTAAAGGATCAAACACACACACACACACACACACACACACACACACACTCACATGCACACACATATGACTGGGAATGAGAAGGGAATAAAACTACTGAAGATAGGTATTAAAATCATCATAGAGTAATATAAAATATCATTGATACTAAAATTGAAAATTCCAATGAATAAATATTTGTCTGGCGAAAAA
Source organism: Proteles cristata cristata (assembly GCA_017311185.1). Classification (NCBI taxonomy): domain Eukaryota; kingdom Metazoa; phylum Chordata; class Mammalia; order Carnivora; family Hyaenidae; genus Proteles; species Proteles cristata. The sequence continues at coordinate 275,250 of JAESUZ010000827.1, forward strand.
AATGAAGTGTTATTGAAAAAGGAAGGAATCAAGTACCTGGTTGCTCTATTAATCATGAAAGGATTTTGAAAGTCATAAAATAATTATTCAAGTAACTATTCTGGCTTTAGCAATTTTATGTTTATAAGGAAAAGATAGTATTTCTTCTATAGAAAATTCTGAGGCATAAGAAAATGTGGAAGGCTGCAGTTCATTTTATGAAGCTTTTAGAGATAACACAAAAATTTATATTAGTCTCATCTATAAATATCAAAAAAATACTACAAAAAATATCAGACATCAAATTAAATGGAGCACGATCAAGAGAGTTTAGTCTAGGAATAAGTGGATAATAGCAATTCTATTAATAAACTATATCAACATAAGATATAAAATTGCTAATTTCATGTAACACTAACGTTGGTTTATTAAACACATTTTTTTTGGAGTATACACTATGTGGCAGGCAGTTTAAGTTCTGGGGATATAGGATAAGCAATACAACATTCATGTCATCATTCCACTTAGAGTGAGAGAGAATGGTACTAAATATTAATTAAAATAATATATATTATTTTTAATATTTTGAGGAACCTCCATACTGTTTTCCATAGTGGCTGCACCAGTTTGCATTCCCACCAGCAGTGCAAAAGTGTTCCCCTTTCTCCACATCCCTACAACTCAGCAATTGCACTACTACGTATTTATCCAGAGGATACAAAAATGCAGATTTGAAGGGGTACATACACCCCAAAGTTTATAGCAGCACTATCAACAATAACCAAATTATAGAAAGAGTGGGGCACCTGGGTGGCTCAGTCGGTTAAGCGGCCAACTTTAGCTCAGGTCACGATCTCACGGTTTTTGGGTTTGAACCCCGCGTCGGGCTATGTGCTGACAACTGGCTTGGAGCCTGGAACCTGCTTCAGATTCTGTGTTTCCCTCTCTGTCTGACCCTTCCCCACTCTCTCTCTCTGTCTCTGTCTCTGTCTCTCTCTCTCTCAAAAATGAATAAATGTTAAAAAAAATTTTAAAAAGACCAAATTATGGAAAGAGTCCAAATGTCTATCGATTGACAGATAAAGATATATATATATGTGTGTGTGTGTGTGTGTGTGTGTGTGTGTATACACATGTGTGTATATACATATATATATGTATATATGTATATGTACGTATACATGTATATATATATACATACACACACAAAAGAATACTATGCAGTGATCAAAAAGAATGAACTTTTGCCATTTGCAACAATATAGATGGAACTAGAGTGTATTATGCTATGTGAAACAAGTCAGTCAGAGAAAGATAAATATCATATGATTTCACTAATAAATGGAATTTAAGAAACAAAACAGATAAACATAGGGGAAAGGAAGGAAAAATAAGATAAAAAGAGAGAGAGGGGCAAAATGTAAGAGACTCTTAAACAGAGAACAAAATGAGGGTTGCATAATGGGCATTAAGGAGGGCACCTGGTATGAGCAATGGGTGTTACATGTAAGTGATGAATCACTAAATTCTATTCCTGAAATCATTATTATGCTGTAAGTTAACTAACTTGGATTTAAATAAATTTTTTTTAAAAAAGAATATATATTACAATAATACTAAGTACTATGATCAAAAGTGTAACAGGATGCAGTGAAAGTGTCAAATAAAGAAGAAGATATTTTAGGAGGCAAGTGAGAAAAAAAAATTCTCAGAGAAGTTGGATGATGCAGAGAATATGTGAAAGAGAATATGTGAAAGAAGAACTTTGTAGGCAAACAACAAATATATGATCCCCAGGGTGAATATGACAATGGTATATCTTGGTGACAGTAGGAAAACCACTATTGACAAAGAGGACTAGGGTAGGAAGGAAAGGATATGCTATGCAGTCAGAGAAGAGAGAGGCTGGATCTCTCAGAAACTTTCTTGCCAGGATTTTAACTGTTAAAGGATGCAAATTGGAGGGTTTTAAGCAGAAGTGATATAATTTGATTTCCATTTTTTAAAAGGCACTGTACTTGGTGGGTAACATATTATAACCAAAAGAATACAAATAGAAGAACAATTAGGGGGATGTTACAACAAGTTCAGTCTAGAGAGATAAGTGCTAAAAAGTGGCTGCATTGGACATATATTATGAAAAAATGGGGATAGATTTGCTGAATGGATAATGTGTGATAGATCAAGTTTACTTCAGAACAATGTGGAGTTCCAGGAAAGAGAAGATACAAGGGAAGGAGCAGTAGAGACTAAGATGTGAAGTGTGCTGCTTTGGACACAAAGGAAGTGATTTAGTTGTTTTTACATTCTCAGAAGTGGCTTCCATCATGGAGCTGAAGCAGCAGACCTTGTCACCCAATCCCAATCAGCAGAAAAATGAAAAAGATAGAAAACAAACTCCTTCCTTATAATAACCATGATCCAGAAGGTGAACTATCACTTCTACTGACACCACACTGGACCAAATTTACTCCTAACATGGTCTTTGGCTGGACAGCCAAGTACTCAGCTGCAACTCAAGGAGTTATGTAATTAAAAAGAAGATGAAGAGAAAGTATACCAGAAAAGAATGAGTGTTCTATGGCACAATAATTAACAGTTTCTTGCAGACACTCAAGTAGGATGCCAAATAAGCATTTGTTATACTACTTAAAAATGCTTTCTGTAGCTTAATACACGATATTTATGTAAAAATGAGAGCTATCACATTTATTGTGAAATATTAAAATCAGAAGTAACACATGGCTATTGACAATTATTTAACATGTGTCTGGGCTGCTAAATAATAAGACAACTGAAAAACTATTAGTACTATTTAGAACTGTTAGTAGTTCAATAATGGTGACTAATTTCAGAAATATGCAAAATAGATACATTTAATAAATATACACATTTATATGATTATATTTATAATAGCAATAAAATACGTGGTTCATTGTAGAAACTTTAGAAAATACAGTAAATTATGGGGTACCTGGGTGGCCCAGTTAGTTAAGAGTCCAACATCGACTCAGGTCATGATCTCATGGTTTGTAAGTTTAAGCCCGTCATCAGGCTCTGTGTTGACAGCTCAGAGCCCAGAGCCTACTTCATATTCTATGCCTTCCTCTTTCTCTCTGCTCCTCCCCCCCATCCTCTCATGAATATAGATACAAAAACCCTCAACAAAATATTAGCAAACCGAATCCAACAATACATTAAACAAACAAACAAACAAACAAAACCACATCACAATCAAGTGGGATTTATTCCCATGATGCAAAGGCAATTCAATATTCATAAAACAATCAGTGTGCTACATCACATCAATAAGAGAAAGGATAAAAACCTATGATCGTTTTAGGAGATGCAGAAAAAGCATTTCCTGTAAGGTCAAGAGTAAGACAAGTATGTTCACTTTCACCACTTTTATTCAACATAGTATAGGAAGTCCTAGCCACAGCAATTGGACAATATAAAGAAATAAACAGCATCCAAATTAAAACTCTCACTATTTGCAGTGACATGATACTATATATAAAAGTCCCAAAAGACTCCACCAAAAAAAAAAAACTACTCAAACTAGTAAATGAATTCAGTAAAGTTGTATAATAGAAAATCAATGCATAGAAATCTGTTGCATTTCTCTACACTAATAATGAAGCAGCAGAATGTAAAATTAAGAAAGCAACCCATTTACAATTGTACCCCAAACAACAAAACATCTATAAATAAATTTAACCAAAGACTTGAAAGACTTGTACTCCAAAAATTATAAAATACTGATGAAAGAAATTAAGACAACACTAAGAAACAGAAAGATAATCCATGCTCATGAGTTGAATGAACAAATGTGGTTAAAATGTCTATACCACCCAAAGCAGTCTACAGACAATGGAATATCTATCAAAATACCAACTGTATTTTTCTCAGGACTAAAACAAATAATGCTAAAATTTTATGGAATCATAAAGGCCTTGAATAGCCAAAGCATTCTTGAAAAGAAAAACAAAACTAGATGTATCACGATTCCAGATGTTAAGTTATATAAAAAGTGGTAGTAATTAAAACAGTCTGGTACTGGCATAAAAAGACACATAGGTCAATAGAATACAATAGAAAATCCAAATATAAACCCACAAATATATGCCTAATTAATCTTTGACAAAGAAGGAATGACTATACATTGGTAAAAATAGTCTCTTCAATAAATGGTGTTGAAACGGGATAGTCATATGCAAAAGAATGAAACTGGACCATTTTCTTTCACCATACACACACAAAAAAAACCCAAAATGGATTAAAGGCCTAAATATGAGACCTGAAACTATAGAAATCTTTGGAAAGAACACAGGCAATAATCTCTCTGACATGGTCTGTAGCAAAATTTTTCTAGAGATGTCCCCTGAGGCAAGCAAAACAAAAGCAAAAGTAAATTATTGGGACTATAACAAAATAAAGTTTCTGTCAGCTAAGGAAACAACCAACAAAACTAAAAGGCAACCTACTGAATGGGAGACGGTATTTGCAAATGACATATCTGATAAAAGGTTAGTATCCAAACTATATAAAAAACTGATACAAATCAATACCTAAAAAAATAATCCAATTAAAAATGGACAGAGGGTGGGGCGCCTGGGGGCTTAGTCGGTTAAGTGTCCGACTTTCGCTTAGGTCATGATCTCGCAGTTCGTGGGTTCGAGCCCCGCGTCGGGCTCTGTGCTGACTGCCAGCTCAGAGCCTGGAGCCTATTTCGGAGTCTGTGTCTCCCTCTCTCTGACCCTCCCCTGCTCATGCTGTCTCTCTCTCTCTCTCCTAGAAATAAATAAAAATATTTAAAAAAAATGGACAGAGGGTATTAATAAGCATTTCTCCCAGGAACACATCCAGATGACCAACACACCATCAAAAGATGCTCAATATCACTTATCATCAGGAAAATGAAATCAAGACTACAGTCACCCCACACCCCAGAATGGACAAAATCAAAAACACTAGAAACAATAAGTGTTGACAAATATGTGGAGAAAAGGGAATCCTCTTGCACTGATACTGGGAATGCAAACTTGTGCAGCCACTGGGAAAATACTACGGCGTTCCATCAAAAATTAAAAATCAAGTTACCCTACAATCCAGTAATCATAGTACTGAGAATTTACCTCCAAAATACAGAAACACTAATTCAAATGGATACATGTACCCCTATGTTTATTGCAGCTTTATTTACAACAGCAAAATATGGAAGCAACCCAAGTGTTCTTCAATTGATAAATGGATAAAGAAAGATACTATATTAAACAATGAAAAACCATTCAGCCATAAAAAAAGAATGAAATCTTGCCATTTGCAACAACATGGATAGAGCTAAAGGGTATAATGCTAAACGAAATAAGTCAGTCAGAGAAAGACAAATAACATATGATCTCACTGACATGTGTAATTTAAGCAACTAAACAAAGGAGCAAATGAAAAAGAGAGAGAAAGAGAGAGAGAAATCAGGAAACAGACTGCTAACTATAGACAACAAACTGATTGTTCCTAGAGAGGAGGTGGGCAAAATATGGGAGTAAGAGGGGATTGGGATTAGAGAATACATTTATGATGAAAAATAAAATAAAATGACAAAAAAGAAATAGAAAATAAAGATTACCCAATATCACTCTTCGGAAGTGTCAACTATTAACACCATGCTGTGATTTCATTTAAATGTCTACAGATTGATTGGAGGGGGCAAGATGGCAGAGAAGTAAGGAGCTCCGTACTTGCACTCGCGGGCATACATCACATGGGAAAACCTTACAAAACTTGAGAGACTGGGAGAAAAAGGACACAGAATCCACTGAGAAAGCCTTCTAACATGAGTGCAAACTGGGGAAGATAAAATCGGGTAGGGATCCAAGACTCCAGGGTGGGAGGCGATCCCCCTCTACCCTCTATGGGGAGTGAGAGGGGAAAAAGAGAGAGTCTGAAACAGAAAAACCTCCGCTCAGGGAGAAAAACCTCCACTCCAGGCATAGAAAGACGGTACTTGCGAAATACCTACACACCAGGTCCCCTCGCGCCAACTGGTCCCAGGGGGGCTGAGCGCACAGACTGCTTCTTTGTGCTGGCTCCTGGCGACTGGACTTCAGTATAGCGGCGCGCCTGCCGCCATTGTAGCTCCAGGGCGGCTGGGGCCCCTGAAAGAGACGCACAGACACCAGGCATCCGCGCTCCTGGCTGGCTGGAACTCGAGAGGGAAGGCAAAAGCTAAAAATGGGGAAGTTAGCCTGTAAGTTAGTGTTTCGGGTGACGAGCCATAGAGGGACCTGGTTTTCCTCACTCCAGCGGGCTCCGCGCACCTTGCAGGCAAACCCCCGCCGCGCCCATGCTCGCCAACCCGACCCAGAGAAGGAAGCAGCAATTCTGACTCCAACCCCAAGCTCCACAGGGGGCCTGGAATTGCCCCGAGGGGGTTGCCTGGGAAGTTGTGTCTAAAGCCATTTCAGTGGGGTACGCGGACTGGGATTTGGAGATTGGGACTGGCCTGAGTTGAAAAGTGCAACCAACTTTGGCTGCACCCCCGGAACGGGGAGTTTACACGCCCAAAAAAGCAAGGTGCAGCGCTTGATTCAGGAAGGGACTGGAGCACCGTCACTCTCCTCCCCACAACCGCCAAGGCAGAGCTCCCGCCTGAGGCATTGAATCATGCCACGCCCATCCCTGCCTGAGCGCTTCCCTCCTTCCTTTTTTTTTTCCTTCTTCTTTCTCTTTTCACTCTTTTTTCCCCAGAGCACTGACCTGATTAACTCTGGATGCCTGCATGCTTAAACAATCACAACAAGTCCATTCTGTAAATGTAAATTCTACACCTACCGACATTTTCAGCTATTTCTCTCAGGTGTAATTACACTATATAGTTTCTCTGGATAATACCAGCATCCTTCTCTCACCTATCCAACCATATTCTACCCTTTACCTCTTTGAAAAAAGCTTCTTATCCCTTCTGCCTGCTCATTCTATTTCCAATTTTGCCTCATCCGCCCTGTCTTCTCTCTCTTTCTCTGTGCTCTTCAATCAGCACTGCACACACAGCTATTTAACTGTAGCTGGGAAATCCAGGTATATGCTTTAAACCGTTCCTTGTCCATCGGTTTTCTTCTTTTTTCCTTTTCTTTTCTCCTTTTTGACCCTTTTATGTATTTTATACTCCCTATTATTCACCCTCCCTCCTCCGTCTTTTCTCTTAACTTTTTTGTTTCCCACTCACTTTGCATGTTAGTTGAATTAGCTGTGCGTTTGTGTGCTCCTGCTCCCTGTGTGTTTGTCTGTCTGTTTTCTTTTCCAGGGCTACCTCAAGAAACAAGCTAGAGTACACAAGGTGGAGAGTCCCAAATATCACTACGAATAGGAAAATAAAATAACCAAGGTCCCAACAAGAGAGACCAAGGGATACCATTCAAAAAATACTCTCTGAAAGGATAGGCCCTGGACAGTCAAAGAATCTTCTTGGATATAGCAGCGCTCATAGAAACAGAGAGCATAACAGGTCTTTAAAATCAACAAGAGCCAGAAAGCTAACTAAAATGATGAAACGAAAGAGCTCTCCTCCAAAGAAACTCCAAGAAGAAATGACAGCGAATGAACTGCTCAAAACAGATATCAGCAGCATAACTGAACAAGATTTTAGAATAATAATGGTAAAATTAATAGCTGGGCTTGCAAAAAACATAGGGGACATCAAAGAAACTATGGCTACAGACAGAATGGAAAATAAAAATAGGCATGAAGAATTAAAAAATGCGATAAATGAGACACATAATAAATTAGAGGCCTCCAATGCACGGACTGAAGAGGCAGAAAGGAGAATAAGTGATTTAGAAGACACCATTATAGAAACACAAGCAGCTGACAAAAAAAGAGACAAACTGATCCAGGAACAGGAAAGAAGAATTCGAGAGCTCAGCAATATGGTCAAACGCAACAATATCCATATCATAGGAATCCCAGAAGAGGAGAGGGAGGGAAAGGTGATGAAGGAGTCCTGGAACAAATTATAGCAGAGAACTTCCCAGACCTGGGGAAGGATGTATATGTTGATATACAAGAGGCTCAGAGGACTCCCCTCAGATGTAACTTGAATCGATCTTCTGCACGGCATATCGTAGTGAAACTGGCAAAATACAAGGACAAAGAGAGAATTGTGAAAGCAGCTAGGGAGAAAAGGGCCCTCACATACAAAGGGAAACCTATCTGAGTGGTGACAGACCTATCTACTGAAACGTGGCAGGCCAGAAAGGAATGGCAAGAGATCTTCAATGTGACGAACAGTAAAAATATGCAACCAAGAATCCTTTATCCAGCAAGCCTGTCATTCAAAATAGAAGGAGAGATAAAAACCTTTCCAAATAAACAGAAATTGAATGAATTTGTCACCATTAAGCCAGCCCAACAAGAAATCCTGAGGAAGACACTCTGAAGGAAAAGTTGCGAGGAACAAACATACAGAGACACCACCACAAACGTGAACCCTACCAAAGATACAAAGACTCTGAAACCCACATATTTCAATAATAACACTGAATGTAAATGGGCTGAATGCGCCAATCAAAAGACATAGGGTAGCAGACTGGATAAAAAAACAAAACCTATCTATTTGCTGTCTACAAGAAACTCATTTTAGATGGGAAGATACCTTCAGATTAAAAGTAAGGGGATGGAGAATAATATATCATGCTACTGGAAATCAAAAGAAAGCCAGAGTAGTTACACTTATATCAGACAAACTGTACTTAAAATTAAAGACAATAACAAGTGATGAAGAAGGGCACTACATAATAATTACAAGGCCCATCCATCAGGAAGAACTAACAATCATAAATGTCTACACACCGAATATGGGAGCACCTAAATATCTAAAACAATCACAAACAGAAACAAGCTTATAGATAAGTATGTGCTAATAGCAGGGGACTTTAATACTCTGCTTACAGCAATGGATAGGTCAACCAGACAGAAAATCACTAAAGAAATAATGGACTTGAAAGACACATTGGACCAAATGGATCTGACGGATATATTTAGAACTTTACATCCTGAGGCCAGGGAATTTACTTTCTTCTCAAGTGCACATGGCACATTCTCCAAGACAGATCAAATACTGGGACATAAAGCAGCCCTCAATAAATATAAAAGAATGGAGATCATATCATGCACACTGTCAGATCATAATGGTTTGAAACTTGAAATCACTTACAGGTAGAAGTCTAGAAAACCTCCAAAAACATGGAGGTTAAAGAACACCCTTCTAAAGAATGACGGGCCAATCAGGAAATTGGAGATGAAATTTAATAATATGTGGAAACAAATGAAAATGAAAACACAACAAGTCAAAATTTTTGGGATGAGGCAAAGGCAGTCCTAAGAGGAAAGTACATTGCTCTCCAGGCCTATTTCAAGAGATTAGAAAAAGCACAAGTCCAAAATGTAACAGCTCACCTAAAGGAACTAGAGGCAGAGCAACAAGAATGCCCTAAAACCAGTAGAAGAAGAGAAATAGTAAAAATTAGAGCAGAAATAAACAACATAGAGACCAAAGAAACAATTGAACAGATCAATGAAACCAAGAGTTGGTCTTTTGAAAAAATTAACCAAATTGACAAACCTCTAGCCAGACTTATCAAAGAGAAAAGAGAGAGCACCCAAACAGACAAAATTATGAATGAAAATGGACTTATTACAACCAACCCCTCAGAAATACAAGCAATTATCAGGGAATACTATGAAAAATTATATGCCAACAAATTGGACAACTTAGAGGAAAAGGACAAATTCCTAAACACACACTCACTATCAAAATTCACATGGGAAGAAATAGAAAATCTGAAAAGACCCATAATGAGTGAAGAAATCGAATCAGTTATCAAAAATCTCCCAACAAATAAGAGTCCTGGACTTGATGGCTTCCCTGGGGAATTCTATCAGACATTTAAAACAGAATTAATCTCAATTCTTCTCAAGCTATTCCAAAAATTAGAAATCGATGGCAAACTCCCAGACTCATTTTATGAAGCCACCATCACTCTGATTCCCCAGCCAGACAGAGATCCAGCAAAAAAAAAGAGAACTACAGGCCAATATCCTTGATGAATATGGATGCAAAAATCCTCAACAAGGTCCTTGCAAATCGAATCCAGCAGCACATAAAAAGAATCATCCACCAAGATCAAGCGGGATTCATTCCTGGGTTACAGGGCTGGTTCAATATTCGTAAATCAATCAATGTGATACATCACATCAATAAAAGAAAAGATAAAAACCATATGATCCCGTCAATAGATGCAGAAAAAGCATTTGACAAAATACAGCATCCCTTCTTAATAAAGACTCTCGAGAAAGTCGGGATAGAAGGAATCTACTAAAACATCATCAAAGCCATCTATGAGAAGCCTTCAGCGAACATCATCCTCAATGCGGAAAAACTGAGAGCTTTCCCCCTGAGATCAGGAACACGACAGAATGTCCACTCTCACCACTGTTGTTTCACATAGTGCTGGAAGTCCTAGCATCAGCCATCAGACACCAAAAGGAAATCAAAGGCATCAGAATTGGCAAAGAGGAAGTCAAACTTTCCCTCTTCGCAGATGACATGATACTCTACATCGAAAACCCGACAGACTCCACCAGAAGCCTGCTAGAACTGATCCAAGAATTCAGCCAAGTTGCAGGGTACAAAATTAACGTACAGAAATCGGTTGCATTTTTATACACCAACAATGAAGCAACAGAAAGAGAAATCAAGAAACTGATCCCATTCACAATTGCACAAAAAACCATAAAATACCTCGGAATAAACCTAACCAAGGATACAAGAGATCTGTATGATGAAAACCATAGAAACCTTATGAAGGAAATTGAAGAAGACACAAAGAAATGGAAAAACATGCCATGCTCATGGATAGGAAGAATAAATATAGTTAAGATGTCATTACTACCTAAGGCACTCTACATATTCAATGCAATTCCAATCAAAATTGCACCAGCATACTTCTCAAAACTAGAACAAACTATCCTCTAATTTGTATGGAACCACAAAAGACCCTGAATAGCCAAAGTAATACTGAAAAATAAAACCAAAACGGGAGGTATCACCATCCTAGACTTTAGCCTCTACTACAAAGCTGTCATCATCAAGACAGTATGGTATTGGCACAAAAACAGGCACATAGACCAATGGAACAAAATCGAGAACTCAGAAGTGGACCCAAAAGTATACAGCCAACTAACCTTCGACAAAGCAGGAAACAATATCCGATGGAAAAAAGACAGCCTCTTTAACAGATGGTGTTGGGAGAATTGGACAGCAACATGCAGAAGAATGAAACTAGATCATTTTCTCACACCATGCACAAAAATAAACTCAAAATCGATAAAGGACCTGAACGTGAGACAGGAAACTATCAACACCTTAGAGAAGAAAGCAGGAAACAACCTCCTGGACCTCCACCGCAGCAACTTCTTACTTGACACATCCCCAAAAGCAAGGGAATCAAGAGTAAAAATAAGCGATTGGGACCTCATCAAGATTAAAAGCTTCTGCACAGCAAAGGAAACAACCCACAAAACTAATAGGCAACCGACGGAATGGGAAAAGATAGTTGCAAATGACATATCAGATAAAGGGTTAATATCCAGAATCTATAAGGAACTTACCAAACTCCACACCCGAAAAACAAACAACCCAGTGAAGAAATGGGCAGAAGATATGAACAGACACTTCTCCAAAGAGGACATCCAGATGGCCAACAGACACATGAAATGGTGCTCAGCATCCCTCCTCATCAGGGAAATACAAATCAAAACCACACTGAGATACCACCTCACGCCAGTCAGAGTGGCTAAAATGAGCCAATCAGAGAACTCTAGATGCTGGCGAGGATGTGGAGAAACGGGCACCCTCCTACACTGTTGGTGGGAATGTAAACTGGTACAGCCCCTCTGGAAAACAGTGTGGAGGTTCCTCAGGAAACTAACAATAGAACTCCCCTATGACCCAGCAATAGCACTGCTAGGAATTTACCCAAGAGATACAGAAATGCTGATGCATAGGAGCACATGTACCCCAATGTTCATAGCAGCAGTCTCCACAATAACTAAACCATGGAAAGAGTGTAAGTGTCCATCAATGGATGAATGGATCAAGAAGATGTGGTTTATCTATACCATGGAATACTACATGGCAATGAGAAAGCATGAAAACTGGCCATGTGTAGCAACATAGATGGACCTTGAGGGTGTTATGCTGAGTGAAATAAGTCAGGCAGAGAAGGACAAAAACCATATGTTTGCACGTATACGAGGATTAGGAGGAACTTAACTGAGGAACGAGCGGTAGAAGAAGGGGGGAAATGGTGGGGGAAAGGGAGAGAGGCAAACCATGAGAGACTCTTGAATGCTGACAAAAACTGGAGGACTGATGGATGTGGGGGGCAAGGAGGGATGGGTATGGAGGAGGACACTTGTGGGGATGAGCACTGGGTGTTATGTGGAAACTAATTTGACAATAAACTATTTGCAAACAATTAAAAATGAAATAAAATAATTTTGTTATTCGGAAAAAAATAAATGTCTACAGATTATTTATTCTTACAAATCATGCTCATGATGCATTACAAAGTATGTACATATTGCTCATACACACATATACACATAACAAATATATATATTCTAACATATTTTCTCTACCTAACACAAGATTACAGTTTTCCTACACTTTTGTATTGCTGGCATTTTTAAAGTATATTTTTGTTGTCATATAATAGTTCATAAGCAGTAATGACTTGAATGAAGTTTTTGGGTTCCAACACTAAAAATGTTGACATTTGTTTGTTCAAAAGAAAGAAATTATTCTCTAGGCAGCAGGACTTTATCCTATATTATCAAAGCTGTATGACATTGACATTCTAATTCTTATCTCCTTAAAATCTCTGGTGTTAAGAAAAAACAACTGACAATATAATGACAGTACCATTAGTATCTGGATTGTTTATTTTTCTGATCTATCAACAAATCCTATGCATCCCTGGTATATTTCCTTGAGACATGACCGTTGCAAGAAAGAATCCCCTACATGTTTAAGAGCCTTAATTTGTAAAGTTTTTACCTGCAGTCACAGGAAACTGCTTCCTTAAAGCAATTGTCAGGGATAGAAAGAAGGATACACATCTTTCCTAGAAATGAGAAAGGATGCTTTTAGCAGTACTTCAAATCATCATCTAAGGATTCCATAAGACCCAGAGAAAGCCTCCTGGCCGCCTCCTCTTGTCCAATCACAGCAAGTCACTCTCATCATCGACAGTAAAGAATAAAGAAAAGGAAATGAAGGAAATTATAATCTGAAAGGGAAAAGAACATTTAAATCAGCCTGGAAAATAGGAAACCTAGAAGGTCAAAACTTGGGAAAGTGTAGAAACCCATCCTGTGTTCAAGTCTGAGCCTCTGTTTTCTCATCTACAGAAGAACCAGTAATAACACCTCTATGGTTTTCACTTAAACCTCACAACTGTCTATGGTAGGTATTATTATCTTTACTCTATAAAAGAGGGGTCTGAAATTCAGAATGATTAGAAAACATGTCCCAGGTGATGCAACCAGTAAGTGCCTAAAGCAGGATTCCCCACTCAGCTCTCAGGACTTCCAAACTCTGTGCCTTCAGTATATCATAGTAAATGCAACTTATCTTAAGGTTTGCTATGAACATTAAAGGTTTAAGTATCTACTGTTGAGGAGCCTGAAATTAAGTCCTCCATTAAGAGCAACCTCAGGCTGCACGTAGCCCCAGTTCCAGGAAAAGCTTCAGCTGAAGCCACCCTCGGACCGCCCTCGGATCAGCCAATCAAAAGAAATGTGTAACATTCCTGTGGTCTGAGTCAGGGCTGGGAACTGCAGGTAGTTACTCTGTACAAACTAGCCAATCACTCACTGCTTGCCTAAACCCCACGTAGACCCTTTGAGCTCACCTCATAATTGGTCATTTTCAAAGGATTCTCAAAGGTCATGAATGGGTCTCTCCAAAAGTAACAGACACCTCACAAATACTGAATGGTCAAAACTGTTACCATGGGTGCTGTACAATTATGAATGGTGCTTATGTGATGATGCTATACATAAAACGTGTGCACTGTAACACCCCCATCCCTTACCCCATAAAAACCCTGCTCGCTATTTTCGGAGCTTCACCTTGCTGCTGCTGCGCTGGTAGATGGGTGAGCCCCTTCTCGAGTTTGTAATAAAGACCCTTAAGTACTTGCATCAGTGTCGGCTCCTTGGAGGTCTCTGGGGACTCGCGATTTGGGCACAACACTATTACATCTTAATAAATGTTAGTTGACTGAATGAAAGCAGATAATAGTCAACTGTTAAGGGAAAATCCATATTGAGTTAAATTTGCCAAAGACTTAGAAACTGTTATGTGTCCTATAAATGACATAGTTATGGAATACAGGGAAGAAGAGGAAAAGTTGTTGACATTACAACTGAAAAAATATTTATTCCATTATATTATATATAGAATATTGACATATTTTCATATTTTAAAATTTTGGCATATTATTAAACTCATTCATACTCATTTTAATAGAGGTCAGTTCACAGAAGGTCTTGGATGCCAGACTTACGAATTTTGTTTTTATTTATCTACCTGGGGAACCCATAGTAGAAACAGTACCAGATTTGCCTATTAAAACAAACAAATAAACAAAAACATGTTTCAAAGATGCACTCTGTGAACAGAATGGTATATCAGTGAAGAAAGTCCAAGTTACATTGCTGTCAAAAACAAATTTAAAATTCTCAGTGGCTTAAAACAACCACGCTTTATTTCTTGGTTGCCTTGGGTTTAGGATGGGGACAAGGGTGCTTTTCTATTTCATCTTCATTCAAGTACTCTGCCTGGCATGACCACTGCCAGCAATAATTGCAGGGGTTGGGGACATAGTGACTTGAGCCTTTGCTCTGATAGCCCTTGCCCACCAAAAAGTGACACATGTCACACCTCACCTTTTTCTCAGGGAGAAAAGAGTGCAGCTTTACCATGTGCTGGAAAGGGAATTGAAAATATTGCTGAAAGACATAAATATTTATCACAATGTCTCAAAGGCAATAAGACTAGAGGTAAGAACATTCATCCTGCAAGTGATGAAATTCAGCATGAAAGAAATAATGAGATCCTAAGTCAAACAGTGTTTGAGGGGAGAGAAAGAATGATGGGGATAAAAGCAATATGAGCTAAAGCAAGAAGCTACAGGATATGGAAATTTCTTAAATATAGATGGGAAAAATAAAACACAAAATACAAAGATATATATACCTACAGCTTTGATAAAGCATTTTTTTTTCAAAATAGAAAGTAGTTTTAACTAACTTTCTAACAGGTTTAATCTGTTTTTTGAGTATTCAGATTACAGCAAAAATAAATAAGTAATTAATCCAGAAATTTGTCTCCCAATTTCTTTTCTCAATATAAAAAGTCAACTATTATAAAAAAACAAACAATAATTCTGCTTTAAATGTTGTTGAGAAGAATATATTTAGAAAAGGAATCCAGAAATTATGTTTAACAAACTAAATTCCAAATCTCATTTCAAAAAAAGAAATCACCTCTAGTACCCTTCCAACAAATTTTCATTATTAATTTGTTCTGAAAATAGCACTATTATTCGGGAAAATGATGGGAGTAGAGCAAATTTATAGCCTAGAATTGGCTTCTGGGACTCTATTTCCTAAGTAAAAAACTATAAAATCTGTCTCTAAAGTAATATATTATTTAAGCTGGAAGAAGCAAAGTGTTTGTGATAAACATATTGAAGAATATAAAAGCGAATATTAATTTAGCAGTAAGTTGTACTTAAATTATTTATGCCAAATAAAGGCAATTTTCCCTGGCAAGAGGGTAGGAAGAACTATCGTACTGCTGTTAAAATTCTAGGATGGGGAAACACTGATTTAGCATTTCCTTACCTGGGTCACAGTGTTGCTTTACAACATTGGAGAGGCTGTGAACCAAAGTACATTCCATTATGATATGGTGCTATATGGATATCTTGGCACTTCATTTGTCTCCAGAGAATTGTATCACAAAGCCTCAACAGAACAAGGAAGAATGATGAGCAAATAAAAATCCTACTTGATCTAATTTATGAAGTTACGGTTCTGGATGTCCACTTCTCCACATTTTAAGTTGAATTAGTCAGGCAGGAAGTACACATAATTCCCTTCAAATCTTTCAGTTAATTTTCATAAAGTTGTAAACCTGGAAGATACATTGGGAGTTGATCTCCCTAAATGTAGACTTTGGCACGTTCTTGAACAATGCCATGCAACTGATAATTCATAGAGAAATATCATGGTAGAGTATCCTGCATATATCAGCGACTTCTTTGTCTTCAAAGCATGGGAAGGAAGACTCTAGAGAACATTATTTTTATATTCAGAAAAATTACAAATTTTGGATTTAATGAAGTATAAAACCACACATTTCAAAACTAATTTCTCTGGGGGCACCTGGGTAGCTCTGTCGGTTAAGTGTCCGACTTCAGCTCAGGTGATGATCTCACGATTAATGGGTTTGAGCCCCGCATCGGGCTCTGTGCTGACAGCGAGCTCAGAACCTGGAGCCTGCTTCAGATTCTGTGTCTCCCTCTCTCTCTGACCCTCCCCTGCTCATGTTCCCTCTCTCTCTCTCTCTCTCTCTCAGAAATAAATAAAAACCATTTGAAAATTTTTAAAAAAACTAATTTTTCTGTAGACTTTTAGTTGCCTTGTGGGGCAACTAGGTGGCTCAGTCAGTTGCACATCCAACTCTTGATGTCAGCTCAGGTCATGATCTCACATTTTCATGAGTTTGAGCCCAACATAAGGCTCTGCACTTGGGATTCTTTCTCTCTTCCTCTCTCTTTGCCCCTCCCCTGTTCATGCCCTCTCAGTCTCTCTCAAAACAAATAAATAAATTTTAAAAATTTAAACTTTTAGTTGACTCCTTAATTACACAATGATGTAGAATATTTATGTAGATATCTAGATCCCAAGAATTGAAAGATTTGTGTTATACTTCTAGCTGTGCCATTGATGTTATATCAGAAACAAAATTTTTCTATGTGCTTCAACATCTACTAAACAAATGAAATAAATTTATTTCCTGAAACAAATCTGAAAAAAAATTCATTGGAAAATGTGTAAGCAATTTGCCCTTCTGAGTGTAGAAAACCAAAAATCTTCTTTCCATCAAACTCCTGTATTTTTCTTTATATTGAACTTAAAATAAGAGTAAATGGACTTTCTTAAATACAGTTAAAACAATAGCTAAAACATTATTTTCAGATTTCAGATTGTTCCTATTTGTAACTTCTAACAATCTCTCAAAGCGGATAGAAATGACATTACTTTCTTATTTTACAGGCAAAAGGACTGAGGGTTAAGTTAAGCAATATTTCCAATGACCACATCGCTATTCTGATGGTTGGCCCAGAGTTCATTCTCTTGCACAATACTTATACTTACCAATAAATCACATTTTTAAATGTCATCTATCAAATTCTATGCTAGCTCTTTTAGGGCATACAAAGAAATCTAAGATATCGTCACCAACCTTACTTAGTAACTATTAATGAATTAGTGAGTCAAAACATCTGAATCCAAGGAGGAACAAACTTAGCAGGAGGGATACTGAATGAAAGGTTACACAAAATGAAGTCTACCCACTATATACAGAAATTGAGAAAGGCTTTATATGAGCTGGAGCATTCCAGAAATATTTCATCAAAGAGGGTAATATTACTTAAAATTCATTATTTAGGCAGACATGCGAAGTTCAGAGGCTTGCTGATTAAGAGAGAGGAAGTATTTGCTAAATCACAGAACTGGAAACAGGTATGTATTTCTGACACATTGAGATACAGGTATGTGTGAAGGAGAGCTTGTGCATCAGAGAAGGCTGCAATGAAAAAGTATGTTTGGATAGGTAGGGTAAGACAGTACCATTGAGACTTTGAAAGTGTTGTTGCAGTTTGTGAGGTAAATATTGAAGGAGGATAGCATTCTAAAGTAGGTAAAAACTATTGTGATAGCTCTGTTTAAATTAGATTAGTCAGACTGGCTAACACACGCAATGTGTATTGGAGTCAAAATGGTAGGTGTTGCTTCAATTCAGGTTTGCAGGGATCAGCCTAGAATGGTAAGCCATGACAATGAGGAAGAAGGGATATCCTTTTTTTTTCCTTAAAGAGTAGGTACATGAGAAAAATTAGAAGAGATTTTGGAAGGTATTACATCTGGGTGCTCAAAGCGATGAGAACAAGAGCTTCATGGAGAGAATGTGATTATCAACCATTAGTGTCAGATATGGAGAAGAATGTGGACTGATAGAGAAAAAAGTCAGAATCACTAAAGAAGAGAGAAAGAAAGAAAGAAAGAAAGAAAGAAAGAAAGAAAGAAAGAAAGAAAGAAAGAAAGAGAGGGAGGGAGGGAAGGAGGGAAGGAAAGAAGGAAGGAAGGAAGGAAGGAAAACACATCTCTGGCTAATCCCTAAAATTTATAATAATTTCCTTAATAATATGGAACTCCAAGTGAACATAAGCATAACCACTCATAGGTATACTAATAATGCCATATGTATATATATATATATATATATATATATATATATATATAAATATAATTACATTATAAAACTGATGGGGCTATAAGCGCAGCAACATGATGAATGGGATGTTTTTGTTGCCCTTTAATTGGTAGCTAAAATCCAAGATTTTAAGATACCCTATGGTAATCAACCTAAAGAGAACTGGATTTAATGGACTCCTTCCTCCAGAGGTTACTTAGTGGTGGCTGACCCCACTACTTTTCTTAGTAATCACCACAAGCCCCTCGCTCTACCTACATTGGCAGGGATGTAGAAAGAAGGGGGGATTGGAATAAAATTGTTAGAGTTGTAGGAAAGGATTATGTTTTTTTCCTTTCCTTCCCCAATGCCAATTTGGGGAAAGGGTGGGACTCAAGACAATTATTCATAGAGAGGTGCCAGAAAGAAAGAGCAAGGAAGGAAGGAAGGAGGGAGGGAGGGAAGGAAGGAAGGAAGGAGGGAGGGAGGGAGGGAAGGAAGGAAGGAAGGACGGAAGGAAGGAATGGAGGAAGGAAGGAAGGGAAAGAGACAGGAAGGTAGAAAGAAAGAAGTGGAAAGAAAGTGGTATTCACTCCTATATTAGCTTATGAAGTACACTTGGTCTTTGTCAGTATTATTTTGAACAAGAAGAAAAAACAAAATAGAATAGAAAGAAGGGCAGCTGTAAAAAGTCTAAACTACCACTGTGAGGAACAGAAAGGAGGTAGGTCAAGTAGATCCAATGGAATCCTATAGGGCTTGCCTATTACAAGCCCAAGATGACCACAGGTATGCAAACAGTAGGAGACTCTGCAGTAAATATTCAGGAACAGACTCTGATAAATGATTAGGAAGAAATCAAATTAGACTTGGTCCCTTATATCAGGGAACTTTGAAATGGGGTTACTACCATCACACTAATTAACATACCCATTACCTCGCATAATGAGGTGTGTGTGTGTGTGTGTGTGTGTGTGTGTATTACTGGGGGGACAGATTTCATTCTAAAGTTACATAAGAAAACAAAATGAAATGAACAAAAACAAAAGCTTATTTTAAAATGAATTTTGGGGCATCTGGGTGGCTCTGTTAGTTAAGTGTCTACATCAGCTCAGGTCATGATTTCACAGATCATGAATTCGAGGCCCACATCAGGCTTTCTGCTCTCAGCACATGGAGTCTGCTTTGGAACTTCTCTCCCCCTCTTTCTCTGTCCCTGCCCCCCTTGTGCTTTCACTCTCGCTCTCTCTCTCTCTCCCTCGTTCTCTTTCTCTCTCAAAAATAAATAAACATTTAAAAAACATTTTTAGTTGAAAAAAATAAATAAAATGAATTTTATTCCCCCATGGGAATGACAAATAGCTCAGGGTTTATTTCAGATTCCATGAAATATCCTTGCTCCCTTAATGGGAATAATAAAACAACCGCTCTTATCAGAGTGATATTTTATAATTTATACAAAGTATTTCAAAACTTCATTCCTGTGAATTTCGTATAACTGGAGTGTCTGTAGGGTTCTTCTGCAGCACATGTGACCACAGAAAAGAGCTGAATCAAAGTAGTTTGCTCCAACAAAAAGCCTGGCCCAATACTAAAGCATTAAGAAACTCTGAGAAATAGTTCTAGGGTTAAACTGTTAGGATTCAGATACAGTTAGACATCAAGCAACATATTAAATGCCCTAGGTCTCTATTTAAGAAAGCCATGATTCCCATTTTGAATCTGTATGAGCCTTGTTTTTGAGTGGCAACTAGGAAATTAAATTCTCATACAGTAGATGAATTTTAAAGTTTGACTATCTTAAGCACACAAAGTAGTAAGTGGTTTGAACACAAAGTCCATAAGGCAGATCAGAATGTGATATTACTTCCTAGTCATATCTCTTATTTGTTATTTCTGTAATGCATAGCGTTTACTTGAAGCATTCACTCAAGCCAACAGCATTCTCCTTATGGGCAGGAGAATGTTTGGCATTTACTTGCTGTAAGATGAGAACTCTGTGCACTAAGTTCTCACAGCGGCAGTCCAGGCCTCCTCCTCTTCCTAATGCAACCTGAAATGATTCCAGTTGATTGTAAACACTTGCCAGCAAGTTCTGAAGTGTGTCCAGTTGTTTTTTCAGCTTGCTGTTAAGAGCCTTCACACCACGGCCCCAAGCTTTAATTTCTTCCATTTGAGAAGAAATGGTCATCCAGTCATCTTTCGGCTCACAAGGTCTGAAGAAGTCATCTTTCCTTGCAGATAACCCTGGGTTCTGGCATGTTCTTCATTAATGAAATCAATCCCCAAGAATATAAAACTAAGATAGCTCAATGTGATCTGACAGATAGTGTCCAGAAACATAAGCCAATTTGACATCTGAAGAGCCGTGAGGGATTAAAACGCATTCCGTACATCTGTTCAGCTGCCCAGCATAGGTTTTCCCGCAATACCTCCCAAGTTTCATTCTCTTTTAGCCTAACAGCCTCTCTATAATATCTTTGTGTTCAAAGGAAACAGAGCTATGTAGAATATGATGACATAAAACATAACGCACTTAAAATCACAGTCCAGTGACAGAAAGACTTTGAAATAAGAATCCAGTGAGTAAGGCTTCCTATATGTTTTACCCAATCAATAAGACCTATTGTGAGTGATGAATAACTTACTGATTTAAAATTCTATTATCATGGCACTGAGATTAAAGTTACAGTCTGATTAGCCAAAGACATATTTCAGGATGATAATATTTCATGCCTATCATGTTTCTGTATTATAGCCTAAGAAATGACATTCTACCTCTCTATTGTATTATCACCCCAATGTTATAACAAAGTTTTATAAACTCCATTGGCAAATGCCCAACTCTCCTGATTAAGTACAGCTTTAAGACCCCAAAATGACACCGGAAAATATTTTCATAATGCTCAAAACTCAGGTGCATTTGAAAAATATACTATTGAGCATTAGTAATGCATAAAGCTCTCCCTTTGTTTTTATTATTGCACTTAGTGATATATTTTAAATGGCTAAAACTCTAATACGCAAGCGCTAATTCTACCCATTATGACTGAGATAAGTTACGAAGGCATGAAGATGCCTGAAAGATATAATAATTCCAAACAAATAAAGTGAGGTTAGCACACACCTTCATACCAATTCTCCAGTTCTAAGAAACAGAACAATTCCTTTGAGTTTATTTTAAAGGCAAGATTAGACTCTGTGTGATGTCAACAGGCCTCCTCCCCAGCAGTCTTTGTGTGCCTTCAATATGTCAAAGGAGATAAGTAGATCTTATGTTACTGACAATTAGACAGGAAGCAATAACCATGCCCTGTTTGGTATTTCAGGCAGCTCCCCCTCCTAGTCTACAACTCCAGGCTTAGCTCCAAAGAGACAAGAATTTTCTTTCTGACAAGACAGCCTCTCCCACATTAGGAGTTCAAATCTCTCCTTACAATGATTTTCTCTAGTCACGGTTTTTTTAGTCCCGTGTTGTGGATCTTATCTATAGTACTGGTATTTGAAAGTAAATTCCATATGACATTAAATTGTAATCAACTCTTCCATCAGTCTTGCCAAAATTCCATCAAGTCGTGTTTCCAAAAATTCCAGTCAGTCCACGGCATTATTAGGCTTTCAAATTGTACCACCCATCTTTTTCATAATGATATTGAGTTTAATCAGCTCTCTTCTATGCACTGTATTTTGTGATGTTTGTTTTAATCTCCCAAGAAGTTTCTTCCAGATTTTCAATGTGTTTGTCATTTTCCATAATTTAGAAGTCCAACTTTGCTATTTTAGGCAAGGGTACTTCAAGTTCTCTCCCCCTGCCCCCCCACAGGGAGGTTATGGAGTTATATAGTTTCTTGATTCTGGAAATAATTTCCCAAAACAAGCCTTTCATGTGAAATCCAGAGTTCTTGACAGAGTCGTTTTCCCTGTAACTTGCTTTATTGTTTAGATATTGTAGAAAATTAATCATTAATGCACCTGATGTCAATGCTAAACGTGTGACTCATATGAAACACATATTCTAACCGTGCTTCCATGATAGAAAGCTAAATGAAAAGTGGAAAATCGACTCATTCGGACGGCTATTGTTAGAATCAAAGTTTTAAATGTGATTTTAGAAAAATTGAGCTTTGATTTCTCTAACATAATCAAATGATGAGTTAGAGAATTAGTCTCCCACAGAATAACTATCCATTTGCTTAATTTGTAAAACCATAAGATTATAGTAAATTTGGAGAAGTATTCATGTTTGGGTAATCAATCAACCCCCATTTAAAAATATATATGAATATATATGTATAACTATTTGATTTGCTTTGGTCAGCATCATTAGGTTATAATTCACATAAAATATAATTCGCCAATTTTAAATGTGCTATTGGGTAAATTTTGAGAAATATATGCAGTTATGTAACCATCATCATGATTGTGACATAGAATATTTTCATCACCCTAAACAATTTTCCTTGTGCTCCTTTGGAATACTCTTCTCTCCCATTTCCCCAAACTCCAGCCACTAGAAATCATTGCTCCACTTTCTATCGCTATTGTTTTATCTTTTCTATAATGTCATATAAATGAAATCGAACAATATGTAGTATTTGTGTCTACCATCTTTCACTCAGCATAATACATTTGAAATTCATCCATTTCTACAAATATCAGGAATTGTTCCCATTGTTGATTAGTATTTTACCAGTTTTCTTTTCTAGTTCCTCACTTCCTAAATCAGGATTAATCTAATTCCAGAAGAGTCGATAGTGGGAAGAGTAGCCAAGCTATGAGAAACCCTATTCCTACCCACAATGATGTGGCCTGATATCATAATCTCCTATAGATGAAAATACTGTTGGCTTCAAATTCTTCCTGTGCTCTGGATTGACTTCAGGTGGTGTTTCCTTGGCTTAATTTTGACTGACTTCTGGCCAATGAGAGGCAAGATATTGGAGAGTAGGAAAAGTAGAATAACTATAGTATCTATCTCTCCACTCCTTGCTTTTGTCAGCTCTTTTGAGAAAATCTGCATTTCCTCTTTGGCTTCAGCTCTCAAGTCCACCATGGTTCCACTTTCCATCAGGTCAACCCAATTCCTGGGCTCTAATAACAACAATTTATCTCATTCCTTTGTCTTTAGCCTAGCAAATTCTTTTGTTGCTGCCAATTTCTGGATCCTTAATGTTTTTTTGTTTTGTTCTCATCTCTACCATCACCTACATAACCTATTCTATGCATTACATTTACTTGCTGTAGTGTACTTGAAGTGTATTCTGTTTTTCTTGGTAGATTCTCCTGTTGGCTGAATGTTTATGATCCTCAAAATTCATATGCTGAAACCCTAATCCTAATGTGATGGTAGTTGGAGGCTGGCCTTTGGGAGGAGAACTTGAGGGCAGAACCTTCAAGAATGGGACTAGTACTCTACTAAGAAGAGGCTAGATAGCTAGCTTGTTCTTCTTTCTGTCATATGAGGACACAAGAAGTTGGCAATGTGCAACCCAAAATAGGGCCCTCACCAAAACCCAACAATGCTGGGACCATAATTTCAAACTTTTAGCCTCCAGAACTATGAAAAATAAATCTCTGTTGTTGATAAGCCACTTAGTGTATGAACATTTTGTTATAGCAGCCCAAGCTAAAATAGACTCTGACTATATTTCACAAAATCTGAGTCACTTGGTCTTATCCATGTTCAGCTAGCTTTTCATAAAAAATGTATCCCATAGAGTCCTCATACTAATGTTGAGGCATAATTATTATTCCCACTTATAAATAAAGAAATAAAGCTTAGAGAAGCTATATATCTAACACACAGAAGGTCATAGTGCTAGTAAGTAATGGAGGTTGAGATGCTAAAAAGTTGAGAATAAATTAAAGCAGCTGATCCTGGGCAATGAGAAGTGCTGAGCAGGTGAAGTATGGTTAGCAGACAGTAAGAGAGTTTACATATCCTTGGACAAAAGTGTAAAATTATTCTGTAATCTGTTTCATGTGAATACAAAATATTTCTTATCCTCATCTCTGATCAGAATGGAAAGAATACATTTCCCAGATTAATAATCACAAACAATGTACCCAAGGTTGTGTGATCTATCAATATCACATCTGAGACAGAAGCTAAACTTCATTACTACATGGTTGAGTTTGTAGTAATCTGCTATCATCTTCCAGGATCCACCAGATTTTGCAGGGGCCAAAATAGTAAATAGAAATAAAATGGTAACCACCATCTTGGATTTTTTACTTCTTTAAAGTTGGTACTGATCACTGCCATTCGTCCTCAGATAAAATATTGTAATTTACTATTTGGTCAGGGTCTGGCAGGCAGAGTTAAATAATCCTATTTGATTTCTCCTACTATAATATCTCTTATCCCAAAGACCCAAGAGTGGGGAATGTGCCATATATAAAGCATGTCTATTTCAATTATACAATCAGAACCTGGGGAAATGATGACTTTGGAGACAGGCTTAAGTTTACTGCATTTTATTGCCTGGCTCCCATTATGTTCCCACTCTAATATGGCACTCTGATGGCAACCTGGACCCCGTACCTAATAGTTCTTAAATGTTTGGGCATTCTTCTTTCCACATTCCAGAGTTACCTTACTAAATGCCCATAAGTCCCTGGGGCGCCTGGGTGGCTTAGTCGGTTAAGCGTCCGACTTTCGCTTAGGTCATGATCTCACGGTTCATGGGTTCGAGCCCCGCGTCGGGCTCTGTGCTGACTGCCAGCTCAGAGCCTGGAGCCTGTTTCAGTCTGTGACTCCCTCTCTCTCTGACCCTCCCCTGCCCTGTCTCTCTCTCCCCTGCTCACGCTGTCTCTCTCTCTCTCTTCTAGAAATAAATAAAATATTAAAAAAAAATAAATGCCCGTAAGTCCCTTTGGAGAAACAATTGCAGACGCATTGCTAAGTACATCGCCATGGTGTTACGGTGTCCTTTTTTAAGGGATCTGGCATCTGGCCTCTCTTTCAGTCAATGGAATCCTACTGTGAAACTGCTTGAGGGCCAAGGATCAAGACTTTTAATTGAGGCAACTGCTCTCAATCTCCTGATCATCGATTCTTGAATTTTTTTGTAGAGATTAAACAGTAAATTGTTGTTTATCCATCTATTTTACTGCCAGAGAAACCATGTTCTATTAACCATCTCCACACTTAGAATTTCATGAGAAGACAGACCATTTCTTTCCTATTGTATCTCTTCTCATCAGGAGAGGCCAGTTGTCTTTAATTTGATATAAAAATTTCAGAACCTAAAACAATTCTCATGACTAAAGTGCCTATGTTTCATAATATCTATGAGATGTCAAAGTCAAATATAAATATTAACTTGCAAGTATAATCCAGCTTTTAAGGTGGTCACCGTAGCCGTCCTGCATTAGGAAGGACTTCCCTAAACTTAAAAAGAACAGACTTTGTTGATATTTGGATATTTAAAATTGTGCCAATACCATGCTTACCTTTAAACTAGGAATAGAAAATATAAACACTACTTTAATTCCTTTATCCATAGGGATATCTTTTAATCTCACAAACTGCTTCTATTTTCCTTCCTGTCTTATTGCGTAAGAGTGAAAAGAAACATAAAAGTTAGAGAAAGAACACTCAGGGAATGACTTCACTTTTGACATATCACTACTAGGTAGTGGAAAGATGAAGAAAAAGAAACTGTGGTTTCACTGCAAGGTATTTAACTATAAATATTTGGACACATGTTATCCAGACCCAACAGAGCTGAAAGAAGAAACATTTTTATTTGTTCAAGCTTTCAAAGATATCGTGGAAGAAAATAAAAAGTCAGTAATTATATATTAGCTGTGGCATACCATATAGGATATATGTAAACTCAGCAAGTAGTGACTTTTGACATTTTTAGACGCACACTTGAAAGAATTCAACTGCTTCGCAAAAATGCTGATGGCAGGGGGAAATGGTATGTATGATAATCAGAAGAGAAAATGGGTTCTTAAATATACTGTGAGCAAGTAGAGAAATTTAGAAAGGTGTCCGAGGGTGAGTGATTTTAATTATGAAAAGAAACATAGAAGAGGTGCCTGTGTTAGCATAAGGCAGGTAGAATTGGGCGGGAAAGTGGTATCAGTCTTGTCAGGTTCCTTACACATAGGTTCTATGAGAGCAAAAATAAGGAGGAGGGCTAGGTACCCTTTAATGGAGTCTGTAAGTCATGAAATAAAGACATCTTACATGCTATTTGTCCCCTCATAATCTATAATTTATACATAGGGAGAAATTAACATATGCATATACTTTTCCCCAAAGTTGTTAAAGTATTTTATTGTATCATATCATAAATCTCAGTTTCTCTAAAACACCACTGGCTAGACCCAAACTTGTACCTGCCTTTGGAATGTGTTTCTCTGTTTAGTTTTTGTTTTGTTTTTAGATGTATGATTTTTTAGGATCTCTAAGCCCTGGAAGTTCTCTGTATTTCAGGTAAATAAACAAGAAGTACAAAATGTATTCACGATATAACTCTGTTTCCCTCTGCATTCTCAGTATGACAAAACTTCTTACTCTCAATCTCAGATTCAGCTCAAACCAGAACTCACTAATTAAACAATAACTGTGGATCACTCATTCTACTATTAAGTGGAGTAGGACTTATTTTAATCTAAAAATCCTTGCCAGACTATAAAAACCAAATGTCATATAAGAAAAGGACGTCACTGTTATTGTCTTAAATTGATTCTTAAAAGTTAAAAATACAAATAATATCCTTATTCTTAAATATTAAAATAATTGCCACATAAATAAGGATAATCTGAAATGGCAAATCATATCTCAATTTTACTTCTGAATTCAATTAAGTGACATATATCAACCACAGAAACAACTTTCTTATGCAACAGATATATAGATATTTAATGGGTTGGTCCCATAAAATTCTAGATTATTGAAATTTGTTATATTAACCAAATTAATCAGATAGATGCTTATGAAAAGTCAATGTGTATATATTAATCTGATATTTGATATAATTGTTTCCAAACTAGAAGACCAGACTTCAGATCCCAGAAAAAAAAGCTGAATTAGGGCAAGTAAAGGCAAAAAACTAGCCAATTTTGGGAGGCTTGTTCAAAGGTCTGAAACCAGCTTTTGTCTCTAGAAATAGTCAAATTGTAACTGCCTTTCACAGAGTGTTCAGAAATCTAACTGATGAATGAAATTAAAAACATGGAGACTATGAAGTAGAGATGGGAAAGTGAAATCAGACTACAGACTGACCATCTGCCAAAAGATCATAAAATGCACAATAGGAAAAAAAAAGCTTTGCAATTCACCAATAGCAACTATAGAAAGAAAGAAATCCAACTTCCTTCCATGAACTTTGAAAAATGATAGCCAGGAAAGAAATAGGATTCTGGCCAGCAGGGCAGGATTCCTAACCAGGGCCTCAGAAACTATCCTGGGGGAAAGAAGAAGAATCTATCAAATTCTGACAACTGTCACCAATACCACATAACTTCTGTGAAATTAGAAAAAGAAAGAGTAAAATCTCCATTACTAGAGACTGGGTCTTGGGCCCTCAGCAAATGCGAAGAAACTTCAGGGCTCTCCATTTTACAGGGCTTTCTTCTGAACTGAGAAAATGACATGAGACCCCAGATTATACTGCCACAGGGCTAACCATCCAACTCCAACTAAATATGGATAAAATCTACAAACAGAAAATAGAAACTAGGTCATCCAACATACGCTGCATTGAGGCCTTAACAAAATCATGTCTTTCCAGTCACACCCCCATCAGCAGCAGGCTCTGAAAAAGTTCAGTCTTATCCCCATCAGCAGGCTCGGAGAAAGGTGATGGAACTCACACAACACAGCTCTAGAACTAAGGTCACGGGGAGGAACAGTTCTCAAGTGAGGTAAAGGCAAATTGTAACCACCCAGAGTCTCTGAATCAGTTTCGGTTTTGTTTACAGCTGCTCCTATTTACCATCAGCTGAATGAAAAGTAACGAAGGGAGCCTGCCTGCCTCAGTTGGTGACACCTATGACTCTTGATCTCAAGGTTGTGAGTTCAAATGACACACTGGATGTGGATTATAATTTAAAAATAAATAAACAAAAATAAATAGATAAAAATATGCTTACTTCAGATGGAAACTTCCAAAAGAACCCTTAAAAAATAAATTAAAAGTAACTACACACACACACACACACACACACACACCACCACCACCACCACCACCACCACCACCACCACCAGCACCAAAATAAAATAAAATAATCAGGGGAGATTATGGCATGAAAAGTCAGATAAAGAATTTGTTTGGGGAAAAAAATAATCAAACAAACTCAATGAAAAGAAGATCATTCCCTACAAGCACATCATGCTGTAAAAAAAAACTTAATAAGGACATAAATTTAAAAGTATAAAAGCTCAAAGCTAAGATAAACAACTAAAGAAATAAAAAGATAAATTCCAGACCTAAGGAAACAAAAGAGATCTCAAACACCATTTGTAAGCCAATAAATAAATTATAAACATCAAGCCACAGGCGTACAAAAAAGTATGAGATTATTAAGTGTATATAAAGTACATGAACTAAGAGTTTAATAAAGAAGAGAGAACATGGTACATGTAGAAGGGAAAGCTGATCCAGGCCAAGGAAAGAAATATATGTGGAGTGGCACAGGCAAAAAATGGCACAGAAAATATGTCCAAGACATCATATAAAAGTTTTCTAAAGTAATGAAAGAACTAACATGGCAGATTGATACATTTAAGGAATCCTGAAATATAACACCTGTGAACCTTTCCAGAGAACCGAAAAGTCCAATCAACCAGAAGATAAACCAAAAGAAAGATCTTAATAGAAACAATTAAGAGAAACAAAGGATTATGCTGTCTGATGGGTACTGAATCCACCTCCATGCAGAAAAAATAAAATTAAACATCAGTGACATTTATGTTACAGAAAAAGAATGCTATTCTAATATTTGACAAAGTAAAGGGAATAATATAAATAAAAGCACTGAAAGTCAAGTAAGGAAGTTGGAAGCAATATAAGGACTCACACTCTTATTTTCACTAAATAAGAAGTCACGTAATACTACATAAAAATTAAACTCAGGGCACCTGGGTGGCTTAGTTGGTTAAGTGTCTGACTCTTGGTTTCAGCTCAGGTCATGATCTCATAGTCTGTGAGTTCAAGCCCCACATCGGGCTCCATGCTGACAGTGCAAAGCCTGCTTGAGATTCTCTTTCTCCCTCTCTTTTTGCCCCTCCCCTGCTTGCTCTGTCTCTCAAAATAAATAAATAACCTTTAAAAAAATTAAATTTGGAATTTTTAACATCATATTGATGCTTTTATACTGTTTTTTCTTAATTTTAATGGGATTTTTATGAACATTTTTATGGTACAAATTATCTCCCAAACTACAAAATCTGTTTAATTTTTCTGTGTTAAAATATTAGTTAATACAGGGGCGCCTAGGTGGCTTAGTCGGTTAAGCGTCCAACTTTCGCTTAGGTCATGATCTCGCCGTTCGTGGGTTCGAGCCCCGCGTCGGGCTCTGTGCTGACTGCCAGCTCAGAGCCTGGAGCCTGTTTCTGAGTCTGTATCTCCCTCTCTCTCTGACCCTCCCCTGCTCATGCTGTCTCTCTCTCTCTCCTAGAAATAAATAAAAATATTTTTTAAAAAATATTAGTTAATACAGCTCAACTAGAATTATGAAATAATCTAATTTTATAAAAATTATTGTTATCTGTGTATATGTGTGCTGAGAAGTATACATCTCTCTGGGAACTAAGTATAGTAAATTGTCTGAAATAATATTTACTTAAAGCTAATAATGGTTTTTTTGAGATTATAAAATTTGTGGTTATATTTTGCTTGTTTTCTTTGTTGTTCTCTATTTTGGTTCAATTTTTCACATACCATTATTATACCAATAATAAAATCATTTTTTCCTAATATTTGTGAAGAATTAATGGCTAAGTGTAAGTCACACATACACTTAGAAATACTTTGGTTTTTCACAGTTTTCTTGGGTGAGACGTTGTTAAGCTAAACAATTTTATCCTAAAGAATAAAAAGCTGTTAGCCAGCTAAAAATAGTGAGTTTTCAGAGAGGAAACTGGACAACAGAAGTGCAATAATTTTTTTTTTTTTTAGTCCAGCAAAACACTTGGGGAAAGTATTGTTGACAGTCAAGGAATAATAATAAAATTTTGCATTCCATAGTGCTTTCCACCTTCAAATTTTTTCTTCAGAGAATATTTAACTATTTCTTACAGAATATCCTGAAGATACTAGGAACAATCTTGTTTTTCATTACTGAATAGGAGAAACAGTTACGAAAATAATGTCTACTTCCCTCTAAATTTATGAATGATTGTTGGTTTTATAACATACTGAGTGTGTAGTAGGCATATCAGTGATTTGAGAAAAAGATCACAATTTAAAACCTAAACAAAACTTGACTTTTACATCAATGCTAGACCAATACATTTATATTTTAACCTAAATGTACACCATTCTCATGGGGCTCATCTTCCATCATTTGCAGAAGTGTATTATGAGTTCAAATACCTACTTAGAGGTCTAGAAAATTAAACTAGAAGAATCTCTAGCTCAATCACTCTCATTTTTCAGGTGAGAAAACTGAAATCCTGAAAAGCTAAAGAGGCATATAATTTGCCAAAATTCATTCAGCTTGAGTTCAAACTCACATCTCTCAGGCCTTTCCTCTTTTTATACTGCACAGCAGTACTTATCTTGAGTTCTATTTTTGCATATTTGTTTTTGCTTTTTTTAAAAAAGCAAGATGCCAAACCAGATCACCTTTGTGTCACATAAAGAAATAGTTGGATTTATCTGCAAATTCTTATAAATCCAATTTCCATGTAAAAACACGGTAGGTAAGAAACGGAGAAAAAAAACCTGAATTATAACACACGAGAAAGCTAAATGTGATTCCTCTGTCTTTTACAAGGCCCCTAGTGCTAGGAAATCAGTATTTCCTCTCCTAAATCTTAAAATGAAAATTTTTAATTAATTTTTAGAGCTCCATAGCTGTAAGATAATCTGTCTTCCTCAAGCAGTTAGTTGCCTTGTCACCAACATGCCCAGTAAAAACAGAGGTCTTTTCCTTTGTATCACGAAGATATAAGCAATTAATGCCACCCAAAAATGGTCATTGGATCCTTTGAACAAACGTTGCTTCAGTTATACTTTTACATAAGTGATTTTTGTTTTTCCAGAACATTGAAAGCAATAGGAAAATAACACAGAAGCAACAGTATGATTAAGAGAAAGATGATTAGAAAGCAGAAGACTAGGATTCAAAATAATTCATAGGTTCTTGCACAGAATTTTCTCAAAGTCCTAATTAGACATACAAAGTCCTCATTTTACTTCATGTCAAGGAAGAGTGCTGTAAAATAATTATAACCCAAACCAAAGGATTTTGTCATGATTATACATAAATGCACAGCTTACAGTCAGTGTTCCATTTAACTTTCATCAAGAAGTGGCCAAAAAAAATCCTAAAAAATGAAGCCCACCAAAAAACATTTACAATCTAACCAAAGACAAATTATACTGTTTTGTCCAGAATTTAAAAAAATAAAAATCTTTATAAATGCATAGTAAAATATCAAAGGCATAGGTGACATACAATTTAGGCTTTGGACAGCTAACCTTAGGACCCCAGGTATTCTGTGCTGCTGTACCAAATATGGACATTTTTATAGAGTACAAGCCCAGAAGGTACAGCCAACAACCAGAAAGTAGGCACAGGGCAGAAGGAGCAAGAGGAACATGAGATACTCTCTGAGGACTCACATATGTTTGGATGATTTGTGCATGATATCAAACTGATAGTGGGTAGAGACATGAGTAATGGACAACCCACATAGAAAATAGGGAACTCATGGGGAGGAAGCCTGCACTTGGAAACTGAGGGTAGCACAGAAACACATGTACCAATGTACTAGTTGCAGAGAAAACAAAGAAAACCAAACTCTTAATTTCTACTTGTTTTTAGACATAAATCTGAAGTGGGGCTAAAATAATAGAAAAGGATGATTAAATCCAGGATATAGACAACAGCAAACAAGGACTGTACCTAATTTGATGTCTGGCACCAGGCTGATGCTCCATATTGATTTGTTGACTTTAATTGATATAAGACAACATTTGGCATGGTCTGTTCTTGCCAAATAGTATACATGGCAACCTCTAAAGAGAACACAAATGTAGATGGAAAAAGAAGAGGGCAATAAAAATTTTCCTCTTTCACATCCCAGGAACTGACTCTCCTCAATTTAAATTTCTGAAAGCTTGTTAGCTAACGTCACTCATAAAATATCTGTACCCAAGCAATGAAGAGTTGTAAACTTTATAATGTCACTGACAGCAAAAGATAAGCAATGCTACAATGCAGTCCAACAAGAATCCATCATTTATTTTATATAATCTCTTTCCTACATTTTTGCTAAATATTCAGAAGTGAAATTCAATGACATCCTCAGAGGCTCCCAAGAGTAAGTCTCTCTTACTTCGCTAATTAGGTGCATCAAAAACAAATGCAAAAAAAAAGCTAGACGTACCTGTACACTACAGTTTCATAATACACTATACAGTTTTCAGTTTATATTTATACATTTATAGACTGAATATTCAGAATAATTTGGTTAAATTGGCATCAGTTCCAAAAGCAACCCTTCTTACATCTTCTGTCTTTAAAAGACACTATTTTAATGTACCTTTCTGTGACCATAAAAGCACTAAATATAATACAGAAAACAATATCATATGAAAGCAACAGATAGTATTCTACAGTAAAAAATAAGACTATTTTTAAATGATACTGTGAGTACTAGGAAAGAGATTTTTGTCATTTATAGTTTATTAAAAATATTTCACTCATTACAAAACAAGAATCATCAATACTGTTATTCTCTCAAGCCTACAGCCAGAGACTAACAAGGTTTATCTAGTTTGTGCATCCCATTGGCCTTGTGCTATTTCCCTCTGCTCAGATTTGGGTCTTCGTAACATGTGGAAAACCAGAGAAGCTGACATTCAGGCAAATGTTTCAATGGTTTTGAAAGTTCACATGGTGGCAAACATTTCAATCTTTCAATTACTATAGCTCTTCATAGAATCAGTTGAGGCAAATTTAAGATTAACACAGGGATAACAGCATTGGCTTTGGAATCAGAGACTTGAAATGGAATCCTCACACTGCCTCTTATTAGTAACTTGAGATAATCATTCAATCTCTCTAAATCTGTTTCTACTTCTATTTAAAATTAAGAATAATATTATTAGTTACCGTGTGCAATGTCATGAAGATTAAGTAACATTATATATGGAAAGCACTGAGCATTGGTTGGCACAGAATAGCTATTCATGGTTCTAGAATCTTCATTACTTTTATTCTTTCTTATAAATGGAATAGTTCTTAGGAAGCTTTTAGACAAGTGTTGGGGATGTGATTCTGATCATTAGCATTCAGCAGTTAACAACCTGATTCACTGCTAGATGGCAGACAACTACTGATCTTCACCTGAAAGCCCCTGTGATTAGCTGAACACTACCACGTAAGCTAATGGGAAAGGTTGCCTCTAATAAATGTCACTAGTGTTTCTAACGTGCCCATGAAATATTGAAAGAGAAATTCAGAGGGCTCTTACATTTCTAAACAAAATTATTGGATTTGGTTCAAACAAATAGTCTGCCCATTCCCAAACTGTGTGAAGCAACCCCCAGAACACAGAGCAAAATATTTTGTTTGTTTTAATTAGGAGTGTCTTTTTGATGCTGTATCATCTAGCAGCAGGGGCCTAAGGAATACTTCCCTTGTTAGTCATTAAAACTGAGACCTACAAAACATTCATAAATCTCAGACTCCCACTATCAACAATCATCAATCTCTAAATTTAATAAACTTTCTAGCCAGAGCTTCCATTGCCAGGATAAAGAGTAACCGGTACACACTCAATGAACCAAGGTTCTTTGTCTAGCAAAACATTGATTCTGATAGATGGCAAAGTCCAACACAGAGCAGACCCTTAGGGGAGTTGTTGAGAAGTTAGCAGTATTGCCTATTAAATTTAACACCATCCATCTACACGTACCCTGTGAAAGGTCTGAAAAATCCCTTTATTCTCCTCACATGCCCACTCTGGTGCATACATTTATTTTAATGTAGAAGGTCTTCAGGGATCTGAATGTCTGGTTCTTTTTTAACATTTTATGTGCCGCATAGGCTAAATGGAGTACAAGGAAGAATGATTCTTCCCTTCTGTGTACCTAAAGGAGAATGCAAAAAGAAAAAAAAAAGAAAACATTTATTCATATCAGCCCTTATGTGGTACTACATTTGAATTGGAAATACCTCCTTATTTATTTCCTTGAATGTAGTGTGCAGTGGAAAGAAAGGGCACTAGAAGCCAAATAAGTGATTTGCCAACAGACAGAAATTACCCACTTGCATCACCTTTTAACTATTAGTATAATTTACCTCGTGCAACTTCAGTGCGATTTTTACCCTACACTGTGACAATCCAAAAGAATTCTCATCCTGGCATCAAGATGTTATCAATCAAGAGTAATAATTCCTCAAAGAAGGTGCAAAATTATTTAATTCTGCTAACTCTTGCACACTAACATAAGTATCTGTCCAGTCTCTTTGAGTGGAACCTGCCACTATCCTCAGTACCCTTGAGGGTTAATGGGAATGCAGCGTGAGTAGGGAGGAGACCCATCCGCCTCCCCCACTCATAACCTGCTCCAGCCAGGCTATGGTGAGCCATGACTCACCCTGAGTATAGATGCTGTTCTTTACTGCTCCTCTGGAATGGAAAGTGAAACATCCTTTCCAGAAAATCCACTGCAGCTGCCGCTTTTGGTAGAGGATATTGAGAAAGACTTTCTTCTGCCTGGAGACAGAGTTGAGGGGTGGGAAATGTTTGAGAGGAGACTAAATGGATTGAGGGCATATTTTTCAACATGTGGGTTTCAACATGTTTCATTTCACTTCAAAAGAGGATGGTTAATAATATACAAGGAGGGGAAGGGAACAATGCAAATACAGTGTTTTGTATAAGCTAGTAATATGGCTAGTTTATGGTCACCACAGGTAGTGTGAAATTCTACAAGTAAGATATACCCTGAGCTAAACTGATTTTGAAGTAAAAGGGAAAAAAAGAATTAAATTCTACAAATGCAAGCATTCTCCATGTTTTTAGTGACTGTATTTTATATGACTAAATAAAGAATATTTCTTCAATAAGACTTTATTTTTATCAAGCTTTTGAGTAACCACTAGACTAAGTATTCTTGAAATAATCTGATATATGAACAAAAATGTATTCAAAACAACTGATAACTTCAAATCAAATTTATAGTAGTAAAATATAAGAAACATTTTAATGTTAAAAGCACTGTTGGGGCGCCTGGATGGCTTAGTTGGTTAAGTGTCAGACTTTGGCTCAGGTCACAATCTCATGGTTCATAAATTTGACTTCACATTGGTCTCTGTGCTAACAGCTCAGAGCCTGGCGACTGCTTTGGATTCTATGTCTTTCTCTCTGCCCCTCCCTTGCTCATCCTCTGACTGACTGTCTCTCTCTCTCTCTCTCTCTCTCTCTCTCTCTCAAAAATAAGTAAACAACAAAAATAATTTAAAGCACTACTGATTAAGAAAATTATGTATTCCAATATAAAAGAATATGTACACATTAAAACTTGTTCACAAAGTTTTTATTTACATGGGGAAATACCCATAACACAAAGTTAAACAGAAAAAGTGATGTGAAATAGAAAAAAGAATATATTTAATGAGTCTACCAGAGAAAGTGGGTGCATTTGTTTTTGTTCTCTTCTGGGAGAAATGGGGCTGAGGAGAAAAGGGAGGAAGGAGAGCAGGAGAGATAGTCAAAAAATATGAATAAATCACGCAAGATCTTTAAAGAGTAAGAATTCCCAATATTCAATTTTAAAATTGCATTTGCCAAAGTAAATTCCTGTTGACCCTCTAAGACCTCCCCACTTAATGTACATTACAAGCAAAGTCCTTGTGAGAGAAAGGTATTTGGGAGGAATTCAAAGACAGATGCTGATTTCATCTTTGGGTACATGCTTGGATAGATACAGAGAACCTCAAATGAGAATTTACTAGGGGCAGTAAGCTGGTGGCTGAAGGGGACACAAGGTTTGGGAAGAGCTGCAGGCTTGAGAAAGAGCACATGACCAAGGTCCTATAGTGAGCAGGTGGCAGAGCAACATCGACACTTTTAAAATAATGGTTGCCCTTTTTTCCTACTCCATTGCCCATCAGTGGGCTTTCAAAATCATTCTCTGATGGAAATAGTTACTTTGACAATTAGGAAAAATAGCAGCCAATCACTGTAAGGAAGGTATTTTAGTACCCACATGGCTTGGTACCAGGCAGAAACTGTTGAAGGGCACTTGGGAAACAACAAAGCCTATATTTCAAGTGGCGGTTGGCATATCCCTCGGTTGTAAAGGGGCCCCAAAAGTAGGCAACCAAAGAAAAACAATTTAGATCCCAGGAAAGAAAAGTAAGCATCAGAAAAATTAAACAAAACATTCTGGGTATTTTAAAGGAAAGCAGGAATATCTTGGGAAGCTAGAAGATGCTGTAGTTCATCAAATGCTATAGTCATTTGGTAATAGCAGTCATGGAGTGTTGACTGAGAAAAGCCCTGTGATAATTGTTTTATGTGTATTAGTTCATTTAAACTCATTGGTTTAAGAAATCTATGAGGTAAACATTATCGTTATCACCAACTTAAATATGAGAAAACCAAGGCACAGAGTGATTAAATAACCTAGCCAATATTACTCAGATAGTAAATGATATAGCCAGGATTTGAACTCAGATAGTCCAACTCTAGATCTCCAAAAGATAACAATAATAAGGGCTTTCTGTGTGCCTTGAACTGTGTTAGGGGCTCTTGTATGAATTATCTATATAATCTACACATCAACCTTTTGAAATAGGCACTACTATTACCCATATTTATAAACAGTAAAACCAGCTCATCCTGGCTTATGGGGAAATGTAGGTTGTTGGTTCATACTTTACCATGACTTATGGTGCCAAGATCTTTTTATTCTCCTATTTGAATATAAGCTTTTAACCCCATGGGCAAAAAGCATACTATCGTTATAAATATGTTTATTATTTATATAATCATGTGTTCACTCAGAGGACATTGTATAATAACCAGATGTTAGTGTTTTCCATGACAAAACATGAAAGTCACTTTTAGGCAGGAAATGTGTTTCACTACATCAACTTTGGCTTACATATACCTGCATTATTTTTGTGAACTACCTATGTGTTTGTGATTCATGGTTGTATCAGTAGTTAAGGCTCAAGCAATCTCAACTGATTTATTATTAGTTGACATAAGACATCATTAAAGTTTGGTGGAGTTATTGAAGGTAATATGAGGAGAATGGAAAAGAAAGGGGAAAAAACAGAGAAGGGAGAATATTTTTAAAAATCTTTCCCAAGCAGAAGTCTAATAAGCTCTTGAGAGTACCTGAAGATTGGCTATGCTGTTGTACTTTGTTTCAGATGGCTATAGCACCCTCTGGTGAATTAGACATGTATTTCACAATTTTCTCCAAAATAATATAGGTATTATGTTCCAAAACCTATAGAGTGGCTTTTAGAACTATCTCTCTGTTTTTTGTTTGTTTGTTTTTGTAAGTAAGAATATGCCCAAATTGATTTACTTCATCTCAGAAGCCGTTCTAACACCAAAGTGAGTGTTGTATAACATGTAAATTCTTCTTATAGAAACAAATAACTAAAAGAAGGACCTAGGCATTTTGGATTAATCAATTTTGTTGTGGAGCAGGATAGTTTAGAAGAAGCAGAAACCCGTGGATTTTATACATAATGTACACCAACAAGTTTTTCTTCGTTTTTATGTTTAAATTTCAAAATGTCATTGAGCTGAAGCACATAAATATAACCATACAACTTTGCTTTCCTACTTCTTTTAGAGCTTTACTCATGTGTCACTTTCTCAGTGATATTTTTACTAATCATCTTACTTACATACATAGCCCTCAACACCCTACACTCCCTATGCCCTTTTCTGCTT
Source organism: Proteles cristata cristata (assembly GCA_017311185.1). Lineage (NCBI taxonomy): Eukaryota > Metazoa > Chordata > Mammalia > Carnivora > Hyaenidae > Proteles > Proteles cristata. The sequence goes on from JAESUZ010000827.1 coordinate 313,958, forward strand.
CACTTTCCACTAGTTAGGATGGCCAAATACATTTTTGTTCAAACCAAGACATTTCTGAGACTGAGAAGCAATGTTGTTAGTACTTAAACTAGGACAAACAGGCAATGGGAACGTCTTGACAAGGTCATCTCACTCATAACATCTATCATATTCTAATGAACTATATGTTTTACTTTTAATTTATTTCCTTTTCCCAATAAAATGAAAGCTTCACAATGAGTAAGAGTTTTGCCTTTTTCCCCCCTCATGACATAATGTTCATAATTGGTGCTCCATAATATTGGTTGAATAAATGAACATGTTTACCTGCTATGATTTTTCAACATTGCTGTAAATTCTTGTTAACTCACTTCACTGACTGGTAACACTTATTTCCTCTTTCTTTGAATCTAGGCTGGTCCTCTGACCACCTCCACCAATAGAATGTAGCAGAAAGGTGCCATGACAATCTCAGGTCTAGGCTTTAAGAAGACTGGTAGTTTTTAATTCTTGCTTCTGAGAACTCTTGTTTTGGAATGCTTTCTCTTACAATCCAGCCACCAAACTGTAAAGAGTCCAGACTACTCTGGTAGACTAGCCCAGCTGACATCCAGAATGAATGACCAAGTTTTGAGTGAGCCGTTTCATCTGTTCCAGGCATTTGAATCCTCAGGTGACTACAGTCCCAGACAAATACTCTGGTTTCTCTTCAGATAGAATAAATCTTTCACCTTTTACAGTCCCAGCCAACATCATAGGGAATAAAAGAACTGCCCAGGTAAGTCCCAGAGAAATAATGAAATAACTGCTGTTAAGTCGTTAGGTTTTGGTGGTTTGTTATGCAGCAATAGATAACTGTAATGTCTGCTATATCTGCTAGGCACTGTAAAGGATACAAAGTGAGTGGGAGAAGACCTGTCTTATGGGACTATGAGTTGAAAGGGAGAAAAAAAATCATTCACATGGATAATGTTTTCTTGTAAGGTCATTACTGTTAGAAAAAAGCCAAAAAGTAATTTAGAAGTCTATAGGAAGGATGCATTCAACAGAAATTTGGGAAGTAAAGACAACTACATTAAGTTTCTGGAGAACAAGGAACACATCACTAGACAGAATTTGATAATTAGAGTCAGAGGGGCAGAGTTATTGGAGGAAGCAAGGCTAACAGCACAAGTACAGAAGTAAAGAAGCATGAATAACTATTCATCTAATAGTAAGAAGCTTGGTTTGACCAGGGTGTGGGCTTTATTAAGAGAAAAGAAATCCAGAAAGGGGGATTAGAAATACATCATGTAGTCCTGAAAGTTGTGCCAGTACTTGGATTTCTTTCATGGTCAGAAGTAAATCAGATGGGTTTTATTTTTAACATCCACCGAGTTTTCCATCAATGACTATAGACATTATGTGTAATCGCTGCAAGTGGAAACTTTTTAAAATATGAGAAAATAAAATTATTTTAAATTCCTCTTCCCAGAATTAATCACTGTTAATCTTTTCTTCTTGCATTTCTTCGATAGAAACATGATTACAACTGGAATATAAGAGTTTGTATCCTCGCTCTTTTGCTAAAATTTATTTCATAACTATCCACTAATTAAGGATTCTTTGAAGGCAGTTTTAATTATGACATAAAATTTATCATATGAAAACATCAAAATTTCTTTAATAAATATCTTGCTAGTAAATATTTATATTATTTCCAAATTTAGATATAGCTATTATGAAAATGAACAACAGTTGTGTTTTACCCAAATATACTTGGGATAGTGCCATTCATTGACCACTACTGAAGGATTCTGTAAAAGAGCAGTCCTATGAAATATTGTTATAACTATCATGGATTGAATGTGTTTAATCAAACCTGCATGCCTCCATTGGTTAAGTGTTGGACTTTGGCTCAGGTCACAATATCATGCTTCATGAGTTCTAGCTTCGCGTCAGGCTCTGTGTTAACAGCTCAGGGCCTGGAGCCTGCTTCAGATTCTGTGTCTTTCTCTCAAACTCCCAGTGAGAATATATTTGAAGATAGATCCTATAAGGAGGTGATTAAGGTCATATGAGGTCTAAGGGCAAGGCTTTACCCCAATAGGCCTGGTGCCCTACAAAAAGAGGAAGAGTTACTGGGATGCTCTTTCTCACCACCATAAGAGAAGGAAGCCCTCTGCAAGCCAAGAAGAGGATCTTCACCAGGAACCAAACTAGCCAGTGCTTTATCTTGGACTTTCCAACAAGGGCTGAGAAGAAGCTGTAAGAAATAAATACTGTTGTTTAAGCAGCCCAGTATGTGGTATTTTGTTATGATAACCAAAGCAGACTAATACAGTTTCCATAAAGATTTGGATGAGAACATTGTTAATTACATTGTAAAGTTCATGTTAATGAAGAAAAATTTCATTTTGCAATGAGAAAATAATTTTATTATCTCATGGACATCAAATTGAACATGAATCTTTATGTTCAATTGGCTTTGCTTGCTTGAAATCTTATAGGCAAATATGTAGCTCTTTTCTCTTTGTCCGTTTCCTCATTTCTTATTTCTTATTTAATTAGAACATATGTATCTTTATAAATAATATCAGTACTTTTTTGAAACAAGCAGTTTGCAAATAAATAAATGAAAAGATCAAATTAAATGAACATTATTTTAGCCACTTAAGAATAATTAAATACAACAAAGTAGTGTTATGATGGAGCTAAGCATTATACAAACAGTTGAACCAGAATCATTATATGAATTGATCGACAAATATATCACCATTATTTACATATAAATGAAATAGTGGAATAGTAACAGAAGTCATAGAAATCGCATTCAGTCAAAGGCAAAACTAAAGAAATACACTTATTCTCCCAAATCATAGCTAGACAAAGAAATGGGATTTTAAAATTTCTTGAATAAATAAATAAGGTTTAATAATTTAAGGAAAGGCAAATGTTGCCTTCATAGTTTTCATTAAGAGAGAAGATTTGGAACCTGGAAAGGTAATAACAACAGGACCCTAAGAAGATCCAAGCTAAATAAAGTAGATGATATAAATATTTTCCAATTTGATTCATTGTAAAAAATACAATCTTCATTTTATTTTCAACTTGATCAACATAATGTGCTTTAAATGTTGAATGAATAATGTAATTAATTTTTTCACATGTCTCTAAAATGGCATCACACTAATAATATGCAACCATATGGACCACATGGCTTCCTGAATGTACAAAAACAGTTTTCTCTGAAATCATTACTAAGTTTTAAGAGGTTCAATTAGTCATACAATATATGTGGTAGTTTGCCTTGTAGCTTTGAGGAAGGTTTTAGGGCTAAGTGAATGATTGCAGAGTGGGAATATTTTGGCAGGACCTGAACAGTACTATGAGATTTTCAGCCAGTGTAAGTTAAATGCAAAATCTGTTCAGATATCTTCTGTAATAAAAAAAAGGGATGAAATTTTTTAAAGGAACATAGTTCTTCATATTTTGAAGGGACATGTGTAAAATATACGAAATGTCATGTTTTCTAAGAGGTAGGATCTTCAATTCAAGCAATACTTCTAATTAGGATAATATTTTTTTCTGTAAAAAAATCAAGTGAAAAATTAACTAGAGACATTGAAAGTATATTTTTCATAGTTATGTCTGAAATTAGTGAAAGAAGAGAAAGAACAGGCTAGTTTCTTATCAGCTCCATGTGGTACAGTGTAAAGAACATGGCTTTGAGGACCAGATGTCCTGGCTTAAAACATTGTTTCTATGATCCATGAAATATGGAAACACAGTCAATATACATTCATTTTCTAATCTTCAACATTAGCCCATGTTATGAATGAGACTGAGACAGAGGCTACTAATTTGTACGAGATCACAAAGCAATTAAGTGAGTGAATCAGAATTCTGATATATGTTACTCTAAAGTCTGTATTTTCTTTGCTTCATGAAAATGGAGTGGAGTAGTTGCAAGAACTGTAAAGGATCTGAGATTTTAGCCTATCCTACTTTCATAAGTGTTAGCAGAAGACATGAAACTCCTGGGTCAGAGACAAAAGGCTTTATTACTCATAGCACAGCAGGCAGCGTGAGCTTCATATTTAAATCTGTTCTCCCTCCAACTCCTAAACCCCATGGGGGCAGTAGAAAAGCCCCAGTGGATGATGAGCATACAGTGGGTTTGGTCAGATTTTATATAGCCCGAGTTTAAGAAACCCCTCTATCTATACAGGGTAAAGCTAGCTAACATTGTCATTCTTTGTCCAAGAAGGAGATAATACTTCTACTATCCTGGTCAGGAATAAAATCTGCCCTTTATCTCTGTAGGGGGCATGGAGACCAAGACTGTATGTTATACAAACATCTTTTAAAATGTAGCCAGGGGCAAAAGCTGCCATAGTTATAGAAAAATGCCATTAAGAATTGCTACCCACAATCCCAACGGTATCTAAGGAGACATCTAAATGAAGTAGACTGTGAGGCCCACTGGAAAGTCTGACAAAGGCCCAGAGAAGTGTCATCAAGTTGTGCTTGGTTCATGTTCATATATATTAATATATAAATATGATTCAAATTCAGGTCCTTCAGGCCTGGGGTCTATGTCATCAGTTCACTCACAAAGGGGCATGTGGCAGAGATGGTTGTGAGCAAGGAAAAGACATGTATCTTGATGATAAAGATTAGTAAAATCAAGTAAGATATAAGGGCTTCAGACAAGGACACTATGCAGAGGGCAGGAATTCATCCTAGACAGGAAAATCTAAGTAGAAAATCAGTTGTATAAATTAAGTCCATCTGTAAGGACAAGCTCCTTTCAATTTACTGAGCACTCAGGAAGTTAGTATCTCACTCCAGGGCAGGGGCAATTTGTTTCCTGACCAGAATAATAAAGATAATGTCTCCCTCTGGGGCAAATATTGTGCAGTTTAGCTTGCAACACAGATAATAGCTAGAATAATTCTAGCCTTGGTGGACTTAAAAGCTTTAATACTCTTCTCACTTAGATAACAATTGGCTTGCTAGCTGGGCAGGGCTGTGCTTGTTGATAAAAGCACTTCCAGGGGAGAGAGACCTGGGGAGGCAGAAACTGACAGAAAGGAGATAAAGAGCAAAGTTGGGAGGTCACTTTTTCAAAAAGAAAATGACCAAGTCAAATGTCAACAGAAAAAAATACACGTGCATTTCTCCACAAGCTAAACGACAGCACTTTACCCAGGAATTAGAAGTGAAATGTCAAGCCAACTCACAGCAGAGCCTACTTTATAGCAGAGCCAAACAATCAGAATTAGAATTTGCAGAGAAAATGTTCCCTCTTAGTAATTTAAAGAAAACATTATTAGAGAGCTCAATTAAATTAGGTCCAAAATGGTTTGAAACCCAACATATTCCTTTTTTTCATGTAATCCCTAGTCACTCGATAACTAAACACTTGCAAGGTTTTAGGAATGCTCCTTTAAGCACTGTATTGGGAGAATATAATCTTTTTGCATATTTTCACCCTGGTAAGCAGTCTCAGAATCTGTTATATTTGAATCTTGCATTCATTTCTTATAAAAAGTTAACATCATCTGCTATACTATATTTCAGTCATTTCCATAATAAAAGTTATAGTTAATGCTAATAAGATCACTAAAAGAAATATATATTGAAATATATATATATATATATATATATATATATATATATATATACACACACACATATGCATATATATAACAAATATCTAAGAGTAACTCTGAGAATAAGCTAAGGGACATAATTTTTATCTACTTAAGAATCACTGTATTCTCTTGGTTTAATTTAAAGTTTTGATCATAATAAACTTTTCCTAGGTCTGAGAGAGCAAGAGAATAATCATTTATCTTCAAACTTTCTGTAGAACAAAGAATAATTCACATTTAACTTTATAAAATTGATAAAGGAAATGAGAAAAGATAATTTTTTATTCAAGTGACTTTAACTTCTTCAGTATAATAATCATGCTTGCATAGGGAAACATTTATTAAAAAGGTAAAAATGATGAGAAATCTGGTTCATTTTCTCAGTTATGATTTATTGCCTAAAAACTGAAAATATTTTAATTAAATATATTGATATAGTTTGGAAAGGAATCTAAAACTTGAACATATTTTGTTTCCAAACTTTTAGTGGAATTAAAAGTATTTCCTATAAAATATAATGTATAATATACAGCATGGTGACTATAGCTAGTAGTTAATAGATCATATATCATCTATAATAATGTAGTTAATAATGTTATATACTTGAAAGTTGCTGAGAGTAGGTGTTAAGCAGTCTCACCAGAAAAAAAAATTACTTATGTGTGAGGTGATGGTATGTTAATTATCTTGGTCTTAGTAACTACTCTACAATGTGCGTGTGTGTGTGTGTGTGTGTGTGTGTGTGTGTGTGTGTATCATTGTACACTCTAAATGTATATGATTAATTATATTTTAATTATATTTGTCAATTATTCCTCAATAAAGTTTGGGGGGAAGTTCTGTAATTCATAAAAATAATGTGATCCTGAGATCGGTCAGTTAAGCATCTGATTTAGGCTTAGGTTGTGATTTCATGGTTTGTGACCATGAGCCCTGCTTCAGGTGAGCTCAAGCCTGGCATCAGGTAAGCACAAGCCCTGCTTCAGGTGAGCCCCACCTCTTTCTCTCTTTCTCTCTCTCCTGCCCCTTGTGGGATTCTCTCTCTCTCTCTCTGCCCTCACTCATACCCTCTCTGTCTCTCTCAATTAAAAAAAAAAAATGTAATGTGATCTTTACTTTCAAGACTGGTTTTTGAAAAATCTTAATAGATTAAAAAGTATTTTATAATTTCAGTATTATATTTACTATTTATTCTTAAATGAAGTAAGAAAGTTAATTGAGGGACACAGAAGAAGAAAGTAAGCAAGTCTACTTAAAATATTAATATGCTACAGTTTTCAGGTTAGCACAATTTAAGTTATGAATTTATGGTGCCAAGAATGTAATGAGATTACCTGGGAAAATTAACTCATGTCAAAGAAAAATATATTTAATGTACTATAAGAAATTTCTCTGCAAGTACAGAGAGGTCCTTCAATCCAAGCCAAATGTTCTAAACCATCAAATCTCAAAGTGCTGGAAATGTTGGACCTAGAAGTTTTTACTGCTCTTCCAAATTGTGAGAATATAAACATGTCAAGAGGAGACAAGCACTTGTGGGTCTCTGAGTTAGAACGTTAAAATACAACGTTGCAGATATATGATTCTTGGGTTTGACTTTTCCTAGCTGAAAAGATTAGAAAGGTAGGGGGCAAAAAAGAAAGAAAGGAAAACCTCAAACTCAAACTTATTATTATTGTTAATAAAACATGGATAATTAGATTTTAGCTATAAAACTAACAAGTGCTTAATTCACTATCTCCTCCCACAAATTAAAAACTACCTTGAGCAGATAACCACTAATTTTTAACATTTTTAAAATCTATTAAACAATTTTATCCACCAATTTAATAAAGAAAGAATTTATGTTCAATAGAGAAGAAGAAAGTTATACAGCATGTTGCAAAGGAAACCAGGCTTTACTTTTTAAAATCCTCATATGAAAATATCCTATCTACCCAATACTCTAAAATTATATGTAGAGGGGAACCTGGGTGGCTCAGTCGGTTAAGCCTCCAACTTCAACTCAGGTCATGATCTTGTGGTTCATGAGTTTGAACCTCACATCAGTCTCTGTGCTACTAGCTCAGAGCCTGGAGCCTGCTTCAGATTCTGTTTTCTCCCTTCTCTCCCTCTGCCTCTTCCCCGCTCACACTCTGTCTCTCTCTGTCTCTCAAAAATAAATGTTAAAAATTTTTTAAATAAAATAAAATTATATGTAGAAAATCAGAACAAAGGAAGGGCTATTTTTAAATGAATTTTACTGAATTTTTAAATGAATTTTACTGAATAGAAAAATACAGATAAATAGAAAAAAAAACTCCAATTCTAATCTCAAAAATAGAGTAAAAGCAGTAGGTTTGAAGGTCACATAATTCACAAAAAGAAAACACCTTTTACCTTGAACAGCAGTAAAATGGGATGGCTGTGTCAAATCCTCACCACTGACCCTGAGCTGAAGCTGGGTCCTTCACCACCTTGTGATGTTTTTATCCGCTCTCTTGAAATCAAGATAGTTACTTCTGAGGGACCTAACCTAGAATGGCTGACTTCAGAGTTGGGATATTTCAGGCTATCAATTCTGTCCATACATCTTACCTCCCATTCTTTGTTACTGCCTTTACCTGAACTTAGACTTGTTCTCTTTCACTTTCTTCACCTAACTACCTTATGCTTTCTTCACAATTTCTGCACAATCAATTGCCTCTTTCCAAACTTTTCTTTTCTTGCAACCCAAATTCATGCCACAGGGCCTTCTAGAATCTCTGTTCCACTGCAAACACTCATCATCCCCTTCTGGATCTGCTTTCTCTACTGTTATAAACAAACCTGCCTTTCCCACAGTGCCCCTGCCTCCAGTCTCCCTGCCATCTTCTACCCTATGCAAAACCCATTGTCCTATTGTCCCTTGAGTCTCTTTCCTCCCCTAACTGCTATCACCTGCAGGCCTCTGCGTAACTCCTTCAGTTCTTGGGGGATTTCCTATTTGACTCAGTCTTGTCTACCCTTTCAAGTGTTTCTGTCATCTTGAGCCATCTACATAGATTATCTATCCCACATGGTAGCATTATGATTTCTCAAACTTTTTAGTTTCGACTACCTTCAACCTACTCTTTGTATCAATCACCCTCTCCCAGAGCAAGTCCTTGTCACCCAAGGAATTGCCCTATGCTTGTTTTCTTTCATTCAAACATTTCTTCAACCGCTATTTCCTTTCCTTTCCGTATCTCATGCCCTTATTGACAATATCTCTTCTACCACTGAGGACAAAGACCCTTGAGTTACCCATTCCCTTCCAACCTATCGGTCCCTTTCTATCCACTTTCCATCCCTAAAAGTCCATGGTATGTCACCAGAACTACTCTAGCCAGCATTTTAAAGTCCCTAGAGCCCAAATTATTCCACTGAAACTAACCAGGAAAAACTCTAACCTGGAGGAAAACTACAAACCCATCTTGTCTATTCCTATACCATAGGTGACTAGACTTTGCTAGAGAGAAATCACATGACTCTAAAGCTTGACTCTACCATAAACTCTCATTTCCAACCCCATCTAGGCTCTTAGCACTGCCTGGCAATCCTGCTATGACTTCCCCAGCAATTATTTATAGTTCACTTATTCTTAATATAGCTTATTCATACTTCTTCCAAATCTAGATGTGATTTGCTAATTAAGGGACATTTTTGCCATAACTAATGTCAAAAATACAGTTGATGGGTCACTTGTGCCAGGTTTGCAGGGGGACAGAGATAGAAAGTTAACCAAATCTTAATTTCTACATAAAACTGAAGGTTTGGTTAAGCCTTTAGTCTACAAAAGTTGCATATTTTATTGATATAGTTCTGCTTCCATATTTATTTTCCACACTAATCAGTAATTTCTTTGAAAAAGGAACTGAATCTTATTTGTATTTATAGCTCTATAGGTAGCTCAATAACTACTGCAGTCTAACCATATTTAGAGAGTAGTGAAAGAGCTCTCTTACACTCTCTAGGAGCCTAAAATTAATCTGTGACTGAAAGTACAGTTTACTTTTCATAATCAGAAAACAGTGGTATCAAGAAAATATGAAATTATGATCTGAATACCACACTGTAATTAATGAATCAATAAAGTATGAGATATACTTTAGTAATATTTTATTCAAATATGCTTTAATATTTTTGAAACTTTTAGTATTTGAATAGATAATTAAGTTAAAAAATACATTAGGTTCTGGTCACGATCTCACTGTGAGTTCAAGCCCCACATCAGGTTTTGTGCTGACCGTTCAGAACCTGGAGCCTGCTTCAGATTCTGGTTTCCCTCTCTCTCTACCCCTCCCTTGCTCATGCTCTGTCTCTCTCTGCCTTGCAAAAATAAATAAATATTTTAAAAAATTTTAATACATTAAGTATATACAATAGACTGATAATGGTTCCCAAAGAACCATAGTCAAAGATTACCTTGGTCAAATTCCTAGAAGCTGTGTATGTTATCTTTTATGGCAAATACATGGTTCAGTTAAGGATCTTGAGAGAAGAAACTTATCCTATGTTATCCAAATGGGCCATAACTGTAATCAAATGTATTCTTATTAGGGGAAAGTAGATGGAGTTTTGAAACAGAAATAAGAGAAGGCAATGTAAAGATGATGGCAAAGATTGAATGATGTGGCTACAAACCGAAGAATGCCAAAGATTGTTGGCAGGCACCCAGTACCTATAAGAGGCATGGGACAGATTCACCCCCAGAATCTCTAAGGAGAGTATGAACTCTACTAACCCTTCAATTACAGGTTTCTGAAACTGAAACTATGAGAAAATAAATTTCTATCATTTTAAGCAACCCAGTTTTTGGCAATTTGTTACAACACCCAAAGGAAACAAATATATTATCACCATGTGTCAGGCGCAATATGCATCTCTAAAGACAGGAAGTTTAAGAAAATAAAAGTAGAGGAAGGCATGGTACCTGACCCCTATTAGTTTTCGATGTAGTGAAAGAGACATAGAAATTTTAAAAATCATCGTACAGTATGGTTTCTATGTTGGAAACATTCACTGGGGCTAGGGAAACACAGAGAAGAGACATGATTAACTAATGTGGAATTGTAACCCGTGGAATAGGATCTGGGAATCAAACAGTTAAAAGACCATAATAGGCTTAGAGAATGGCAAGTGAATTGAGGTGAATCATCTGTAATAGAGGAATTGGATGGAGATGAAACTGGGCTGGTAGATTACAAAGCCAGGTATTGTTCTTTAGACAGACAATGGAAAGTCACTGAAGGTTTTCAGCATGAAATCAAGGGGCCCTGATTTTTATTTTCAAAAGATAACTCTGAGGCATTTATGTGGAAAATTCACTTACATAGACTAACTCATTCCCCTGATGATGCCCAAAAAATGAAGTGTTACCTAACTAAATTAGTTCCAATAGCAGGCAATGAATTTTCATTTGTTTTGGCAACATAGTTGCAAGCTAGTATGCTTAAATTCAACTACTAGACAGGTGATTAACTTTTCTTTACTCAGCCCAAACAGAAATTTCAGTACCTTCCATTTCTAAAAGACTAGGTTGATATAGAACCTCAACTTATTACATGGAAGATTATTTAAAAATGCCCAAATGGTATTTTTAAGGCAAGAAGCTGGGAAATATTCTCTCTCAGAAAAGATTTCTTATAACCTGATTTTTGCCCTTCTAAATACTGAGTAATTTTCTCCAAAGGTTATTGAGTGGAAAATAAATTCATTATGGCATTATGGGTAAGAAATTATTAACCTAATAGAGTCCATGACTTATTCCTCAAGAAAAAGAAATCCCTAAGAAAGAAAGCTGTTAAGGAGTTCTTAAGGGATAATAAATGATGGTCTTTAAAAAATATGGGAAGTAATATAAACAAGCTGCTTCTATTAAGCAATGACCAAGTTGTACCAACAACAATCTTGCAGTTCTCATTGTGAAAGAAAAGAAAAGAAAAACTACTTCCTAAAGTAGCCACAACTGAGTGAACAGAAGTTAGAGATAAAAAATCTACATTTTGTGGGTTTAACAAGTAATGTAGAAATGCCAGACCAAATACACATTTTGAAACATTTCTGTTCATCCAACTTAGAAGTATTTGTTACTTAATGAGCCCACTTTTTTGGACGTCAGTGCCCAAGCAAAGCAGTGACCATTTACCAAGAATTACAAAAGAAATGGTCTTGAATTTTCACCATTTAGAGCAATCCACAAAGTCTAGGAGACGATGACTCAAGTTATATTCAAAAACATTTTCATTTCCAATGATCAAATCAAACCTCTCTGGTTCACTTTTATCCTTGATCAATATAGCCCAAAGTAAAGGAAGGGGCCAATAAATGAGAGTATGGGTAATGAATGTAGCCAAACAAGACTTATTTTTGCTGGAACATTCTAGATTCACCAATTAATTACTAACTCTGCATTTCATGTTTTGCTTTTCTGACCCTAATAATTCTTTCTTCCCTTTTTATTTAACTGACCCTGATTATACATATGGGAAATTCAATGAATTAATGGAAAAGAAAAGAAAATAATCATTAATGAATGTATCACTATATTTTGTACTAGTGATAAATCTACTTGTAAAATTCATGATTCCCAATGAATTTGTGACTGGAAAAATACCGGTTTTCAAAAAACAATATATATCTAATGCCCTACACTACCACACACTATAGACTTGGCACAGAGCAGAGAAAAAGTAAACAGCCCTTGCTCTCTGCATCAGTAAATCTAACTTTACTGCTGAGTCAAATTTTACAGCCAAAATAAAACATTTATGATACAACAGTAATTCTTTAAGAAAAGATAATGGTAAGGTACTGATTAGACATGGATTGGAAGTAAGATGTTGGACTTGAAAATCAGTGTAACAGAATTTCTGTTCCTCAAAAATTTGCACATATGACAAGGGCCTAGTTGATTCTAATCTTGATCACACTTCTCTTTAATTCACACAATAGTGCTACATGGTGCCCGAGTGGCTCAGTAGGTTAGGTTTAGGACTTCGGCTCAGGTCATGATCTCACGGTTCGTGGGTTCAAGCCCTGGGGTGGGCTCTGTGCTAACAGCTAGCTCAGAGCCTGGAGACTGCTTCAGATTCTGTGTCTCCTTCTCTCTCTGACCCTGCCCTACTCATGCTGTCTTTCTTTCTCTCTCTCTCAGAAATTAAAAAAAAAAACATTAAAAAAATTTAATTCACACAATAATGCTAATTAATCTAAAATCCAGTTGTTTATTATGAAAAAAGCATCTATACATTATTATTATGTACAGAGCAGAGTGAGAGACATCAGGTAGGTATGTTGAGGGTAAAGACCATGTGGTGTGGGGGCAGTGGTGGGATCTCTGGGAATCTTATTGAAAATAGTGCTTATGTGTATGTGCATGTGTGTATGCACATATGTGTGTGTGCATGCACATTGTGTGTGTTCGTGTTTGTGCATGAAGTACAGAGAGACTGAATGATCCCTTAATAGTTTTAAAATATTTTCAGCTAACAAACAAATGTGTATGAGCATGTGTGTCTGTGTATGTGTGTGTCTACATTTTCATTTCTTTCATCTTGAGATCTAAGGAGTTTATTAATTAAGCATAATCTTGCAAGATTATGAAATCCACAGTTAAATATAAGATTGGAAAATCTTCGGGACCATCAGTTCTCAGCAGTTCTATTTTGTGTTTCCAGAATCACCAAAAGATGTTTCTGAGGTAATTACCTGAGGCAATACTGGACTAAGAACCCCAAAAGAAGAACATTGGTTGAATTAACAAAAGATTTGTGAAAGAGGTAAATTTTGGACAGCATTTTCAAGGTTAAAAAAATGTTTTCCAAGAAAAGAAGAGTAGATAGGTATTTTAGACAGAGGAAAATACATACCCAAAGGTACAGAAGCATGGAATGGAATAGAAAGTAATTTTGGAATGCAGTACGAGTCTAGAAGTTTGGGAGAAGATGAAACAAGTCATGCTCCTTGTCCTCTACACCGAAAGCTCAATCTTGGAATCTCATCTATGCTTCCACTCTCTCCTCCTCAACATACGTTACAAACACATTTCCCAGGGGCACCTGGGTGGCTCAGTCCATTAAGCGTTCAACATTGGCTCAGGTCATAATCTCACGGTTTGTGGGTTCAAGCCCAACATCAGGTAGGTTCTCCTCCCCTGAATATTCTCTCAACACCTATGAGAATATGCTGACAACTTCACTTAACCTTGACATCGAAACCTGACCAGCCTCTTCACTACTGGTAATTGTGTCACCATTTTTAACTCACACTCATCACCCTTCATTTCTGGGCAGTCACGAGCTATTTCTGACTTCTTTCCTTTACATTGGGTATTAACACTTTTCCTAAAAGTCAAATTAAAAAATATAGAAAGAAAACTGGTGACTTTCACTCTATGACTCTTGACACTTGCTAGAAGACAAAATTAATATATAATAAAGAAGATGGGGAAGTAAGTCTTTTGAACATTTATTAAGGACATAATATGGTTCCATTACCTAAAAGATTCTCCAGATCCCACCTTTTATTTTTCCCTTCATCATAGTGAGTATACTCTTTAATCCCCATCACCTATTCTACCCATCTGTCCACCTACCTCCCTCTGATAACAATCAGTTTCTTCTCTACAGTTATCCATTTGTTTCTTGGTTTGTCTCTCTCTCCTTCTTTTCCTTTGCTCATTTGTTTTGTTTCTTAAATTTCACATACGAGTGAGGTTACATGATATTTGTTTTTCTCTGATGGACTTATTTCGCTTAGCATTATACTCTCTAGCCCTATTCATGTTGTTGCAAATAGCAAGATTTCATTCTTTTTTAAAGCTGAAGAGTATTCCATTGTATATGTACATCACACCTTCTTTATCCATTCATCTATTGATGGACACTTGAGCTGTTTCCCTTGGCTATTGTAAATAATGCCACTATAAACATAGGAGGGCATGTATTTCTTTAAATTAGTGTTTTTGTATTTTTGGATAAAGGCAGCAGTAAGTGAAATTAAGAAAATGATCCCTGGGGTGCCTGGATGACTCAGTTGGTTAAGTGTCTGACTCTTGATTTCAGTTAAGGTCATGAATTCACAGTTATGAGATCAAACCCCACGTTGGGCTCTGCACTGATGGCACTGAGCCTGCTTGGGATTCTTTTTCTCCTCTCTCTCTGCCCCTACCCCCACTAGTACTCTCTCTCTTTCTCAAAATACTTAAAACATTTTTCTTAAAAAGAAAATGATACCATTTACAATTGCATCAAAAACCATAATATGAAAATAAACTTAAAGAGATGAAAAACCCAAAAACTATGAAACACTGATGAAAGAAATTCATGACAACAGAAAGAAATAGAAAGACACTCTATGCTCATGGATCAATAGAATAGAATAGAAAATCTAGAAATAAACCCACAATTATATGGTCCTTTAATCTTAGACAAAGGAGAAACAAATATACAATGGGGAAGAAAGTCTCTTGAACAAATGGTGTTGGGAAAACTGGACAGCTACATGCAAAAGAAAAAAACTGGACCACTTTCTTTAACCATGCACAAAAGCAAACTCAAAATGGGTCAATATCTTACTGCTAAGGTTATAGTCTAGTAGGAGGAAAGTGATGATCCCATGTACCAAGTGCAATGCATAGTACATAATTTATTTTATATTGATAGCAGCCTTGGAAATTAAATATTTTATCAGTTATCCCCATTTAAGATACAAATCCAACAGTCATACAGTAGTTAATAATTTGTCCAAAGACACCAAAAAATAGAGTTAAATTATTTTCAAATAATTTTTATGATTACTTTTGAAAATTAACTTACTATTTCATCAGTCCACAGGACTTTTCTATGTAATAGCATTGCATATTATTATATGCTGTACTGAACTGCCTCCAGCTTTAAGATTTTTTCAGTCTTCACTACGGAAAATATTCCATTATCTCATGAATTTCATGGTTAGCAGCACAGCACATAAAGTCCAGCTACTCCATAGTGGAAAATAGTGTATCTTGTTCCTGAAATCAATTTAGGAGTATATTCAACATATCTATCTTATAATGGTAAAAATAGCCTATGAAGCAAGTTTCAACCCCATAAAATGGGATCAGTGCTCATTCCAGCCTTGGGTCCATCACATCATTAGTATGTCTGAATTTTAGTAAACAGTGGGAATTCCAAGACTTTAATAAAGGCCAAAAAACTCTTTTGAAACCTTGTAGCAACAATGAAATAATCTACTTTATAAAAGAAACAAGGTCTAATCTTATGTCTGAACCACAACAAAAAAGCAAATCTATGAATTAGCAAAAAATCTTAGAATAGCATACTTAATCATTATTGCAAAATAGAATGTTGTTCTTGGCCATCAAAGTTTAAATTGAAGATTCTATATCCTATGGTTATACTAGAAATGTTGATAAGGGGCATTTTATAGTATTGTTTTTAGACAGAATAAATTCATAAACATGGTATCAATTGATAAATGACTAGTCATAAATCTATTTCTAAGCAGTTAAGAGAAACATATGAAATAAGTGAAATTATCCTCTTCCATCTTGCCTTTTTAATGAAAGTTCCAAATATCATTCCAATCAATGGATAGATCTTTGTTAACTCTACTTTTGCAAGTTTGACTAGAATTTTGTTTAATCCCACAAAACAACAACAAAATTGAAATCTGTTGAATAATATATTTTTTCTCCAAATTATTTTTCCAACTTCACTGCCAAAGCAAACACATGGTATGTGTTAGTCAGCTGGGTCTGCATTAATTCATCAGTTGTATGAACTACTCTGATTTTGCTGCCAAAGCTATTACATTAAACCCCACTGTTTTTAAAACTTAACTACAAACATTCTTTTAAGCTTGTGGAACATTCTAAATGTAGGTTAAATGTACACTAGTTATAAGTTACTTTTTTGTTTTTTAGCAAACTTTAGGAGTATTCCTCTTGGTTAATATCCACATTATAAGTTATTTTGGTACCTGTTAACAGAAAGGTAAAATATAGCCCATTTTCTCTTTTGGCACAAAAAATGGAGAAAGAGGAAAGCTTACTTCATTTTTGTTAAGATTTATTGAAATATTCTCAGTAACAAAAAGAGCTGTTAGAATAGTTTGACACGAAATGTTATCAGATGGTTTGAATACAGAATTTTAAGGCATAAATATACATTTCATTCTTTCTCCCACAGACTCGTGTCACTGGAAAAGTCACTTATTTTATCACAAAATAAAAACTATTCATTCACCCTATGATGATTTTAACCCTCACTTAAGGAATATTATATTTATTGCTGTCCTAGCTCTTTAACAATAGGGTTGATACTGATAATTACCATCTCCTTGTTTCTGAAGAAAAAAGACTAAAAAAGAACAATAGCCCTTCCTATGAATAAGCATAAATTTTTATGATAGCAATGAAAGAGCAGCTATTTAACAACCACTATGTGAATCTGTCACAATTTTCAAAGGTCGTACTCTCAATTTATATCATATTCTAGCATTTAATTTTAAATTAAGTACATTTCAATGCAATAATCCTGAGATTTATCAACATAATTTGGATATTACACAATTGAATGGAACATTATATACCAAAATCTCACGATAAGCCAATGACTGAGAATTGCAGAAGATAACAGTCACAAAGCCTTCACCACCACATTCCCATTTACTTGGATCTATTCCCACTACTCTGTCTTCCCTCTGGTTAAAATGTGTGAACCTTTCACAAAGGCCAGCCTCCATCCTTGAATTCTGGTCTCAACTCTTTCTCCAATACAAGAACGTTGTTTCCACAATCTCACTTCTGTTCCCTACATCAAGCTTTCTATCTCCTCTGAATTGCTCTATCAACATATAAAAATGTTATTCTCCCGCCCAAGAAAAACAATCCTGTCATCGTTTCATTTCTCATTTCCTCTCCTCTAGAGAATAGTCCAAACACCTTCTTCCCTTTAGAGGAAAACACCTCAGAAGATTGTTTCTGCAAATTCTCCCTTAAATCCTCTCACAAGATTTTCTCCCACCACACCCCTGGAACTGTGCTGGTAGAGGTCAATGATGACCTTTATATTGATAACCCCAATGGTCACGTTTCAGTTCTTATATTACTTGATCCCTCAGCAGCTTGTGACACAACTGGTCATTCCCTCTCTGTAAACACTTTCTTCACTTTGTGACTTCAGTCCCAGTTATGGGATTCTTTACTACCCATACTTTTCATTCTCCTTTGATGTTTCCTCTTCATCTCTCCACCAGCCTTTGAATGTTGAAATACCCAAAGACTCAATCCTTCCATATCTTTTATGCCCTCACTAACTCCCTTTTGTAATCTCTGCTATAACTAATATCTCCCATTGTAGCCTGAACTTCTTCCCTAAATCCAAAGCCGACTTACATATTATATCTCCATATGGATGTTTAATAGATATTTCAACTTACTATATCCAAAACTAAGATTCTCATCTTTATCTTCCCTCCAAATCTGCTCTTCCCATGTTAATTGAGGCCAACTTCATACTTGGCCTTACTCATAGAAAACCCTTTATACAGTTTTCTCTCCCAATTCACATTTAACTCACAGCACATATCATTAGCTTTATCTTCCAAATATATCTAGAAACCAACCACTTTCTACTATTCCCTCCACTAATCACTATTTTAAGGCCCCCTGAATTATTGTCAATAGGCTTCTTAGTACTCTGATTCCACCCTTTCTCCCCTTCAGTTTCTTCTCAACACTAAAAACATGTAAGTCGGATCATGTATTATTCTTGAAATCCTTCAGTGGCCCTTATCCTAACCAGTGAAAAGTCTAAGTAATTGCAATGCCTACAAGGTCCTATGCAGTCTGGTTCCCTATGCCTTTGTGATCTTATCTTCTACAATCCCACTTACTTACTCTGCTCTAGTCACAATGCCCTCTTTGATGTGCCTTGAATTTGTTAAGCATTCTCCCACTTCAGGACCTTCACAATTGCTATTTTCTTTCCTGGAACCTTCATCTTCTAAGAACAACCATGGCAAATTTCTTTCTGCTGCTTCAGGCTTTGACTCATATATTACTTCCTCAGCATGTTCTTCCCTGAGCATCCTACTTAAAACTGAATCATCATCCTGTATACTTTCTTACCTTTTCCCTTGGTTTATTCCTCTTTGGCATCATTATAACTTAACATACTGCATAATTTACTTATGTAGCTTCATTTCGGTCTCCCAATCACCACCTTCCAAGTTCCAGGAGGGCAGGATTTTCATGTGTTTTGTTCATGCCCATAAACACAGTGTCCAGGGATTTGTTTGAAAGAAGACAGTTGCTGAATATATATTTCTAAAATAATTATATAAGTAAGTAGAGTCTATGGTAGTTAAAAAGCACAGGTTTCTGAGTCAGGGAGATCTACATATGAATATTTATTCTGCCTCTTACTAAATAAGCAATTTACCTTAGAGAAATAATTTTTCTGAGCCCCGGTTTCCTCATTATAAAAAGGATATAATGGTACTTAGCATTGAAAGTCATTTTTATAAAAAGGATGAGATCTTGCTATTTCTGAAAACATGGATGGTCCTAGAGAGTATACCTAAGCTAAGTGAAATAAGTAAAACAGAAGATAAATACCATGAATTTACTTTTATTGGAATCTTAAAAAACAGGTGCATAAACAAAAAACAGAACCAGCCTATAAATACAGAGAACAAACCAATGGCTGCTAGAGGACAGGGAGTGGGGGGTTGGGCAAAATGGATGAAAGGGAGTGGGAGACACAGGCTTTCAGTTATGGAATAAATAAACCACAGGAATAATAGGTACAGCATAGGGAATAGAGCCAATAGTATTGTAACAGCATTTTATAGTGACGGATAGTAGTTACACTGTGGTAAGCATAGCATAATGTATACAGTTGTTGAATCACTATGTTAGGCACCTGAAACTAATGTGACATTGTAAGTCAACTATCCTCAAGAAAACTATTTTCCTTAATGTTTTATTTATTTCCAGGAGAGAGAGAGGGAGAGACAGTATGAGCAGGGGAGGGTCAGAGAGAGACGGAGTCACAGACTCTGAAACAGGCTCCAGGCTCTGAGCTGGCAGTCAGCACAGAGCCCGATGCGGGGCTCGAACCTACAAACTGCAAGATCATGACCTAAGTGAAAGTTGGACGCTTAACCGACTAAGCCACCCAGGTGCCCCTCAAGAAAACTATTTTTATAAACCTGAAAGGAAATAAGAAAATTTAAGCAAAATAAAACAAAACTTACTTTTGTGATGATTCATATTCACCATCAATAAAGAATAATATTGCCCAAATATATATGATAAATTGTAATTGCTTTAATTGACCACTTAGTTAATTATTTTTCATTAAATATTTCACTAAACATAAATTTCAAAAATAAATTTTCACTAAATAGTGTCATTTGATACTATGATCACTAAGAAAATTATAATACATTTTCCTCACCACTTTTTAATTATAAAATGTAATTTTATAAATAAAATAGTTTTTAAATATCTTTTCCATAAAGAGTTCCATATTCAATTTTAAAATGTAATTTTCAACAAAGGCATTTTAAAACAATAAATTTAGATGCTAATTATTTTGGTGAGCTCCTCTTATATTGAGCTTTATTTTAAAGTTGGTCTTTATTTTGTATTATGGTCCTAGGCTATTGCTCTTACAGAAAAGATTTATTTTTTAAAAAAATTTGTTATGTCTTTATTTTATTTTGAGAGACAGAGACAGAGAGCAAGCAGGGGAGGGGCAGAGAGAGAGGAAGACACAGAATCTGAAGCAGGCTCCAGGCTCTGAGCTATCAGCAAAGACCCTGACGCAGGGCTCGAACCCACAGACTGTGAGATCATGATCCGAGCTGAAGTCAACGCTTAACCGACTGAGCCACCCAGGTGCCCCAAGAAATTTCTTTCACCATTCTTATCCACAGGATACCTCCACCCACCTACCACCATCTCCAAGGTAAACAGACTGCACTTGACAAAACCTAATACTGATGCCTTTCTTAGACCCACAGATTTCTATTTTTCCATAGATTTCTGTCTCCTTATCTCCCATTATCCACAAAAACTGTCACCAACTCAAGCTCTAGGAAAATAAAACAATAACTCTTCTACACAAAAATGTTGAGGCCCTTTCTTCTAATCTACTTCTCTTATTAAAGAATAGGATAAGTGGAACACTGATATACCAAGCAATTCAAGTTCACAAAATTAGCTTATGAAAAAGTTGGATCTTGAAACTGTTTTGACAAATGGCTCATTCTTTGTTTTTTTAGTGTTTTTTTTTAAATTTTCTTTCTCTCTTTCTATCTTTATTTTTTCTCTCTTTTTTTTTAATTTACTATATAACCTTAATTATCATCTCAGTTTTACTCTAGAGAGTGGTGTTTTCTTTTCTTAACACATGTATGTATGATTCTAACAAACATTTTACTGTTGTTAAATATTGTGATTAGAACATGAAGTTTATTGGTATGGTGAAAGCCTGGAAGAAATGTAAATGCATTTCACTTATTAACTGTTTTTACTTACTTATTAAATTGTAATTTAAAAATAAGTTATATAATAATTTGTTTGAATTTTTATTAATAATTATTATTTTTATGGAATATATTACTTGCCAACTGATGTTTTAAGAACAAGAATTCATGCTCTGCATCAGATCGCAACAACAGAACATGAATATGAATGGAGGTCTAATTCTTAAGCTCTTTCCATTTGCTGCATGAACACTTGACTTGTTCCCATATTAAGAAGAGCACTGTCTACTTTACATATGAAAAAGGATTCTTAAATGCCATCAAACTTATTCATTTCCCTCTTCCATTTGTGCCTTGGAATATTGAACTCCCATAGCTCATCTCCAAACAAGCTTTTTCTAAGATTTTTGGTTCAGATTATTGGATAGGCTCATTATTTTCACAGAGATATCTTTTAAAAAATACTTTTGTAACTTTTTATCCTAAAGTATATAACATTTATGGTTAATTTTGACTACTAGAAAGACAATTCCTTCATAAGTAATGCTACCAGTCATATAAACTGTTAACTAGAGGTCAAAGGAGCTTCGTATTCAGCACTAGCATCTTTTTGGACTAGAAAGTAGCATTTCATCTCTTGTTGCATCAACACTGGTGCAGTAACTTTACTAACATTGGCTGATGTAGGTCTCCATTTCAAATAAAGTTTGTAATACAAATATGATCAAGTGGACATTACAAACAGCAATATTATCACTTTCTGATTCTCAATGTTTATAATATACAACCAAATAATATATTATTACTTTTTATATATGTAGGGTAATCCTCTGATAGCAGCACCAAAAGGTTTTTAAACTCTTCATATTTAAAATGTTCATGGAGGGGCGCCTGGGTGGCTTAGTTGGTTGAGTGTCCGACTTTCGCTTAGGTCATGATCTCTCGGTTCGTGGGTTCGAGCTCGCGTCAGGCTCTGTGCTGACTGCCAGCTCAGAGCCTGGAGCCTATTTCAGTCTGTGACTCCCTCTCTCTCTGACCCTCCCCTGCTCACACTGTCTCTCTCTCTCTCCTAGAAATAAATAAAACATTTTAAAAAAATAAAAAATAAAGTGTTCTTGGAAACTTCAATATCCCTACTTGGATAATAACTCAAAAATGCACATTTCAGTCACTGAGGGAGATCTTTCAATGGGCTTGCAGTTTTAATTCAAAATGGAATGTAATTTTTAATGCATTAGCATATAACTACTTAGGGAACATTTTAATAGATGAAAATAATCAGAGGAGTTTCTTAATAATGGATAATAATGTCTTAAATTTCTGAAATCTATCCCACCTTGCCTATTTCAGAAATGTTCTACATGCTTTTGGCTCACAATTTAAGAGTGTATTAATAGAGTTCAGAGTTGTTCAGAATTTACCAGGAATCATGGATTGATTTTGTCTTTACTTGTATCTTACCAACTGTGTGAACTTACTTTTTTCATTATATTTTAAGAAACGTATGGTTTCTTTGGTGACAATCCAATAGTATTCCTATTGTTAAAATATCTTGATTCAGTATTAATATTTTATATGCAAAGCTTAAGATTTTATCATTTAATGAAAATTTTACTGTATGTATACTACTTCTAGGTCTTTTAAAAATAGTAGCTATGCTTGCATTAGATATTATAGAAATAAAACTATTCAGTAGTAAGTCAGACACTAGAGTCAATGCTACCTACACAATGGATGAGACTAAATGAACACAGTATGTTTAGAACCAGAGAGTAACCAAGAAGACAGAAAATTCACTGAATCTTATGAACCAAGCCATTTCCTAAAGTTTTTGATACACAAATGACTAATTTACATATATTGTACTTTTATGTTTTGAGGGTTGACTTATAAGACTTATAAAATGGAAAAAATATTATCTCATAGAATATTTTTAGCTTACATAATATCACTTATTTAATATAGAAGAACATTTAAATAAGATATATTTATTTCTTATACTATGTGTATGTGTGCGTGTGTGTGTGTGTGTGTGTGTGTGTGTAGGTGTGTGCACACACACTATTCTATACATAATAGAATAAATATCTTTGGTCCCCCACATTCCAAAAGTACTACCTACTTTTATGGAAAGCTAGTTACTCAGAAACTATACTTAGGTTTACGTTATATTCTAGAAATAAAGATGATGTATCATTTAGGCAAAAGACAGACATGTAAATGAATAAATTACATTGTGTTTAAAAGACTATAAGAGTAAACATTTCTATGAAAGCAAATAACTAGTGTCTAATTACCTAGAGAATTAAATAAATGTTAGCAGATACCAAATTGGTGCTGAGTCTTAGGGTATGAGTAAAAGTTTGTCAAACAATTAATACAGAACCCAATTGCTATAGGACATTTGAGTTTTACTTTGCAATAAATGATGGACTCTTGCATTCACAAAGGAGAGAGAGATAATTAGATGGAGACCGTAGAATGAAAAAAATCTAGAAATAGAGTGAAGGATAGATTTAAGGAAGTAGAGGCTGAAAGGACAATAATTAGATGGCTACTGTAAAAGAACTTAGAATGAAGATTATTGAAAATGTATATGGCCTAAATTAAACCAAGTCCAGTTAGGATGTAGAGAAGGAGACATATGCAGTATGTACTTGAAGATATATTTTGGTAGCCCAGGATGTAAGAGAAATTCATATAATCAAATGCTGGAGATTTTCCTAATCTATGATATGTAAGCTGAAAGACTCAGAAAAGACTGAAGAGTATGCCCAAATGAAGTGAACAAGAAAGAGTAATGTCATAGACACTGAAAAAGAACATCAGAGTAATTCTACAATTGTCAACAGTGTTAAATACCATAGAAGGGTTGCATAGGATGATGTCTGGAAATGTGCCACTGGGTTTGCAAATCAAGATGTCGGGGTGGACCTGAATGAAAACAGTTGTATAACAGTGGGAATAGAGGTCAGATTGTATTGAATTGAAGAATGAAGAATAGTTGGAGAAGTAGAATCAAGAAACTGAATGAGTCTATGATTTCATAAAGTTTGACAGTGAAAGAAAAGATGTTAAAAGTGTAACAGAGCAGATTGAAGGAATGTTTTCTTGGGTTGTGAGTGTTTAGGTAATCTAAGATGGAGGACCAGTGGAGGAAAAGTGACCAAAGACTCAGGACAAAAGGAAGAATTTTGAACTGAGACTTTGATGAGGCAGGACGTGAGAGTAATAGTAATTGTTCATACTAGGTACCAGGTACTGCCCTTCACGTTTTTAATGTTTTAATTATTGCAAGAGGCTTCAGAACCTTATGAGATATATATCTTTATTGTATCCATCTTAAAGATGGAAAAACTGAAATACTGAACTGGCCTAAGTCAGGAAAGGAAAATTAGGGCCCAGGAACCAGGGAATCAAAGACTGTTCTCTTAACCACTGTGCTCTACTGCTTCTGAGGCCTTTGGAAAGAACCTGAAACACAGATTGTTCTAAAATAGAAAAGGAACTGATGGGTGACATCAAATGTATGTATAGAAGTAGAGTGGAGAAAAAAAAAGTGGAGTGGAGAGAAGCTAACTACTTACTTGATAATTTGTATTTTCCCTATAAAGTGGAAGGCAAACGTCATCTGTTAATGATTAGGTACTTGAAAAAGGGTAAAAAGTCTGAGAAACATAGTAAACTCTTAGAGATACCAAACCAGGCAGCTTAAAAACAGTTTTGACCATTAGCTATCAACCTATTCACTAATTCACCTTCCCTACATTATCTTATGCTTACAGGAAACTTTACTAGAATTATTATTCCTGTTTTACATATATGACAACTGAAGATCAAAGAGGTTATGAATTTACTCAAGATCACCCCATTAATAAATACTGAAGTTGGGATATGAATCAAGGTCTACCACCAGTGTTCATGTCCATGTGTCTTAACTCTGCCACAATGCCTCAGTAAAGAATGGAAAATGAGACCACTAAGGACAAGTAGAGGCACCTCTGTGAAGTATTGAGGGCACGGTCTAGAATGAAAATCATAACTGCTATAAAGCATCAGTGTGCATAGGTAAGCAATGCTCCATACCAACACAAGGCAATGTTTGAACCCCCATTAGAAACAGATAGTGACTGCTTTTGATTGTCATGGGGAACTAACTGCTGAGGTGATCATGGTGGAAGCATAAGGAGTAGAGGGGAAAAGTAGAGCCAGGAAGGAGACGTAATATTCAGAGAAAGGTGATAGATTGTGGCCATAAGAACTAATGGCAGGTTGAGAAGAAAAAACAACATAAAGGATCAAAAGTATTGAAGAGAGTGAAATCTCTGAATTTAATACTTCTACAGATGGAATTCAGTAAGGTTGGACTGGCAGCAGAGCTTCTCAAACTCTTAAGCAACTGCTTAATAATTTCCAAGCTTTCCTGCATACCTAGCGACAATGCTGTTTATTTACCTTAGTTAATTCTAGTGACATCCCAAAGACTGCAGGAAAGATTATTTCAGTTTCCATAAGCTAAAAGCTTTATAGAATAAACCTTCGTCCCCGTTGAGTACTGATGTTAAAACTATGAAATTGATTATAATTCCAATTTTTTGATGTTTTAGAACTTTATTAAAGTGGGTAGTTCTTCACCCACTTCTGAAATTCTATCAAATATACTGAGGTTTATGCCAATAGTTTATATTCCATTCAGTGGCTACAAAGTCCAAAGCAAAATAACTACAATCACTGTGTTTGGCTGGATCAACCATCACTGAAGTACTTGGCAGTGTGGACCAGAAACAGTAATTTCCTACTTCCAAAACCCATCTGATAACAGAGTTTGTACCTTCTGGTAAACACCAATAATTCAACATTACAACTATACTGTTACAAATAATCATTTTTAACCCACATCCCAAAATGTTGCATCCAAACAAGTTCTTTTGAGATCATTGTTTAATATCTATCTCAATTTACCAACAAATTAATGTGTAGATTTTATTCTAAAACTGAAACTGGCAAGGCCTGAGTAACTGCTTAACTACAAATTCTGTCCTGACCACTTAAAGTCTCTCAAGCAATAGAAGATCTTGACCTTTGATCAGTTTACAGAATGAGCTGTCTTAATTTGACTGGAAGAAACATAAGTACGGGGGCAAAGCAGTTTATCATAGGTTTAAACTAGGATGGTTCACCAGCAAGGTTTTCCATTGAATATGTATTTATAAATGATAGTCTAAAGTGATGTAGGAATTCCAGCAAATGTGTTGTATAAGCATATGTCATTGATCATTATAGGAAAGGCACTCCTATACAATAAGAAAGTGGTTCTAGATACCCTAGCTCCACCTTAAGAGGCAAACTTTTATACTCAGAAGTATTTTAATAAGAGATACAGTTCATCCTCATCTTTTTTCCCTACAAGCATAATAAGCAGTAAAACCTGGTGAAGGCTGAAATATGTAGCTTAGTTTTATGTTCCATATCCCTGAGTGTACCAGATTATCTTCTAACACTGATTTTGTAATGTTCTGCCTTGCCTGGTTTTTAAATATTACAAAGAAATATGTTTCTACTACTCTGCTTGGAAGATAAATTCTCCTCCCATCTTTAAGGCCATATTCAATCTTTAAAATGCCCATGTAAATTCTTTCTCACAGTGGAAGTTTTACTTGTTGAACACTTTTTATTACAATACAATAGAACTTTATATCCTAAAATAAGAATATATACCCTCCAAAACAGAATAGTTACCTTATCTGATAATATTTTACATATGTGAGTAATGAGATGACTAGCTATCCAAAAAAGAGTAGTAATTCATTACCACACCGAGTAGAAATCATTCCCTCCTTAAAGAAAGAAATGATGAAACAAAATGATCTTTAAAAATAAAATCACAGATTTAAAAGATGGCAACTGGCTTTGGGGTTGTATTACATGAGGGGAAATGTGATCTTTATGGAAATATTGTTTACAAAAATAGATTCTCAAGAATATTAAGCCATCATTTATTTTTCTGATACTCTTAATTTTGGGGTGTTTTTTCGCTTTGTTCTTATTTTCTATTCATTTTGTTCACTACTTGGCACCACACTCAATGAACATATATCTTCTGTGACCTAGAATTGACTTAGTACATTGCACAAATGCAAATCTTGTGCACACACACCCCCCCTATTTACTACTATAGAAGAAAGCTGATTTCACAGAAAGTTAGGACCAAATTAGGTAAACAGGTAAATAGGGCTATAGACCACTGCAGGGGAAGTCCCCCACACCCCTAGTGGAACTAATTAGCAAAAGAAAGGTGCCTTGTTGTCCCTGAGGTTACATGCACTATCTGTCTTATCCCCTAAACTGACTGAGATAAACAGACGGCACCTCCTGCTGCTGTTAACAACCATCTGTGCCAAGATTTTGTTTTATATTGACCTAAACCTCAAACACCGTAATCTTCAAATATCCCTTTCCCTCATGCCTATGAGTTAATGTTCACAGATTCATCGTCTCTTTGTGCACGCCAACCACATCTGTAAGCCTTCTGATCTTAATAAATATGGAGCAAGGACACTTATTTGGGGTTCTTGTCTCCTCCTGGACATTAGCCATCTCTCACATTTTAATTCTGCATCTGCTCTCTTGCTGGACAAGAGAGAATTTTAGACCCAGAGTCTATAACAAATCTGTCTACACAGAAAGGGCAAAATTTGAACACAGAGACAGACACAGACAAAGGAGAGCATTACATGAAGAAATACAGGGAGAAGACAACTGTCTATCAGCCAAGAAACACCTGAGGCAACTAGAAGCTAGGAGAGACCTAGAACAGATCCTTCTCTGGCACCTTCAGAGAAAGCACAGCCCTGCAGATACCTTGATTTCAGGCCACCTACCTCCAGAATTATGAGACAACAAATTTCTGTTTGTTCTATACCACCCAGTTTGTAGCATTTTGTTTTTGCAGTGCTTGGAAATTAACACACTGAGCATCTTGTTGCTTTCTGCCACCCTTTCAACTCTGATAAACAGATGCTAAGTAAACCAGAAAAACTTTTCTAAAAAAAATATAAACAACTGAAAATTCTGGCTAAAATATTTGTACTTATTAAAAGCATCAAATAACTAATAATTTAAGAAACTACTAAGCCAAAATATAAGGAATGTCATGAAGCCAGGGTACTAAAGAAACAGAGCCACTTTTGCTTTAAGGATACTTAAGATCTAAATAAACTTGAGCATAAATTTGGCAGGTCTTGAGGTTGAGAACAGAAGAGAAGATCTAGAATCTCCTCAAGCTGGAGAGCTTAAAAAAATGCTAACAAAAATATAATGTAACCCATACACATACTTTTAAATATTTGAATAGCCACATTTCCAAAAGTAAAAACAAGTGAAAATGATTTTAATTACATATGTATTTAACTCAAAATTTTCTAAATATCAACACTTACTGAATAGAATGATTTACTAATGAGATTCATTACATCTTTTTGTATTACAAAATCAATCAAGACCTGGTCTATATTTCATAATGTCAGTATGCATCATGTCTGACCACATACATTTAAGTGCTGAATAGTCATGTGTGGCCAATGAATGCAGTAGGTATAAACTTTCAAACTAAAGGGCACAAATAATCAGGATGGATTTAAAAAAGAAAGATTCAACTACATATATCCATAACAAATAAACTTTAAATAAATAGACCCAGCTGGATTAAAGGTAAAAGGACAGGACTTCCACTTATATCAAATGAAATAACATCCCCCAGATGAATAAAATCTATGAAAGAATACTTATAAAGATGAACTCAAGCAGTGAAGGACAGTAATTCCAGAGACACAGAAAACAAATCAGGTGAACTTTCTGAATTCCCAGCTGACTATCCAAAGAAATTTCTAACTGTGGTGCAAGAAAGGGATCCGTATAGAATCTACCTGGATCTGAGCATCACAGGAAGCTTAGACAACTAGAATTCACAGAGAAGAGTACCAAAGAGGAGAGAGCTGCACTGAAAAAGAACTCCAGCAACCTGTAGGGAAACCACTGTGGCAGAGGTAAAACCAGCACAAACAATCTAAGAAACTCCCTGAGGCCAAGAAACAACCATTAAGAAGATTAGACACTCACATAGGGCCAGGAATAGTCCCTGTTCTTATCAGCTAGAGGGGAAAAATAGGAAGAAAGAAAAAAAGAACTCTCATAATTTACAGGATATTGGGTAGAGTATCCAGAAGGGTTTCATATCTATAGTGGGCAAAAATAAGCCCTAGAGTAAACATTATTCTTCTCCTGCCTAACAAAAGGTTGAAAACAAAATAAAAAAGAGTCAAAATATTTCTAAGTAGTACAATTGCATCCCAGAACAAAGTTTAGGAATATTTTTAGGGGGTCCCTGGGTGGTTCAGTCGGTTAAACGTCCAACTCTTGATATCGGCTCAGTTCAAGATCTCACCGTTCACGAGGTCAAGCCCCATGTGCGGCTCTGCACTGTCACTGCAGAGGCTGCTTGGGATTCTCTGTGTCCCTCTCTCCCTGCCCCTCACCCACTTGTGTGTGCCTGTACATGCACCAGCTCTCTATCCCTCTCTCAAAAATAAACATTTTTTAAAAAAGAATATTTTGAGGAATACAAAAATAACCAGAGCGCATCAAGATAAAATTCATAATGTCTGGCATCCAATAATGAATTAGTGGGTATGCAAAGAAGTGATATTTCATAATTCACAGTGAGGAAAAAAATCAATGATTCAAAACCAACCCAGAACCACCAGATGATAAAATTATCAGATAGGACAATGGAAATTATTATACTTGTATTACACCATTTTAGAAAACTAAAGAAAGGTTAAACATAATATGTAGACATAGAAGCTATTTTCAAAAACCACAAGACGAACTTCTGAAAGATGAAAATTATAATATCTAAAATGAAAAACACATTGGGTAGGATAAAAAACAGATAAGAAATTGCAGAAGAAAGTAAATTTGAAGATATAGCAACAGAAAATATTCACAATGCTAAAAAAGATAGAAAAGAATGCTAAAAAAATAAACAGAGCACCAACAATCTATGAAATAATTTTTAGTGCTTTATTCTATATGTAATTGAAGTCTTTTTAAAATTTATTTATTGTTTTGAGAGACAGAGAGAGCACAAGTGGGGGAGACGCAGAGAGAGAGGGAGAGAGAATCCACACTGTCTGCATGAAGCCCAATGCAGGGCTCAAACTCATAAATCCTGAGATCATGATCTGAGCCAAAATTAAGACTTAGATGCTTAATCGACTGAGCCAACCAGGCCTCCCTGTAACCCAAGTCTTTGAAATAGAATAGATGGGAGTGTACAGAAAAAAAAACAGTCAAAGAAATAAAGGTGGAAACTTAAAATGTGATGAAAATTGTTAATATACACATCCAAAGAAGCACAGTAAAACCAAACAGAAGAAAAGGCAAAAAAATCACACTAAATGAGAGCATCAAATTGTTGTAAATGATTAGGAGGAAAATGTTAAAACAGCCAGAGAAAACACAATAACATAAAAAGAACAAAGGTAAGAATTGATAGCAGAATTCTCATTGAGAGCAATACAAGTTAGAAACTGGTGGAACAATATTATTAAAATACTAAAAGGAAAAAAAAATATCAATCCATAACTCCTTACTCTGAAAAAAAAAAAATGAAAGGGTAAGAGCATTAACAGTGAAAATGTTTTTTATATATTCTTTTGGGTGAAGTTACTTACAATAGAACATTTCGTGTTCTAAGACTTATTCTAAAGTTTATTTATTTTGAGAGAGAAAGAGAGCATGAGCAGGGAGAGGCAGAGAGAAAGGGAGAGAGATAATCCCAAAAAGGTTCTATGTATTAGCACAGAGACTGACACAGGGCTCAATCTCACAAACTGTGAGATCATGACCTGGGCTGAAATCAAGAGTCAGATGCTTAACTGACTAAGCCAACCAGGCGCCCCCCTTGTCAATTCTTTTAAAACATAAAAATGTTTCAATGCAAGAGATGGCTATTTTTATCTTGAAAATTTATGAATTAAATATTTATTAATTTAAAGACTAGGAAATAACATACTATTTGCAATTGTCAATAAAGCAATGTAAGGTATAATAAATATTATTTAAAAGTATCACTAAAGCTACTTAAATAAGGATAATAGTATTTATCTGCTTTGTAAATTGGCAAAGAGACTGCATAATGGTTGTTATGGGTCTTGCATTTTACTTCTTAGAAACATAATTATTAGCAAATGTAATAGATACATTTTCTGAAACAAGAAAAATCTGTTTTTTACCTATACCCATTTGTAAGGATTAAAATGTTTGTATTCAGCATATTTTACAGGAAAATTACCTATACAGTCTACCTTTTTGGCAGTAGAATAGTGACCATAATACCCACAAAGGCCACCTGTTCAATTTCTTCTTTTTCAAAACACTACTGGGCTCGTTTGGTTTGAGACATTTTAAAGATATCAAAAGTAGATGTTGCTTGCTGAACCCATATTTATAATGAACAGTTTATTTACAGTCATTGTATATACTACAAACTAGAAATAATATATAGAATATATGAAAATACACTGATATTAATAGTATTTCTTCTAAAAACTTTAGCCCCAGAAATGAGTGAAATATCATGTCCTCATCCATATCACATTCTTTCATTTTCTAGAACTGAGTAACATTCTATTCCAATATGTGATCATCTTCATACTTCCTGATAACAAAATTAATATTCTAAATATAGGCGGGTTTTTTTTCTAGTTTCTCTGTTAAAAAACCTCAAGGTTTGGTAGTTAAAATTTATACAAGCCCACAAACCACATTCCCAACGCTCTATATGTTTTTGTCATTTTTAATCTATAAGTTTATGAATGTTGAAAATTCAGAGAAGACACTTATTATTGAAAATGAAAATATTTCATTCATTTCTACAAACTATCAAAGTGAGGGAAAACGTTCTCTGGCTTTGATGGAAACAGTCTTATGGACCTTTTTAACTTTATATGAGGTGGAGTAGGGGGTGGGTTAATAATACACTGCAGACTATTTTCTTGAAGACAATTTCTTTACTGTGAAAAACTCACTCAAATTTTCACCTTTCCACTACTAAAACATTGTCTCTCAACTCACTAGCTGTGTCTTTGAAACTGTAAACATACAGTTACATCAAGATAATGGTTTTTGAATTTTCTGACCAGTGGTGATCTGTAAATTCCTCTGAAGCAAGACCGTCCCACCATCACAACATGGTCATAAAACATTAACATTGGAACAAGGCCTTAAGGAAGGGTGCAGATAGTAGGGTGAGCAAGGAGATCAGGACTTAAGAATGACTCCCACCTAAGGAAAGAAACCTTGATGGTCTCATCTAAGGATAAGTTTTATTTTCTCTATAAATATTTTAAGGGAAAGAAAGGTATCAAATAAGCATGTGAATTGTCATAAAATGTTTTTCGTTTTTTTTAATGTTTTATTTTAATTTTGAGAGACAGAGATAGAGAGCACAAGCAGGGGAGGAGCAGAGAGAGGAAGACACAGAATTCAAAGCAGGCTCCAGGCTCTGAGCTGTCAGCACAGAGCCTGATGCGGGGCTCAAACTCATGAACCATGAGATCATGACCAGAGCCGAAGTCAGAGGCTCAACCAAGTCAGCCACTCAGGTGCCCCTGTCATAAAATGTTTTTAAAATGTATTATGTTGCAGTGTACAATATTATACAATATGAAAAAATAAATGTACCTTAATTTCTAAACATTGCATCTTTTTTTAAGTTTACTCATTTATTTTGAGAGACTAAGAGACGGTGTGGGTGGGGGAGGGGCAGAGAGACTGGGAGACAGAATCCCAAGCAGGCTCCACACTCTCAGTGCAGAGTCTGACTCAGGTCTCCAACTCAGGAACCAAGAGAACATGACCTGAGCTGACACCAAGGGTTGGACACAACTGACTGAGCCACCCAGGCACCCCTAAACATTTTATCTTAATTTTAAAGTTAAAATTTTGCAGTCCTATCATTTTTACCTAAACTTGTCCTGTGCTTAATGTTTATTACACATAAATACAAAGAAAATAGGTATGATATGCTGAAATATGTACACATAAGAAAATGAAACACAAATGAAAAAAACAATGCAAAGCTTCAATGAATTTTGCCTTTTATAGCTAAATGGTTTGTCTTATGGCAAGGAATATAACATAGTGGTGAGTTACATGTTTCTGTTTCCTCCCTGTTAGTCAACAAACTAAATGCAAATGTGTCAAGCCATTTTCAGTAAGTATAAAAATAAGACCGTTATTTGTTAAGAGTATCCAGTGGCAAGCATTTTGATAAGAAGTAAGGAAACATTTTTTAGATGTAAAGTCTAAATCTCCTTCTGGTAATTGAAACTGCCTACATTCGTCTGAGATCTTCTATGGCATCGCAGAGCTTTTGCTTAACCACTTGATTGCTTACATTTTTATCCAGTTCAAAACACAGGTTTCTAAGTTCTGAATGTACACTCAGAATCCAGGCAAAATTTTGCCTTTGGATCACGAAAACAACTATCTGTAGGCAGTCATTCATTCTCCTCAGTTTATTTTTCCTATTAAATACATTTGTTTTTTTAATATTAACTACTATCTAGTTTCTCTGAAATATTTTAGGAAATACAAATATGCATGCAATAGGGTCCCTGCCTTCAGAGACCTAACCAAACAGTTGAAGAAACTAATAGAAATAGAAAATAATAAATAATAACACAGCAAAGTAGTAATTTAAGTTCACTTAGTAGGAGTTAAGTGAATTTTTATTTGAGGCTAAAAATCGAATGTCATATAAAATTTCCTCATTGATTTTATTTATTTTTTTTAAAATGTTTTATTTATTTCTAGAGAGAGAGACAGTGTGAGCAGGGGAGGGTCAGAGAGAGAGGGTGTCACAGACTGAAACAGGCTCCAGGCTCTGAGCTGGCAGTCAGCACAGAGCGCGACGCGGGGCCCGAACCCACGAACCGCGAGATCATGACCTAAGCGAAAGTCGGACGCTTAACCGACTAAGCCACCCAGGCGCCCCAAAATTTCCTCATTGATTTTAGTGAGGTATTACTTTCTAAATTAGAAAAGCTGCTAATGTTTTTGCTCTTCTTATGATGAACTAATGATGGTCTCCCAGTGACAAGTTGTGTTTTATCAAGTAGTCTTTTTGTCCTATGAAATGAATCTGTCTGAATTTTCAATCTATACAATGATGAGGCATGTCTTTCAATCACTGTTTTTTTGCCCTAGGTTCTGTAGTCTGTATTATATTTCTTGATCAGTATAAAAATATCACTGAATGACTTCAGGCATGCTGAATTTTTTATCGTCCTTTCCAAATCAGATTAAAAAGGGAAAAAAAAACATTCAAATAAAGTTTTTACCACTGTTAAGAGTTCTATTTAATGTAATAAATTACATTCTACATATTGCTATCAAAACTCTATTTTCTTAAGTTTCTTTATACTCAATTCATAGATCCTCAAGCCATTTTAGAAAGGATGTAGGACTTAAAAAAGCATAAATACAAATAAGCTTACATCAAATGGAGAATCTATAGAATCGCAAATTTTAATCTTTCTTTCTTTACCATTGAGAAAAATAAAAGAACAAATTTTTTCCAGTTTTCAAAGGAAGAGAAGATCACATAGAAAGATGGAGCTCTAACATCTGGATGCATGTTGTAGAATATGACCCCAGATGGCAAAGTCTGGTGATATGTGACCAATGATTGTGAGAATGCTGTCACACACATACACAGACACACACGTGCACACACTTATTTTCTGTGCTTAATTAAAACTGATTTATTACTAACATCACAAAGCTCTGCATAATTACCTTAAAAGTGAAAAGAAGTCCAAAACTCCTGAATGAGAAAAAGAGAGAGAGAGAAATAGCTGTCTGATTCCAAAAGCATCCATCTTCTGATCCCACTGCAAATAGCATACTATTGTGGACTAAAACACATGAAGGATTTTGAAAATGTGTATCATTAAAGAAAGCCAAAATGTGTTCTCATTAAATTATTTGAGAGTAAACATTCCAAGATATTCCATTTCTCTAATATTACAAGTGTCTTTATAAAAACAAAAGATAATGTAAGCCATATTAGGGTTTGTGGGAACCCCACGTTCTTAAAAAAAACCACTTTGAAACTTCAAAGTAAAATCAGCCAAACTAGAAATCAAGGCACGTCTCTAAAAGAGCCACTATTGTCAAATTTTTGGTAGCTTGAAAACCAAGTCAAAGGAGACTAAAATAAAATAATTCAATGGGGCGCCTGGGTGGCTCAGTCAGTTAAGCATCTGACTTTGGCTCAGGTCATGATCTCAGTTCGGGAGTTCGAACCCCACGTCGGGCTCTGTGTTGACAGCTAACTCAGAACTTGGAGCCTCTTTCTGATTCTGTGTCTCTCTCTCTCTCTCTGACCCTCCCCTGCTCATGCTATTTCTCTCTCTCTTTCTCTCTCTCTCTCAGAAATAAATAAAACATTAAAAAATTTTTAAGAAAAGAAAATAATTCAAAAAAATGATTAAAGATCCAGCTCTTGAAATGATTTTTACCAAATGACAAAAATCCTTTTTAAAAAAATTAAACCTGGGGGTGCTGCCTGAGTGGCTCACTCAGTTGAGTATTCAACTCTTGATTTCAGCTCAGGTCATGATCTCAAGATCATGGGATTAGACCTGCATCAGGATCTACACTAAGCATGGAGCCTGCTTGAATTCTCTCTCTTCCTCTCCCTCTGCCCCTCCCCTGCTTGCACAAATGCTCTCATTCTCTAAATAATAAAGAAAGAATGAAAAATAAGAATAAAAAATCAAACCTGAATCTCAGCAGCCTAATCATTAGTTCATGCCGAGAAAAGTCTTGCCCAGCAAGAGTGTAACAGGAGTCTAAGAGTATGAGCATTTAAAGACGCTCAAAATTGGTTAAAAAGATGGTGACAGAAAAAGAGAGTAAAAGATGAGGAGGAGGAGGATTTTATAATAAATTGATTACATAAACCACTGAACATGAATTCCTTTAATAAAAAATTGAAATAGAGCAGAAAGAGATCAGCAGGCCCAAAAGAAACCACTAAAAAGACATGCAATTGTCTTTTAAAATCTGTTACAAGCAACAAAAAGAGAAACCTACTCCTACTTCCTGGGCAATAAAACATAGAAAGATTCATCTGAAATAAGTGAAAAAAGACAGAACCTTAAAATATAATTGTATTTAAGGGTCCCCTGTGATTATAGGAAAAATTGAAATCATTAGTGCTTGGCCTACATATGTAAATAGCAACTAACATCTAAAATTATCCCACTAATTGAGCTAACCCCCAATCTAGGTATAGAAAAATTGCATTACTTTCTCATTTTACAAAGATAAATTTAAGGATTAAGTTTCAAGCTCCAATAATTTTAGCAAATTTTATAAGGAATGAAAATAATTGTGTAAAAGAAGATTGGATCTTGAAAGCAATAAAGGATTTGTATCATTTTAGTTGCTTTAAATACTAAAATTGAGGGCAGGGTGTTTTTCTTACTTATCTTTAATGGTTCTACAGATAATTTTGATGCCGATTTGAAGGGGCACATGCATCCCAATGTTTATAGCAGCACTATCAACACTAGCTGAATTATGGAAAGAACACAAGTATCATTCAATTGATGAAATGATAAAGATGTGGTATACAGATACATTGAAATATTACTCA
Organism: Proteles cristata cristata; assembly: GCA_017311185.1. NCBI lineage: Eukaryota > Metazoa > Chordata > Mammalia > Carnivora > Hyaenidae > Proteles > Proteles cristata. Next base: position 350,807 of record JAESUZ010000827.1, read on the forward strand.
GAATATTATATGAAATCTTGCCATTTGCAACAACATGGATGGAACTAGAGTGTATTATTCTAAGTGAAATAAAGATTAAATACAATATTTCACTCATGTGAAATTTAAGAAACAAAACAGATGAACATAGAGGAAGGGAAGCAAAAACAAGATAAAAACAGAGAGGGAAGCAAACAATAAGAGACTCCTAAAGACAGAGAACAAATTGAAGCTTGCTGGAGGGAGGTGGGGGAGGATGAGCTAAAGGTGTGATAGACATTAAGGAAGGCACTTATTATGATGAGCACTGGGTGTTATAAGCAAATGATGAGTTACTAAATTCTACTCCTGAAACCAATACTACATTATATGTTAACTAATTGAATTTAAATTAAAAAAGTAAAAATATTTTTGAAACTATCCCATCACTTGAAAGTTAAGAGCTCACTTTTTAGTCCTTCAATTATAGTACAAAATGTAAGACAGGCTATAGTTTCTGGAGTTTAAACTATGAGACTGGAAAAGCTTACCAGTGATAAGCGAAGTGTTACGTTTTAGTAACTAAGAGCAATATTGCTAAATATGTTTATTTAGTGCTTGAAAAGCAAGAGTATTTAAAAAACATATTTTTTAACTTCCAAAATCTTAGCATTTGAATAAGAAAGACAGAATTTTATATAAAGAATGAACCAACAACCTTAAACTTTATCCTGGCCTGCCTTGGTGTTTTTCTAGTCAGCTAATGTTCACAACCATTTTAAATTACCTCTAATTGAATCTTCAGTATTCCCCATAACCTATCCCAGATCTCTCATTTCATTATCAGCAAATGATTATGTCTCTTAGATAGCAAAAAAAATGCACACCATTGGACAGAGACACCCATTCCCTACAGGGAATCTATATACCTGCTCATACCTTGTCCACCCTTTCCTCCTGGACTACCAACAGAAGGAAGGTGCCTCTCTTTTCTTCTAAGGCCAATACCTAACATGGGCGCCAGTGCCCATTCTCTGCTCCTTTACCAGAAATTCTTACTTACTTATTGTATTGTTCACTTGCCCCACTTTTCCATCAGTATTATAAACAGTCTCAAATATCTCTTCCCTCAATTCCCCTCTAACTACTGTCATATTTCCTTTCACAGCAAAATTTCTGAGGAATGTGGCTTTATATTCATGACTTCCCTTTCCTCACCACTTTCTTAACTTTCTGCAGTCTGGGTTCTATTTCCAACCACTCCTTCATATCACACTTTGACTAGTCATCAGTGTACTCCACATTGCTAACCACAGCAGTTACTTCTCAGTTCCCTGTGCTTAAGTTTTAGCAGTAAAAGCCAAAACAGTTAACCACTCCTTGAAATGCTTCTCCTTTGGTTTTTGTGAACTGTATGCTCTTGGTCTTTCTCCCACCTCCCTGAACTCTGCTTTTCAAGACCCTCCATCAATAAATCATTCTTTTTTTGGCCAGGCTTTCTACTGGAGTTCTTTAAGAGAAGGTCTTAGCGCGCTTATTCTTTAAGTCCATAGAGGGAATTACTTTGTCCTTTATAATAATAAATTTCTAATAGTAAATGGGATTAAGGAATTAATTGTTTTACAGATAAAAACATTGAGGCTCAGAGAAGTACAATGATTTGTTCAAGCATTCAGGAAAACATTTCCTCCCCAATTCAGATGCTTCCTTGCAGAGAGAACTCTGTTAGAGTAATAGTCTTGGCCTCTCTCTACAGCCCTACATACTCATCTCCACAGAAAGTAGAGAGATTATCTTATCAGTATATTTAATATAAGGAACTGGGCAGGCTCAGATCCACATAATTCTTCTCTCTCTTTAGGATCTGCTTGCTTGCTGAAATCAAACCTTCATCTAATTTTCTATGCCATAAATGTAAAGTGCAAGCCCTCATGGGGAAAACCTCCCATTGTTCAGCTAATCTATGACGGGGTAACTGTAATTAGGGGTTAAATTATTTTTTTTCTCTCTCTCTCTACCTGATGTTTGTTCCAATTAGTTTAGATCATGGATAAAGAAAAGGATTTTTACACATTTATTTTCACAAAATGCTTAGATTAATAACACGCAGATATACAGACAGGAATATACTTTTTAGCGCCTCCATGATTGATCAAACATAAAAGAATTTAAATTTGTACTGCTAATAAAAAAATCTTGATCTCTTAAATACTTGAAATATCAAATAGATGGATATTTGAGTAACAACATAATAATATAGTAATGCAAATAGTAATTGATTATATAATAATAATATGGATTATAGCTCATTGAATAAAATAACAATCTTTAATTTGTTGATAATAAATGTATAGGTAAATAGATAAAGAAGAAGGTAAAGCTCTTCCTTACATAAAATATCACTTATAAATGTAAAAGAAACATCAGTATCAGAACATCACCATTTTGCAACCATCAGAGTAAATATTTATTCAGCCAAAATCATGAATGAATGCTAAACTCAATGGGGGAAGGGGATGAATTTCAGGATCACTTACAGTGTCTCAAAATATCCTCCCACAAATCACTTTATTAATTATAACATGAAAAATAGTAAATATACAATGGAGAAAGTGGAAACATTTTACTCAAGTGGTAAAAACTAGTACCCACTATAGGGAGCAAACATTCATTCATGCACTTTACTATATAGTATGCTGAGCAAAACATATCATCACTTCTGTGATTTTCCAGCCAAAATTTATACACTAAATCTAATAATGAGGACACAAAAGACAAATCCAAACTGAGAAAAATGCTACAACATAATTGGCCTGTGTCATGTTCTTATAATGTTCTTATAAACCCTGTGTCATGGAAGACCAAAGAAACAAAAAACAAAAAACAAAACCTGACAACCTATACTACCTTAAATAAGGCTAAAGAGTCATGACATCTAAAGGCAATAGGTGGTTACTTCTAGACTGGGAAATACTCCCATAAATAGTTATTGGGAGAACTGGCAAAATTGGAATTCAGACTACAGATTAAGCTAACATATTAATGTTAAATTTCCCTAATTTAATTCCCAATACTGTGATCATAAAAGAAAATACCAGTATTCTTTTTTTTTTTTTTTTACAAATAGTTTATTGCCAGGTTGGTTTCCATATAACACCCAGTGCTCATCCCCACAAGTGCCCTCCTCCATGCCCATCTCCCCCTCCCCCCCACATCCATCAGTCCTCTGTTCTCAGTACTCAAGAGTCTCTCATGGTTTGCCTCTCTCCCCCTCCCCCACTATTTTCCCCCTTCTTCTCCCCCACAGTCCTCCGTTAAGTTCCTTCTAATCCTCCTATATGTGCAAACATATGAAAATACCACTATGGTTTTCTGAGTGTTAAAAGACAGAGGTAAAATCTACTTTCAAGTTATTTAAAATATTTTCTCAGAAAAAAATATATATGTGTGTATATATACGTGTGTGTATTAAAGAGAGAAGGAAACATGGGAAAATATTAAATATTGGTAAATTTGAATAGAGATCGCCGAAGAAAGCCAGAGTAGCCAAACTTAGACAATATAGATTTTAAAATAGAGACTGTAACTAGAGATGAAGAAGGACATTATTTCATAATTAAGGGGTCTATCCATCAAGAAGATCTAACACTTGTAAACATTTATGCCCCCGATGTGAAAACCCAAATATATAAATCAATTAATCACAAACATAAAGTCATTGACAATAATACCATATAAGTAAAGGACTTCAACATCCCATTACATCAATGGACAGATGATCTAAACAGAAAACCAATGCAAAAACAGTGGCTTTGAATGACACACTGGACCAGATGGACTTAACAGATATATTCAGAACATTTCATCCTAAAGCAGCAGAATACACATTCTTCTTGAGTGCAGATGGAACATTCTCCAGAATAGATCACATACTGGGACACAAAACAGCCCTCAACAAGATCAAAAAGATTGAGATCATACCGTGCATATTTTCAGACACAACACTATGAAAGTCAAAATCAACACTAGAAAAAAATTTGGAAAGACGGTGAATACTTGGAAATTAAAGAACATCCTACTAAAGAATAAATGAGCTAACCAAGAAATCAAAGAGGAAATTAAAAAGTACAGGGAAGCCAATGCAAATGATAACACCACAGTCCCAAACCTCTGGGATGCAGCAAAGGTGATAATAAGAGGGAAGTATATAGCAACACAGGCCTTCCTTAAGAAGGAAGAAAGGTCTCAAATACACAACCTAACTTTACACCTTAAAAAAGTGGAAAAAGAACAGCAAATAAACCCAAAACCAGCAGAAGACAGGAAAGATTAGAGCAGAAATCAATGCTATCAAAACATAAAAAAAAAAAAGTAGAACAGATCAATAAAACCAGAAGCTGGTTCTTTAAAGAATTAACAAAATTGATAAACCTCTAGCCAGTGTGATCAAAAATAAAAAAGACAAGACCCAAATAAATAAAATAAATAATGAAAATAATGAAAGAGGAGAGATCACATCCAACACTGCAGAAATACAAACAATAATAAGAGAATATTATGAGCAATTATATGCCAATAAATTGAGCAACCTGGAAGAAATGGACAAATTCCTAGAAACAAGTATACTACCAAATTGAAACAGGAATAAATAGAGAATTTGAACAAACTAATAACCAGTAAAAATATTGAATTAGTATTCAAAAACCTCCCCCAGAAAAACACAAAAGTCCAGGGCTGGATGGCTTTCCAGGGGAATTCTACCAAACATTTAAAGACGAGTTTACTCCTATTCTTTTGAAGATATTCCAAAAAAAGAAATGGAAGGAAAACTTCCAAACCCATTCTATGAAGCCAGCATTACCTTGATTCCAAAGCCAGATAAAGACCCCACTATAAAGAAGAACTACAGACTAATTTCCCTGGTGAACATGTATACAAAAATTCTCAACAAGGTATTAGCCAACCAGATCCAACAATGCATTAAAAGAATTATTCACCATAATGAAGTAGAACTTATACCTGGGATACAGGGCTGGTTCAATATTGGCATAGCAATCAATGTGATACATCACATTAATAAAAGAAAGGACAAGAATCACGTGATCCTCTCAATAGACACAGAGAAAGCATTTGACAAAATATGGCATCTTTTGTTGATAAAAAAAAAATCTATAGAAGGAAGGGATAGAAGGATTATATCTCAAGATCATAAAAAGCACATATGAAAGACCCACAGCTAATATTATCCTCAATGGGGAAAAGCTGAGAGCTTTCCCCCTAAGGTCAGGAACATGACAGGGATGTCCACTCTCACTACTGTTACTCCACAGAGTATTAGAAGTCCTAACCTAGCAATATGACAACACAAAGACATAAAATGCATCCAAATTGGCCAGGAGGAAGTCAAACTTTCACTCTTTGCAGATAACATGATACTTCCTATGGAAAACCCAAAAGATTCCACCAAAAAAAACCTGCTAGAACTGATTCATGAATTCAGCAAAGTTGCAAGATATAAAATCAATGCACAGAAATTGGTTGCATTTCTATACACTGATAATGAAGCAGCAGAAAGGGAAATCAAGGAATCGATACCATTTACAATTGCACCAAAACCCATAAAATACCTAGGAATAAGCCTAACCAAAGAGGCGAAAAATCAATGCACTGGAAACTAAAGAAAGATTATAAAAGAAATTGAAAAAGACACAAAGAAATGGAAAACTATTCCATGGTCATGGATTGGAAGAACAAACATTGTTAAAAATGTCGATACTACCCAAAGCAATCTACATATTCAATCCCTACCAAAATATCACCAGCGTTATTCAGAGAGCTAGAACTAACCATCCTAAAATTTTTTGTGGAGCCATAAAAGACCCCAAATAGCCAAAGAAATTCTGAAAAAGAAAAACAAAGCTGGAGGCATCACAATTCCAGACTTCAAGATGTACTAAAAAGCTGTAATCATCAAGACACTATGGTACTGGCACAAAGAAACACATAGATCAATGGAACAGAATAGAGAACCCAGAAATAGACCCACAAATGTAAAGCCAGTTAATCTTTGACAAAGCAGAAAGAATATCCAATGGAATAAGGACAATCTCTTCAGCAAATAGTGCTGGGAAAACTGTACAGCGACATGCAGAAGAATGAGCCTGGACCACTTTCTTACACCATACAAAAAATAAACTCAAAGTGAATGAAAGAGCTAAATGTAAGACAAGATACCATCAAAATCCTAGAGGAGAAAACAGGTAACATCTCTTTGATCTTTCCCACGTAAACTTCTTACTCGACACATCTCTGGAGGCAAGGGAAATAAATCAAAACTGAACTACTGGGACCTCATCAAGATAAAAAGCTTCTGCACAGCAAATGAAACAATCAGTGAAACTAAAAGGCAACCAATGGAATGGGAATGTATATTTGCAAATGACATATCAAATAAAGGGCTAGTATCCAAAATCTATAAAGAATGTATCAAACTCAACAACCAAAAAACAAATAATCCAGTGAAGAAATGCACAGAAGACATGATGAGACACTTTCCAAAGAAGATACCCAGATGGCTAACAGACACGAAAAAAAATGCCCAACATCACTCATCATCAGAGAAATACAAATCAAAACCACAATGAGATACCACCTCACACAAGTCAGAATGGCTAAAATTAACAACTCAGGCAACAACAGATGCTGATAAAGATGCAGAGAAAAAGGAACCTTTTTGCATTGCTGGTGGGAATACAACTTGGTGCAGCCACTCTAGAAAACAGTATGGAGGTTGCTCAGAAAAATAAAGACAGAAATACCCTATGATCCAGCAATTGCACTGCTAGGTATTTATCCAAAGGATACAGGTGTGCTGTTTCAAAGGGCACATGCACCTCAATGTTTATAGCAGCACTACTGATAATAGTCAATGTATGGAAAGAGCCAAAATGTCCATCAACAGATAATGGATAAAGATGTAGTATATATATATACAATGGAGAATTACTTGGCAGTCAAAAGAATGAAATCTTGCCATTTGCAACAACATGGATGGAACTAGAGTGTATTATGCTAAGCAAAATTTGTCAGAGAAAGACAAATATCATAAGACTTCACTCATATGTGGAATTTAAGATACAAAACACATAAACAGTAGGGAAGAAAAGCAAAAATAATATATAAACAGGAAGGGGGACAAACCATAAGAGACTCTTAAATACAGAGAACAAACTGAGGGTTGCTGGAGGGGTTGTAGCTGGATGGGCTAAATGGGCAAGGGGCAGTAAGGAGGACACTTGATGAGATGAGCACTGAATGTTACATATAGGGGATGAATCATTAGATTCTATTCTCGAAATCATTATTGCACTATATGCTAACTAACTTGAATATAAATTAAAAATACACATATTTGAGTAAAGAGTTTCTACTTCTTTATGCTATGCTTACAACTTTTTTATAAGTCTCAAATTATTTAAAGATAAAAAGCTTTTTAAAATATTGAAAAGATAGGGGCGCCTGGGTGGCTTAGTCGGTTAAGCGTCCGACTTTCGTTTAGGTCATGATCTCGCGGTTCGTGGGTTCGAGCCCCGCGTCGGGCTCTGTGCTGACTGCCAGCTCAGAGTCTGAAGCCTATTTCAGAGTCTGTACCTCCCTCTCTCTCTGACCCTCCCCTTCTCATGCTGTCTCTCTCTCTCTCTCCTAGAAATAAATAAAAATTAAAAAAATAAAATAAAATATTGAAAAGATAAAGCAAATAGTTTTTTATTAAATAATACTTTTATATTCCCATATTAAATCATTTTCACTTTTCAGAATGCATTCATACACATTCTGTGCCTTGCTCATACATCCAACTCACAAATACAATATGCAAGACTATAGTGTCTATTGTGCAATTAGATACAGCAGTGATGATCAGAGAGGCCAGACCACTTCCCCTAAGCCTCATTGCTGTGAGTGACAAAGTCAAAGGCAGAACACACGTATTTTTACCCATTATCTAATCTTCTATCCACTATATTATTTCTTAATGTCTGAACAAATAATGGGATTTTTCAGAGTCACCTCAAATATATAAGTGCATTAAAGTTTAGGGTTAAAAATGTGAGAAATGTATTCAATCAATACAAATATCTCTATTTCAGAGAGCTTCAGAGACCAATATATGCAGAAAGTTAGGTCAACCTTGTTGTTTGCTCAGTTAGATTTTATTTAACTTTGACTGAACTTAAAATTCAGGCATTCATAAGAAAACTCCAAATAATGTCTTTCCAAATGTTGATATGTCTGTAAGGGACACATTAGATTTTTTATGTCTCCATTAGGTATATTATGTTATATGTATAACATATGTATTTGTTACATAGATTTTTTATGCCTACATTAGGTATATTGTTACATATATGACATATATATTTGTTAAATATAAACAAAACATGGCCCAGAAAATGGCCTATGACACCACCATGCAACATTCATAATTATGGAGTGCCTGGGTGGCACAGTCGGTTGAGTGTCCAACTTAAGCTCAGGTCATGATCTCTCGGTTCGTGGGTTCAAGCCCCGCATTGGGCTCTGTGCTGACAGCTCAGAGTCTGGAACCTGCTTCAGATTTTGTGTCTCCCTCTCTTTCTGACTGTCCGCTGCTCACACTATCTCACTCTCTCTCTCTCAGAAATCAAGAAAACATTTAATAAATAAATAAATAAATAAATAAATAAATAAATAAATAAATCCCTCACCCTTTTACCTTCAAATGGCATCTGACTGGGTGAGCATCCCCACAAAGGTCAGGGTGGGCTCTGATGTAGCAAGAAGAGATCTTGGACTCCTGCCTGGTTTCTGCCAGGTTAAGGCCACCTCAGTCTGCTCCCTGCATGGGTGACTGTGATCTGTCTTTTGGTGGTTTTCCTATGTGCCTGTAGTTCCTCCTGGTCTTCTTAGAGACCCCATATATCTGCCTGGATGTTTCTATAAGGCCTTACCCCACCCTTGAGCATGGATCTGCAGACCGCAAGGCTAGCAGTCAGGAATGGAACACAACAGAACACTGCCATCCAGTCTGTTTGCCGGTTCTGCATCCCTCTCTCCCCTCAATTCACTAGGGCCTAAAGGAAAGGACTTCTCTTTTATTCTCTTTTATTTTATTTTATTTTTTTAATATTTTTATTTATTTATAGAAGAGAGAGAGAGAGACAGCGTGAGAAGGGGAGGGTCAGAGAGAGAGGGAGATACAGACTCTGAAATAGGCTCCAGACTCTGAACTGGCAGTCAGCACAGAGCCCGACGTGGGGCTCAAACCCACGAACCGCAAGATCATGACCTAAGCGAAAGTCGGACTCTTAACCGACTAAGCCACCCAGGCGCCTCTATTTTATTTTATTTTTTTATTTTATTTATTTATTTTTTTTTGCCAGGACTTCCCTCTCAAATCCCTTCTCAGATTAGATTCATGATTCAACTCCATGACCCAAAAAAAGGGTAAAACCCAATAAAGGAGCACCTAAAATCTAATGTGTCCATTACAGATGTATAAACATTTGGAAAGACATTATTTGGAGTTTTCTTATGAATGCTTGAATTTTAAGTTCAGTCAAAGTTAATAAAATCTAACTGAGCAAACAAAAGGAGAGGTGGATCACCCTGCCCCTACTGTCATTCCGTTCTGGCACTTAGAACATAATCATGTGTGGCAGGCACATCCATGGGAGACAGCCCTCCTTTCACTCTCCAGGATAAAGTGATTAAACAGTATCAAAATCTTTGTTCCCAAGTTGACCTTGCTGCAGCTTGACGCTTCCATATGTTCTTTTTATACAAATAAGTTCCATTTGGTAGGTTTTGTCATATATATATGTATTATATATATATATATATTTTAACGTTTTAATGTTTATTTTTGAAAGAGAAAGATACAGAGTGTGAGCTGGGGAGGGGCAGAGAGAGAGGGAGACACAGAATCTGAAGCAGCCTACAGGCTCTGAGCTGTCAGCACAGGGCCCAATGCAAGGCTTGTGGTCATGATATCATGACCTAAGCCAAAGTAAGACACTTAACCGACTAAGACATTCAGGTGTCCCTGTCATATAGTTTAAACATAAAATTATGCCATCTTCACTAATTCCAAATTAATAATTAAAAATTAAAACATTTGATCATATGCAGATATACTTATAGACTCAAACTGAGTTATAGGAAGGCCTGATATGCCTAAAGCAGTACTATTTTCTTTTCATGTCCTTAAATTCCATCTCTTCTAATGTCCCCGAACATAAACTCATCGGCCAAAGAGTATTATTTCACAGGTAATTTGGTGAGTCTTCTCAGAGTCAAAAAGGACGGCAAAATATACACAGAAAGTCAATCTTTTATCATAAAGTCAAAAAATACAAATACAACAAAGATCAGATAAACTATCAGAATCTTTGTTTGAAGCAAAGAAGCCTTGTATGGGTGAAAGGCAAAGAAAAAAAAGAAATAAAACTTCAGATAGTTATGAGCTTATATCTTAACATAATCTTACCAGACATAATATTGAGTCTTTATCTAACTAAACATCTACAGTACACAATCTGAAAGAAAGTCTTAACTGTTGAATAATGGAAAATGTTTCCTAAGTTCTGGTCTGTTGAAAGAAGGAAAGCCATGCTATGCTCATCCTTAACCATAAAAGGCACTGAAAGTTGATTTGACTTCAGGATCAATTATCAACATCTCTAGTCTATTATTTGGTTTGTTGCTTTTTTGTGTGTCTTTTGGGGAAAGACTTTTAAAGTATTTCAAGGAGGTTATTTATTTACATATACTCTGCATAAAATTAAGATAGCTACGTAATGCAAATTAACTGTCTTAGTTAGCTAAGGTTGCTTTTACAAAATACCATAGACAAAATGGCTTAACCAGCTGAAATTTGTTCTCTTACAGCTATAGAAGCTGGAAATTCCAAGATCAAGGTCCAGCAGGATTCAGTTTCTACTGAGAATTCTCTACAGTTTTCAGAATGCTGCCTTCTCACTATGTTCTCACATGGCAGGAGAGAATCAGAGAAAGAAACAGAGAGATGGAGAGAGTAAGAAAGAGAATCTTCTTCTAAGGCAACAGTCCTATCAAATTAGAGCCATCCTTATTAATTATCCCCTAAAGTATTTATTTCTTTTTTTTATATAGTTTATTCTTGAGAGACAGAGCATGAGCGGGAAAGGGGCAGAGAGAGAGGGAAACACAGAATCTGAAACAGGCTCCAGGCTCTGAGCTACCAGCACAGAACTCAACACGGGGCTCGAACCCACAAACTGCGAGATCATGACCTGAGCCAAAGTTGAATGCTTAACTGACTGAGCCACCCAGGCCCCCTCTAAAATACCCATTCCTAGATAAGTCACATTAGGGATTAGGGTTTCCACATACAAATTTTGATGAGGATATACAATTTAGCTGATAACATTAATCAAACAAGTTTCTTAGAAATAATCTTCTGGATTATATAATACTATTTTCAACTGTTACTTCTTGATCTTAGAAAAAGTTAAATAAATAAATTAGTGTCTTGACTGAATATGATGAAGGCCAGAATCATGAAGTCTTGTTGACCCCAAGGTTGAGAAGCAAATGTTAGTAATTTTCTAAGCTGGAGGGGTTTCTTCCCAAATACTTGAGACCATGATCATTAATTTAACAGGTCTTTGCTAGTATAATTATGAGGTCTTGACCTCTGAAAGTTGAATGTCCAAATATGTGTTTCTTTACTTCTGCTGTGTTTGGAACTCGAGGTTTAAATATCTATCTTAAAAACTCTAAGTTTATCTTGACATTTTACTTAACAACAGGAGTCCGTTTCCCTCACCATAAAGTCCATTGGGTTTATGGAGGTTCCAGCAATCATCAAAGCCAGAGTCAAGCAATGAACTGGCAGAAAGCATGTTATGAAATTCTTCTGTCAAATCCACTAATAAAACAAGACCAATAAAAATGAATTCGTGTTTCTTTTTGCCCTTATTCTTACTTTGACTTTTACATTCTTTTGATCCTTATATCTATGACTGAACAATATCAGATTTGACTGTAGGACTTATAAACTGTTTTCTAAAGTCTCTGAAACAAAAAGCAGATATCTTCCTGTAGTGGTTTAGTATCCATTTACTGAGAGCAAAAGATGTCAGAAAATAATGCACCTAGCCTTTCTGCCTTCTGCATTCCAAGTCCTGAACAAATTTATATAACAAACTGAATTTCCCCATGAAAAAAAATTATTTCCTTTGCATATCTGAGGATGCAGACAAAAAAGTTAAAGTTACATTGAAAGATCTCAAATATTTTACCAGTTAACAACACTTTTTTGATTGAGGATCTGACCAGACAGAAGTTAAATTTTAAGCAATATTTATGAAAACACCATTTGCTATTGTAAATGGTGCTATTGATTTTCTATAAACATGGAAAACAAGTATAAAATCCTTAAATCAAATCCCAAAGTTAGTCATCTAAATGGCATTCTTTTATTTTGCTTTTTGTTGATCTTTTTTCAATTTTTTTTTCAATTTTTAAAAATTTTAATTCCAGGGGCGCCTGGGTGGCTTAGTTGGTTAAGCGTCCGGCTTTCACTTAGGTCATGATCTCGCGGTTCGTGGGTTTGAGCCCCGCGTCGCGCTCTGTGCTGACTGCCAGCTCAGAGCCTGGAGCCTATTTCAGAGTCTGTATCCTCTCTCTCTGACTCTCCCCTGCTCATGCTGTCTCTCTCTCTCTCTCCTAGAAATAAAATTAAAAAAATATTAAAAAAAATAAAAAATAAAATAAAACAATAAAATAAATAAAATAAAATAAAAATAAAATTTTAATTCCAGTGCAGTTGACATGCAGTTTATATTAGTTTCAGGGGTACAATGTAGTGATTCAACTATTCCATATATTGCTCAGTGTTTATCAAAATGAGTGCACTCTTATGTTTTAACCTATACTACAGTTTTATTTTATTTTTTAAAATATTTTGTTTTTAAGTAATTTCTACACCCCATGTGGGGCTCAAAATCACAATCCCAAGATCAAGAATCACATGTTATTCTGACAGAGCCAGCCAGGTGCCCCTAACCTACATTTTTAAATCTGAAGGAAAAAAAAGTCAAAATATCAGATTTAGTTTTTTTTATTTTCCTGCAGCCACTAACCAACTAAGGATACAACAAGTGCTGTCACTGTCAAACAGAAAGAGAACAAAAGGAGTTTAGATAATCAGTTCTGTCTAACCCATGTGGCTATCTCAACCATCTGACAAAACACGGCAAATAGGAATAGTAAAAAGGGAAAGGCACAAAAGAGATCAGAAAGTCCTGCAAAAAAAAAAATCAAATGTCAACCTTCTGTTTACCATTGATGGTGTATTTCTTCCTTGAGGTCTCTTTAGTTAGGTGTTTGTTTGTTGTTTATTTTTTTTTAATGTTCATTTTTGAGAGACAGAGACAGGGCACAAGTGGGGGAAGGGCAGAGAGAGAGAGAGAGAGGGACACAGAATCTGAAGCAGGCTCCAGGCTCTGAGTTGTCAGCACAGACCCCAATGCAGCTCTTGAACCCATGAACTGTGAGATCATGGCCTGAGGTGAAGTCAGACACTTAACTGACTGAGCCACCCAGGTGCCCCTCTTTAGTTAGTTTTATCTTGCATCTGGTATCTAACTAGGTTAAAGGTAGTCCCAGTGTATTAGCACCTATGTTTATTTCTTCACAGCAAGTAAGACCATTGAACCATGCCCACCAGCTCCAAACTCATATTCTTAAGTTTCATGGCTATGAAATACCCCTAAGTATTATTGTCCTTCTGAGTTCTCTGACCCAGAGACTCCCCACCATGCTCACTGTGCTGCTGAGCAACATCACCTAAACACCATCACCTAAACATTAATTTCCCTCTGTGATCTCCCTCTCCCCAAGGAGTTACCTTGTCCCCTTCCCCTTCCAGATGGTGGCCATGTGCTGCTGTCTCTGGAAGGTCTTCTGCTGTCCAAGTTTGTTATATATTATTGTTATCTCATGTTCCTGTCTATTCCTTGATCAGCCCCCAAATCCTCAAACTCACCACAGTTTCCTCAACTATGTCATATATTTATGGTAATTTGAAAAATAAAATTATGGTTGTATCTGGCTTATTAATACAAAAGAAAGGGCAATGTAAAACCCAGGTGGCAATATGTGTGATCTAGTAAATAATAAGTTTACATTTAATGGATCATAACTAAAAAAAGATTTATGATAAATTGTTTAAAAAATATATGTAGTTCCAAGTATAATTATAAGCGTTTTAACTTGATAGATCAATTGAAAGCAAATGAAAGAGAAATTAGATAAATTAACAATTATCTTCGACACATTTTGGAAAATTGAGGGGAGGGTCTATTTCCCTGTAATAGAATAATAATAGGAAAGCAACAGTTTAGAGGTTGGAAAACTTTTTCTGTGACGGTTGAGTAAATAATTTGGGTTTTGCAAGCTACATATGAGTTCTGTCTCTTACTCGTTTTCTGCTTCCTTTATCTCCTATTCTTCTCCTTTTTCTCTTCCCCCTTTTCTTGCTCCTCTTCTTCCTCCCAGTTATCCTACTCCTCCTCCTTCTTCTAGTTTTTCTTTTTTATCATTGCTTTAAAAAATATAAAAATCATTCTTAGCTCACTGGGCATACAAAAACAACAGCAGGTTAGACAAGGCTCATAGCTATCTCTGCCAACCTCTGATATAGATAAACAAAACAAAGCTAGTATTTTTACTATTTTCCAATCTACCATAATCTCTACTTATTTTCTATTTTCATGCCTTTGAATCTGCTGTTTCTGTCATCTGGACTGCCAATCTCTCTTCACTAATTCAAGCCACATATACTTTAAGACAAAATTTATATTCTACTTCTTCCAAGAAACTTATATGACAAACATATGGTAAAACTAAGATTTTTGTCATGAATATAATCATAGAAGTCTATGAAATATCAGATAATTTGTTATTTGCATTCACAATTCCAGACACCAGTATCAAGTTGCCTCGTGTACAACTTCTCCATAGCTTCACTGATCATGTTTCAATATTATAATTCTTTTAAAATCATGGCTACTATACTCTTAAATCTCAAAGTAAGTGGATCATATTGCATTGTTTTCGTATCAAGATTAATTCTACTAAATTAATATATTCATTGTGACTGGTGGCTTTAAAACAACTGAAGGAAATTTCATGTCTGCTTAGGATTCAGAAAACCACAAGAGAATGTCTCTATCAAACATTTTTCATTGGTCCACAGGAGAGATGGGATTGCAAGGCAAGCAAGTGCACTGAATCCCTAAGAGTGACAAATTGCCTAAAGAGAAAACTTCACCTTTCACAAAGCATATGAGGATGAGGTGATTGCCGTAAAACTAAGAATAAATCACATTAAATTTTAACAAATTCTGAAAGTCTGAGACTTGACTGGTATATAAATTTGTAAAAACTGAAATCCCTAGAAAGAAGTATATTTTGTACTGTACAAGTTTTTTCCATAAGCCTATCTCATGAAAATTTCAGGACAGGGCAGGAAACTGAAGAGAACCTCCCTCGGTAACACAGATATGTGGGTGACCAGTTACCCCTGAGGAACATATATAAAACATCTATGTACTTTCTCAGATCCTTCTCTTGTCAAAGGAAAAACCTTTAAGTTGCTGATTAAAGACATGAAATGCCACTGCTCCTAAGACTCAGGTAAAAACCCTATGTTTCTGGGGATGTGGTACAGGCACAATTCTGCTTGCTTCTGAGAAACAAAGAAGAATTCCTCCTGTCCCCAAGTCATAGACATATCCACTATTCCTGAGGGATGAGTAGAAAGGGAAGAATCACAATTTTCTACTCCTAGAAGAGGAGATAAATCTCTTAGACTCAAGATTCTACACTGATATAAAGCAGAGGCTGCTACTGGTGAAAAAGCAGGAAATACTCTTCTAGGCCAAGTCTATGAGAACTCCACCCCCGAGGCCCAGGACCAGAAAATTCACCTAAAAATTACTCTAGACCAGGATAGTAGAGCACCCTCCTCTCCTAACATGAACAGCAATCAACAGTAATCTATTTGTAGGAGAGGAGTGAGAATATGCAGAGATCCTCTATAGTGTAGACATGGAGGGACTGATGAAAGCTGAAGGTGGAAGAGGAACATTAAAAGAAACCCCCCAGCACTCCATGCTCCACGCCTACCACAAGATAACAGCAGCTCATCACTATTGGAATTCAACACCTGTGGTGCAATAAAGATTAAAATACCAACAAACAAACCCAAACCCAGGTCAAGTATTGACAAAATAGAGTCAACTCTCCATACTAACAACCTGACAGAAGAAATGTCCTCATTTCTGAGATAAAATAATTTTTGCTTCAATCTTTACTGTTCTTCAGTACACAATATCCGGTATTTGGTCAAAAATTATGACCAAAAAAGCAGAGAAAAAAATTCATTGTCAAAAGATAAACCCATCAATAAAATTGGACTCAGAGATGTTCCATATGGTGACACTATCAAACAGCATTGTTATAAGTACAATTAATGTTAGCAGATCTTCTAGAAAAGGTGAACTATATATAAAAACAAATAGGAAATTTCAGTAGTGATACTGAAAGTATAAAATGTGAGTCAAAAGAAATGCTATAATTTTTACAAGCATAATATCAGATATGGAGAATTCCTTTGACATGTTTATCAACATACTGGACACAGGTGTAAAAAAAAAAGTGAACTTGAAGATAGGTCAATAGAAATCACCCAAGCTAAAATGAAGAAAAGAGAAATCAAATAGAATATACATGAAGTGAAGGACAATATTAAATGAACTAAAATAAATCTAAATGCCAAAAAAGAAAAGAAAACTATGTAAAAGAAATAACTGAATACAACCAGATTTTCAAAAACAGAGATAAAAATTATAGCAGAGTTCTCATCGGACTATATAAACCAAAAAACAATGGAATGACATTTTTAACACACTTGATAGAAAAAAATTCTTCTCACAACAGTATACCCAGTAAAACATATACACTTTTTAATATTTAAGATAAAAAATTTTTCAGGAAAAAAGTCATTACCAGCAGACCTTCCCTTCAATAAATGTTACAGGAAATTCTTCATTCAGTAAGACTATGAAACTAGATAGAAATCTGAATTTATACAAATAAATGAAAAGTGCTAAAAAAATAAAAATAAGGTAAAAATAAGGATTTTTTTTCTGATCTATGATGACTTTAAAAGATACAAGACTATTGGGCACTTGTGTGGCTCAGTTAACTAAGCATGACTTGGGTTCAGGTCATGATCTCAGGATTCATTATTTCGAGCCCCATATTGGTGAGTTTAAGCCACACTTTGGGTGAGCTCATGCCATGCTTCAGGTGAGCCTGAATCCCACTACAGATGAACACAAGCCCCACTTCCAGTGAGCCCCACTTCTCTCTCTCTCTCTCTCTCTCTCTCTCTCCTCTCTCTCTCTCTCCTGCTGCTGCTCATGGGATTCTCTCTCTCTCTGCCCTTCACTCACTTGCAACCTCTCTCTTTCTCTCCCTCTCAAAAACAAACAAACAAACAAACAAACAAACACAGAACTGTCTAAACCAAAAATAGTAATAATGTATTATGGGATTTTTTTTTGTTTATTTATTTATTTTGATAGAGAAAGCAGGAGGAACAGGGAGAGAGCGAGAAAGATTCTCTCTGTACTGTCAGTGCAGAGCCAGACATGGGGCTCAATCCCACCACTGTGAGATCATGAGCTGAGCTGAAATCAAGAGTCAGACACTTAACTGACGAAGCCACTCAGGAGCCTCTGTGACATTTATATTGTATGTAAAAGCAAAATGTATAACAAGGATAACATAAAAGATAAAATAGAGGAACAAAAAAAAAACTCCATCTGAAGATAAATTATGATAAATGAAGATGTATGTGGCAAATCCCAGACTTTTTAAAAAAAGATAAAGGAAAAAAGAGAGTGCTAATAAGCCAAAAAAGGGGGAAAAAACAAAATCATAAAAACAATTGATTAGTCCAAAAAAGAGCAGTGAAAGAAGGACAAGAGAGACAAACAGATACAACAGAAAGCAGATAGCAAAATGGTAGATAAATAGCAGTCTTATTATTAAACTAATAATTATATTAAATGCAAATAATCTAAACACTTAAATTAAAAAGCAGGCATTATCAACTTGGGCGAAAAAGAAATAGCCAATTGTGTATTACCTACAAGAAACCTATTTGACAAAGTCAAATAAGTTAGAAGTAAAAGAAAAGAAAAATATGTATGATTCAACACTGATCAAAACAAAGTTGGAATGATTAAAGTCACATCAAAATAAATATCAGAATGAGTAAAAATTAGGGAAAAGAAAGATATTACATAGTTGTATAGAAGTCAATTCATCAAGGAGACAGATGTACCTATACATCTGTACCTAAATGTACCTATACCGAAGACAGAGCTCTAAAATACACAAATCAAAAATTAATAAAATTAAAAAGAGAAATAGACAAATTTATTATTAGACTCCACTTCTCTCTGAATCACTGTTAGTACAAATGAGAATATCCATAAAGATACAGACAACTGGACAGTGCTATAAACCAACTTGACCTAACTGACATTTATACAACAATTCATCTAAAAATGGGAGAATAAATTGTTTTTTCGTATGTTCATGGAACCTCCACAAAGATAAACTAGGATGTAAAACAAACATTAAGAATTTAAAAAATTTAAATCATACAGAACATGTTTTATAATTACAATAGAACTAACCTAGAAATCAGTATGAGAAAAATGCCTGGAAACTACTCAAATGTTTATAACTTATGCAACACTTCTAAGTAACCTTTGGCCAATGACAAAAACATAAAGGAAATTATAAAATGTTTTGCAATGACTAAAAAGAGAACACAACACATCAAAATTTGTGGAATGAAGCTAAAGCAATACCTAAAACATAGTTGCTAGCGTTAAATGCCTCAATTTAAAAAGAACATACATCTGCAAATCCGTATTTTAAATTTCCACCTGAAGAAACTGAAATAGAAGACCAAATTACATACAAAACAAGAAAAGGGAAATAATGAAACACCATATATATATATGGTAATAAAATGTCGAATTTGGTTCAAATCATTTACTTTATTCTCAAATACACATTTTCTTTAAAATTATCATCAAGGGGCACCTGGGTTGCTCATTCAGTTGAGCATGGGGCTCTTAATTTCAGCTCAGGTAATAATGTACAAGTCGTGGTATCCAGCCCCATGTTAGGCTCCTTGCTGAGCATGTGGCCTGCTTGGGACCCAAGCTCTCTTCCTCTCTCTCTGCCCCTCCACCAGTAGTGTACACAAATCTCTTTCTCTCTCTCTCTAAAATAAATTTAAAAATAAAATAAAATAATAAAATAAAAAACAAAAGCTACATTAATAAACACAACCTATGATTTGGCACATTTTATTACTGGAAAATAATCTAATCTTAGCTAAAATCATTTAAACTTGGTTTAAATATTTTGGCACTTAAGAATGAAAGACTTTCACTTGGTATTAATTAACATAATTTTGTCTGGAAATATAAATGTCCTTTTTGACATTTTAATTTCTAAAACCTTTCTTTAACTCTAATAGATTACTATGAGTAATTAAAAATTATTATATTTATTAATGACATGTTTTAGATCATACAAAATTGTTTGTTTCAATTTCATCTTCTAATGGAATTAAGTAGCACATTCCCCATTCTGAGATTCTAATTACCTGACACATTAATAAATACAGTTGTAAGAATCACCAGACTGTATCACCAGCCACCATTTGTTAAACTGCTGGTAAACAAGATGATTTATCATCAAAGTCTCTAGCTATACAAGAAGCAGCAAAGAGAGAAGCATGATGATTAAACCAACTAAGAAGAAACCAAAAGGAATATTAAGTCAGAGAAGAATTTGAATTTTAAAATGTATTTATAAATAATACTAAATTTGAAATGACTGAGATTTTGCTCTCATTATTAATTCAATCTGAATCTACCTCCAAAATTCCAGTTACCTCTAATTCTAAGAATGATAGCATTGTTTTTCTTTCTCATAACCTCAGTTCTCATTGAAGATATGTGCTGATCAGCTTTTCCATTCTTGACCTTTCATTTTCATCTAGTCTATATTATAAGAAAACATACAGTTTTTGAATGGTATAAGACCATTTAAAGATATGGATCCAGAACACTCTGATCATTTTTTCTCTTCCTTAGTTCAGATAAGCTTTATAGCCATTTGTTTTTCAAAGGTGTTAATGTTATCAAAAACAAAAGCCATAGGAACTCCAAAGCATGGTAGATCACAGAAACATTTTGTATTTCTTCTTATTCTTTCCTATATATGAGACACCATACTAAGGTTCTTTTGATGGAAATATTATATTGTATTTACTCCAAAACAATATGATAACAGGTAGTATCTCTTTTTTATGGCATAGCTTTTTTACAACCTTGTGTGTATTCAACAAATATTAATTATCTATTAATAATTTTGAAATTACCAAGGTAGTGATTTCTACATAATTTCTAAAATGTTAATTCATCTCTGGCCCGAAATGTTTTCTTTCAATTTCTATACTTAACTTAAAAGTTATCATGCAGTCTCAGTTTTTTGTTTTATTGCTGTTTTGTAAATCGTACATAGCCCATGGTCAAAAACAGTGTAACTCTAACCTAACATAAAAAATAAACTTGAGTGGGTCTGCAGGACAGGGAGTCTAACCAGAACAGATGAAATTAAAAGGAAAAGGTCTATGAATTTACTAGGTGGTGAAAATTAAAGGATAGGAGTACCAAGAGGTGAGTGGTCAATAAAGATAAATGCAAGAGAGAAACCAAAAAGAATAAAGTAACAAAGGATGACACTAGGTCTAGAAACTATATTATAGGTAGTAATCATGGGAAAATTTTCAGAAGAGAAGACTACTTGAAAAGAACTTCCAAAGGTACCCATATTTAATATCTGATTATTACTGATATAAGTTGGAGAAATAATTCAATATACATTCATTCAATATTAACAATTAAGAATGTAAGCGCAAAGAGCATGATATTCAGACAGTTGTGGGCATAGTGATAAACTCTTCAGATTAAAGAAGGGAGACTTCTCAAGATGGGCAACATTAACAAGTTTATTCCATAACCTAGAAACACCTACATTATTATTGAGGTACTTTGAAAGAATTGGTACCAGTATGAGCCAAAGCATTTTTTGTTTCAATATATCTGCTAAGTTGATTTGGCTACTATTTAATGCAGATGAGCCAAGAAAGCTACTGAATTACTTTGATTGGTATTAAGTTTTCAATACCTTCTATGAGTGTACTACTATTAAAACTAGTCACAGGTGTCTGGCTTTGCACTTTTTCATTTTTTTACTGGAAAATTTATGTCTTCTGGCTCTTAAATAAATTAAAACCATCTACCACTGGAAAAGCTACTAGTTTATAAAACAAATAAAATATAATTAAATAACATTTTCATGAAGAATAATCATACACTTTCAACAATGGATCATTAGTCTCATCTAACAAAGTTAAAGTGTTTGTGAATTTTTTATTTAATAATATTTTGAGCAAAATCACAATATCAATTAAATTTGTACTGAACCTTTTAAACTTTCATAGTATCTATAGTTCCAGGGTTATGAGTATCTTGATAAAGTAGAAACCTTTTTTTCAGTTTCTTGCCCTTCTTTTTCCTGTAGGTAGCCCTCAGCTTCCATCTTCCTTAACAAGAGTCAACCTATAATAACCAGAAATTATATAAAAACAATGACTTAATAACATACCCAAAATATTTTCTTATGTAACTTTTATAGACAACCAATTAGTATTCTGAAAGGTAGACTGAAAGTGCATTTGTTTAAAATCTTTATTTTTAAATGATACTTTAAATTTTTTTCTACCTATCCTATTAGAAACATTTATATAGTTGAATAGCTGGAATTACATGTTTTCTGAGTTTGTTTCAGCTCAATATTGTGAATAAGGTAGATTAAAACTACTTTGGCTTAGCTTGTCAGAGGAGGGAAAACAATAACAAGTAAGCAAATTAGAGAGATAATTTTATATATTTATATTGTAGGTAGTAAAAAATAAAAGTAAATAATGTGTTAAAGAGATCCTAGGTCCTTCTTTAGATGGAAATTATGAAAAGCCTCTCTGAGAAGGAGATATCTCAGGTGAACAAAAGGCAAACTCTCCTATGTGAAAATTAGGAGAGGGGTGCCTGGGTGGCTCAATCCATTAAGCGTCTGACTTTGGCTCAGGTCATGATCTCACAATACATGCGTTTGAGTCCTGCGTCGGGCTCTATGCTGACAGCTCACAGCATGAAGCCTGCTTCAGATTCCGTGTCTCCCTCTCTCTTTTTCTCTCCCCTACTCACGCTCTATTACTCTCTGTCTCTTAAAAATAAATAAATATTGAAAAAAAGATTTTTAAAGATCAGGAGACAGAATGTTCCAAATAGAAGATATATGCATTTCATTAGACTTCTGTGAGGATTAAAGGCAATAATAATACAAAGTGCTTTACACAGTGGCTGATAAATAGAAATCATTCTATAATCAGTAACTCTAATCAAAAGGAAAATGTTTATCAAAGATTCCTATAACATAATTCCTACAAGGGGCATCTTTGAACATAAAAATCACATAGTATATAATTTGCATCTATTATTCTCATCACTTTGTAATAGGTTATTAAGAACTATGGCAATAGATTATTAAGGACTATCGCATTAAGATCGATGGCATTCTTGAAATTTTAACTATTAACCCCAGAAAATAATGTATGGGTGAAAAACCCCTATGACCAGAAAAGCAAATATTGAACAGGCCAAGAGAAAAAAATTCAAGGAAAATGAGAAGAAAAAGGGGAAATGGTTCTAGATCAGAGGAGAGAAGAAAAGAAGATTTTAGGAACTGTGCCCCAAAGAAAGAGATTATGTAAGATAGAATCCAGTCCCTGATTATCTATTAACTCACTCTACATAAAAAGAAGGATGAAAATAAGATGGGGAGTTATAACGCAATATGCCAGGTATTTTTAGTATATTGTATGATTTATCCCTTACTCCAATCCTATTTGAACTACTTTGTATCTCCACTTAACAACTGAACAAACATAACTATATAAGCTTTTCTTAACAGGGTTGACTAGATGATCTCAAAGTTTCCCATATAATTCTAAAAGTCCATGATTCCGATAATAGGAAAAGAAAATTATCTGTGTAAGTATATATTATAAATATAAAGGTCTTTAAAAATAACTGGTCATATGGCTTATCAATCTTTATATAAAGAGGTTTCAAGAATATTCTGCAAGGAATTATAGTCCTAAAAACAAAACTCAGTTTCTTGATGGATGGATGAAGAATGGAATATTCAGACAGAGAAGATCAGGAAAGAGGCCCTAGGAGATTTGGGGGAAATTTTGAACAGCCATCCAAACTAATCAAGTTTTATCCAAACCAAATATCCAGGCCTTTTGAAGTTTGCCAGTTACTAATCAAAACCCCACTAAGCACTTAGTATCTCAGACAGTTTTAAATAACATCAAACCAACTATCATGTTATACACTGAGTTAAGCCAAATCTCGATTTTGTCTTACAGTTACACAGCCACAGAAAATTTGTCTAAAGTTATGCTCACCAAGAAAAAATTTAAGATACTTTTAGTTATTCTTATGTTATTTCACTCTTAAAATCACCCCAGTTATCTTTAAAAGGGGTTAAGAAAACCAGCTTTCCATAATAAAATGAATTATTAATAATAACTAGAAAATTAATAGTAAGACTTTACAAGTATTGTTTTATACTCTATTGCAAACACTGTAAAAAAATTAAATTTACTAATGATGAAATGAAAGCCTTAATTGCCCAAGGTTCTTATATTATGTTGTAGCACTGGACAAATTTTGAACCTAAAATAAATTGGTAGTAGTACTACTTTTATCTTAATGCATTTCATTCTTTTTTCAAATTATAACAATATTTTGTGACAGTAAAACCTGTGATATCAATCAACTTTCTGCAACTATGGTATAAACCAGCTTGTTGGCCAATTCTCCTTAAAAAGATCTTAGAAACTCTCAACAAAATGATGAAAAGTATTGCAATATAATCTACACATATTTTATTGACTTAATTTGACATGAAATAAATATCTTACCACAAAATGCTACTACTGTCATTTTTTCCACTTTTAATGAACTCATTTCTTTTCCTTGAAACAAAATTAATGAAATGTCAGAATGGAAAAACATTCAGTTCCGCTAAAGAAAAAATAATTTACTCTTACTGAAATACACATGTTCTCTTGCTCCCCCATGCAAGTTCTATATATACATTATGATAAAATGAGAAAAAAAGAAAAACAGAGCCTATTCATTTGAGTGTGTGTAAACTTATCTAGAAAGGAAAAGGAAACAGCATTGGAATTCAGAGACAATGGTGGTCATGTTGCTATTTTTCCATCAGATCATGGAAGATGGCAGAGCTCAGATGATACCAATTACATGCCTCCTAGCCACTTGCTATTATATTTTTATATTTGAATTTCTCTACACAGTATCTTCCAATATTTCCTAGTTTATTTATTACGGACTTGTTGGTTGCTAATTTCTATTTGATTCCACTGGAATAAAAAATTCATGACACCAAACACCTTACTTCACTCTTTTATTCAGCATGTATCCTCAAATGGTTGGAAAATAATTGGTCTTATCTGTCAATGAATGAAGGCATTACTAGCCACCAACAAAATTGAGAGCCATGTAACTTAAAATATGTAAAAAGGAAAAAGAATAAACTAAACCTTGATCACACGAAAAAAAATTTAAATGAAGAAACAAAAGATGATGGCAAAAATAAAATGAGATCGAAAAAATATAAGCAAGTATTTTAGCTATTCCAATAAATATAAAAAGGTTGCTTTCTCCTACCAAAAGATAACCAAACTTTTTGTCAGTTTTTAGTTATTATCAAAAACTCATCCAAAACAATAGCAGTGAAAGTTTAAAAATAAAAGAATAACAAAATGTAGAAAAATAAGATCAGATATTTAATACTAGATATTAGGGATTAAATAATTCATATAAGATAAAGTAAAGTTTAATGCTTATGATTGAAATAGAAAAGGGGAAATATCACAACATATTTGTAAATGATACAACCCATCAAGAAGATAGAACAGTAACAAACTTTTAAGCAACAAACAACATGATTTTTTTAAATTAAGAACTCCTTATATAAAAAGATTAACTTGGTTAAAATATAATTATAGGAAAACATTTTATCATATATTTTTCAGATTTTTTCATAGTAGTAAAGGACACATATTAGTCAAATTAAATTAACTGATTAAATCTATGTACATAAAACAGTACATAAGAAACAGAAAACATACATTCTTATGTTCATAGAACTTAAAAATATACATTTATTTTAGGAGCACCTGGATGGCCCAGTCAGTTAAACGTCCAACTCTTGGTTTTGACTCAGATCATGATCTCACAGTTCCGTGAGTTTAAGCCCCATGTTGGGCTCTGAGTTGGCAGTACAGAGCTTGCTTAAGATTCCTGGTCTCCTCTCTCTGTCCCTCCCCCATTTACACTATCTCTGTCTCTCTCAAAATAAATAAACTTTAAATATATATATACAAATTTTATTACATATCATTTTTAAAAATCTAAAATTTAAAAATGGAGGGAGTTCATAGGCCTATTTTAAATAAAATCCGATAAAAATGTATATTAAAGAATAAAAAATTGAACAAATTTTTTTAAACAAAAAAATTTTCCATGAATCCAAAATTTTAAAAAATTAAAATTACCCAAAAAGAGGGGACCTCAGGGGCTCAGTTGGTTATACACCCAACTCTTGGTTTTGACTCAGGTCACGGTCTCACAGTTTCATGAGTTCAGGCACTGCATCGTGCTCTGCACTGGCAGCACAGAGCCTGCTCAGGATTCTCTGTCTCCCTCTCTCTCTGCTCCTTCCCCACTTTCACTGTCTCTCTCTCTTTCACAAAATAAATGAATAAACTTAAAAAAAATACCCAAAAAGTAATTAGAAACATCACACTAACTCATATGGCACACAGTTAAAATAGGACTCAGATGATAATTTATAGCTGAAATGCATTTATTATCAAATAAAACTTAAT
Source organism: Proteles cristata cristata (assembly GCA_017311185.1). Lineage (NCBI taxonomy): Eukaryota > Metazoa > Chordata > Mammalia > Carnivora > Hyaenidae > Proteles > Proteles cristata. Next base: position 376,998 of record JAESUZ010000827.1, read on the forward strand.
AAGCAGATATTCACTTTGAGAAAAAGGTAAAAATAATATATAACAAACCAAAACAAGAAAGAATAGCATTAATAAAAGGAGAGTTGTAATTATTGAAAGAGAAAAGAAATAGAAAAGATAAAGGAAATGGACAAGAAAAACTATAAAATCTCCCTAAAAATCATAAAATACGTTATAAATATAAAAGCCTATTATAATTTTTAACAGTTGGGACAGTTTTCATGGCTGTAGTTTATCCCAGTTTTAAAAACAAATACTTCATGTTTATTGAACTACTCTGAACTATAGAAAAAGAAAACTTCTCTAGTCTATTTTATTAAGGTAGAACACCTTAATTTTAAAATCCAATTAAAGATAACCGACAAGAAAGAAGAGAGAGAAGAAAGGAAAGAGAGTGAGAGGAAGGGAGGGACTGAGAAATGGAGGAAGCAAGGGAGGAATGCTGGCATAAGAGTAAACATATTCATTTTTCTTAAACTGTCAAACTGTTACCAAGGAGCTTCTTCATTTCACATCGCCATCAACAATGCATGAAAATTCCAATTTCTCCACATCCCCATCAATACCTTTTATTGTCCTTTTTTTTTTAAGTTATCACTGTCTGTGAATGCAGAATTGTATCTTACTGTGGTTTGATTTACATTAACTAATGATTACTGATTTTGAGCATCTTTTTATGTTCTTACTGAACACTTTTGTATCTTCCTTGGAAAAAACCCTTTTCATATTTTTTAACTGAATTATGCTTTTACATTGTTGAGTTGTAAGAATTCTTTATATATTCTGAATACTGATCACAAATGATGAAGTTCAATTTACATATTTTGTTGTTGCTAGTGCTTTTGGTGTTATATTTAAAAACTGTTGCCTAATCTAAGGTTACAAATATTTATGCCTCTGTTTTCATCGAACAGTTTTACAACTTTAGCTCTTACAGTTAGATCTATGAAGCATATTGAGTTAAATTTTGTATACGGTATAACATGTAAGTATAAATTCATTTCTTTACAAGTAGATATCCAGTTGTCCCTACACAAATTGTGGAAAAGACTAGTCTTTCCCCATTGAGGTGTCTCAGTACTTTTGTCAAAAGCAATTGTTTATAAATATAAAGGTTTATTTCTAAACCCTTGATTATACTCTATTAATCAATAGGTCTATACTTAGGCCAGCATCACACTCTTTTAATTATTGTAGCTTTATAATAGGTTTTAAAATTGGAACTATGGATCCTTCAACTTTATTTTTCTTTTTCAGGATTGTTTTGGCAATTTGGGGTCTTGGATTCCCATATCAGTTTTAGGATCATTTTGTAAATTTCTGCAAAAAAGGCAGCCAGAATTTTGATAAAATATATTGACCCTTTAGATAATTTGGGGCATATTTCCATTTTAACAATATGAAGTCTTCTGATAAAACATGAGGTGTCTTTTTATCTATTTAAGTCTTCTTTAATTCCTTTCAATGACATTTTGCAGTTTTCAGTTTACAAGACTCATACTTCTTTTATTAAATTTATTCATAAGAACTTTATTCTTTTTTGATACTACTATAGATGAAATTTTTAAACTTTATTTTTAGATTTTTCATTGATAGTATATAGAAATACAATTATTTTTTGTATGTTAATTTTGTATCCTGAAACCTTGCTATACTCATATGTTACCTATAGTGTGTGTGTGTGTGTGTGTGTGTGTGTGTGTGTGTGTATTCCTTAGGGTGTTCTATACACAAGATCATGTCATTTGCAAATAGAGATACTTTTATTTCCTCCTTTCCAGTTCAGATGCCTTTGATTTCTTTTTCTTGCTTAATTATTCAGGCTAGAACTTCGAGTACTATGTTTAATAGATGTGGTAAGAATTGAAATCCTTAACTCATTCCTGACCTTAGTGTCAAAGCTTTCAGTATTTAATGAATTTATGATGTCACCTTTGAATTTTCCATAGATATCGTTTATCAGAGTGAGAAAATTTTCTTCTATTTCTAGTTTGTTGTGTGTTTTTTATCATAAAAGATTGTTGGATTTTGTTAAATTCTTTCTCTGCATATACTGAGATGATCATATGGGCTTTTTGTCCTGTGTTATATTAATGTGCTATATTACACTGATTAAATTTATTAAACCAACCTTACATTCTTGGGCTAAATCCCACCTGGTTACCATGTACAATCCTTTTCTTATGTTACTAGATTGTTTGGTAGTATTTCTTGAGGATTTTTGCAACTATAGTCATGGGGAATATCTGCAGTTTCTTGCTTGCTTGTTGCTTGCTTGCTTTTTTTTAAGTGTTTACATTTTGAGAGAGAGAGAAAGAGCACATGAGCAGGGGAGGGGCAGAGGGAGAGAAAGAATCCCAAGCAGGCTTTGTGCTGTCAGTGCAGAATCTACATGGGGCTCAATCCCATGAATGGTGAGACTATGACCAAAATAAAGAGTTGGATACTTATCTACTGAGCCCTCTAAGTGTCCCTGTAGTTTTTGCTTTTCTTATTATGTCTTTGTCTTGTTTTGATATGAGAGTAATACAGATCTCACAGAATGAGTTGGGGAGTATTGCTACCTTGTCTATTTTTTTTTAAATATTTGTGAAGATTGATGTTAATCTGTCTTTAAATGTTTGGTACCAATACCAGTGAAGCCATTTGGTCCTGTGCTTTTCTTGAAAAATTTGTTAACTAATTCAATCTCTTTACTTGCTACAAGTCTACTCAGATTTTCTATTTCCTCTTGAATTAGTTTCAGTAGTTTATGTCTTTCTAGCAATTTGTTTATTTCAATTAGATTATCTCATTTGTTGGCATACAAATATTCTTAGTATTCCCTTACACTCCTTTCAATTTCTGTAAGATCAATGGAGGTATTTCCACTTCTATACCCAATTTTAGTAATTTCGGTCATCTCCCTAGTCTTTGGTCAGTCTAGCTAAAAGTCTGCCAACTTCATTGCCTTTTCAAAGAACAAACTTGAACCAACTTTTGCTTTTGTGGATTTTGTCCTTTATTTTTCAATTCTCTATTTTATTTATTTGTTCTCTAATCTTTATTATTAAAGATAATAATATCATCTTCTGTTTCATTTGTTTTAGTGTGTTCTCCTTTTTCCAGTGTCTTAAAATTAAACACTAGGAAGGATGCCTGGGTGACTCATTTGGTTGAGCATCAGACTCTATTTCAGCTCAGGTAATAATCTCAGAATTGTGGGATCGAACCCTGCATCAGGCTCTGCACTGAGCATGAAGCCTGCTTAGGAGTCTCTCTCTCTCTCTCTCTCTCTCTCTGACCCTCTCCTCCACTCACACACTCTCTCTCTCTCACTAAAAAAAATGGAATGCTAGGTCATTGATTTTAAATCATTTTTTATACAGACAATTCAGCTATACATTTCCCTCTCAGCTATGTTTTGGCTGCATCACATAAGTTTGGTATGTTGTAGAACTGTTCTTATGAGACATAAATGTGTGTCCCCTTCAGAAAGTAATTATCAAGTAATGAAGATTCACAGGGCTCTATGTTTAAACTAGCACCAATACTGACACTTAATAAAACTAATATTTTCATTCAAAAAATTTGCAGATTTAAATTTGGCCAGTATTCAATTATCCAGATTAATATTCTATTCACATGAAACTTCCTACAGTCCATACTGTCACTGTCTCCTGAATACAGAGAAAAACTTAGGGAAAAGAGTTTGACAAATATCTCCACCTCCAGAGTCAGTTAAAACTTTATTTGATATTTCATTCCAATTTGGAATTTTAAGGTAGATATGACGATGTTGGTTAAGTATCCAGACAGACCAATGTGATAAAGGTAGACAGATTTCTTATTTTATGTCCATACTTTTCTCACAGATCTCTCCATTTTACTGCCTTCTGTCCTGGTTCATATCACTAGGGGAAATAGTATAGTATAAAGAGCTTAAGACTTGTGACTTGTGTTCTAAGAAGTATTTGTATTTCATCTTCTGAGAAAAAGATTACTCTTGAAAAGTCCAGTTGTTTTTTCAGAGTATCTGGGGAAACCCTGATAAGATATACTAAAAACAAAGCAATCAAAATTGAAGTGCCAAGAATTTTTTATTTCAAAATATTTGTTTACCTTTACTGCTGAAAATGGACCTTTTCTAAATCACAATTTTATTAGCTGCAACTCAAGATGGCTGTTTTAGAGCACTGGGAAATTATAAGAATTTCTAATAGCCACATGGGTCATTGTCTTTATCTTTAACTGGAAAAAAAAAAAGAAAGAAAAGCCTACCAGTCACTTTTTGATTCATCATTCCCACTAGACTTCTAAGACTTTTCCTCATGAATATACTATTTATGGCTTGGAAACATTTTCTATTTTCTAATGTGGCTTGATTTCTTTTGAGGTTTAACATTTTTAATGGGTTTTGTCTTTTTCTTTATTCTCAGGAACACTCCCTTTCTTGGCCAAGATTTACCTATTATTTTGTAAGAATTCACTTGGTTTTTATTCCCTCTAAGTAGCCTCTTTTATATATACTAAGAAATTTGATCAATTAGAATACCAGTTTCAAAATTTATGAAACTTGGAATTTTTTGCTTAGTCTTTTATTTCTAGTAACTGGCTATTCTTCTAAGTTTTGTAATCTATAAATCAGGAGGAAAATGTATACTTTCATTTCTCTCATTGAGTCCAATTTGGTTCCCAGAACCAGTCCTCTTACCCACAGAAGTATAATGCAGTCTTTTCATTTCCTTTACTTCATTCCTTGACCCAATTCAAAACAAAAATGTAGTCTTTCAAGTCTTTTGAACATATTTTACCTAATACGTTATCTGAAAATAATATAAAGAAGTTTTCTTCCCAAGCAAAAGGGGACACAAGGGCTAAAACTTGCACTGGGATTTAATTTTCTATTCATTAGACCTTCATGCCTTCTTCAATTATTATGTCTAACCCTAAACCCATTGACATTATTTACCTAGATTCTCTTACAATACATGTGTGGAAATTACAACTTGCAGAAGCCAAATAATTCTGATTGTTTTCGAGTAAGGTACACCTGTATTTCAACTCCTAAATCATGCAGTGTTCAATGTTTTTGTTATCTACCCCAAAGAAAGAAATCAAGATAAATGAGTATATAAATTAATTATTTGGTTCTGTTAAGTCCAGTTAAGGATCACAGAGCTAAAGACAGGCAAAGTAATGGAGGATTATTAAAAACTATTACTCTAATTTGCAAGATACACTAATATTCAAAAACTTTCTCATATTGGGGTGCCTGGGTGGCTTAGTCGATTAAGCGTCCGACTTTCGCTTAGGTCATGATCTCCCGATTCGTGGGTTCGAGCCCCGCGTCGGGCTCTGTGCTGACTGCCAGCTCAGAGCCTGGAGCCTGTTTCAGTCTGTGACTCCCTCTCTCTCTGACCCTCCCCTGCTCATGCTGTCTCTCTCTCTCCTAGAAATAAATAAAAATTAAAAAAAAATTAAAAAAAAAACTTTCTCATATTATCTTCTAAATAAATAAAAAAATCTTTGTCTTGTGCCATATTTAGACCTTCACACTTATATTGAAATGTCAGCAATTCTAAAACATGAGATATTTAAATAAAACTTTCAAACAAAAGAAACCTTAGAGGTCGAATCAAACATTTTTAAATGAATAAATGGAAATGCAGAAGGCCAAAGTCTTGTTGAGATCACACATCATTAATAGTAGATATCTGATTTGAACATAAATTGCTAAAATCCTACCAGTGTTCTTTCTCACCATGCTTCTATTGTACAACAAAGTGTCTCTTAATCTTAGAATATGTTTCACACATAGAAAGCATGAAGACATAATGAGGAAAATAACTCCAAATGAAATTTTTCACTATTAGGTCACAGTTTTATGCATTTTGCTAGAATAAAAATACTCAACAAAAATAAGAAACAATACTCTTGAAATTGCAGCTATTTCTAACTATAAGTTAGAAGTGTTTTAAAGAATCTTAAACCTTGCTTCTTTAGACTCTTTACAAAGTTGACTAAACTTAAAATTATGTAGGTCTGCCTCCTACTTCTTTGCCTGTGTCTGCTCTTTTGAAATACAAATTATAGAATTCTTTCTCATGACCTGAAGCAGAACAACTCAAATAGACTAGTGTGAAGTATAACTCCATAATTATTACTTACCTATAGTGTTCATGTGTTATACAGTATGTATCCTTACTTTGAAGACAACAATTCTACGTTGGCAGGCTGTTTCCATTAAAAGGAAAACATTTATTATTCTTGGGCTTGTACTGAGGAAAACACATTTTAGAAAAATTATTTTTCCCCACCATAGTTCCACAATTTTGCCTACTACTTTGGCTTAAACTTGGAACCACAAAATTAAAGTCTAATGTTTCTAGTTCTTTCATTTTAATTTTATTTCTCTGGACTTCCCACAATCCTTTCTAATCATTTCAGCTATGGCAATTTTACCAACTGTGATAATGCCTCCTCAAATATTCAGGTTTTGTGTGTGCAGTTATGTTATTCCAAGGGTGTGGCACATTTGCTTGCCATATCTAGCCTGAGATTTCTCAATAGGCCTTCTTTTAACCTTATAGTTGTTAACTTAAAGTACTACTTCTTGTGAAAATGTTGGTTCAGTCCAAACAGTCCACTATAATTCTCCTACTCTATACTTTAGCATTCTTCTTTGTCAGAGAGAAGATTTTAAATATAAAAAAACAAGCTTCCATTTGCCTTTAACTTTCAATATTACATCTAAGAGAAATCATAAACATGATTCCATAATATTTAGTGTTTATTATATAGATATACATTTTTAAATATCCTAAAGATAGACCTATCAAATAAAAACATGTTGGATATTTCTAAATCAAAAACAAGGTAAAAATATTTGTCAAACCAAGAGACTCAAAGTATCTAAGGTTCAACTTAGGAAATAAAAGTCAAAAATCAAATTATCAGCAGAAAAACTATAGATGCATTTAAGCTTCATGTTTCAATAAAGACCTTGAGATTCAAAATACTAATAGCAACTGCTGTTCAAGACTGGCTTATGAGTTCAAAGAAATACATTTCATAAGCTACTGGAGCCTACTACTTCATTTGGCAGAATTCATAAATGCACTGTGATGCTTGTCACCGTAGTCAAACTATAGAATGACAGAGAAGAAGGAGGCAGGGAAATCTGAAGATGAATGACTGAGGATTTCCCATGTTGCTACTCTCTCACTCTTCCCCTGGGACTCAAAGCAGCAAAACTGCCCTGATATTCATGTGTCATTTTCAAATGCAGTGTGACCCACTGCATCTGACATCTTTCCTGGTAATAGAAACCTGGTTATCTAGCCCAGTGAGCACTAGGAAGAAGTGAGATTAGACTACAATGCTGCATGTCTCACAGACACACACCTGGAAGAAAATTCAAAATCCAGGAGCTTTATAGAAAGACCATTCTGGAATGTTACATAGATTCAAAATATTTCTGAGAGGCTCCTGGTCAAATTATGGGAAATTAAACATTGTCAAGATAATAATCATAATAATTCAAATCTGTAAAATATCCTTAAATGCAATCATTAATAAAACAACAATGAATGGGGCTCCTGGAGGCTCAGTGGGTTAAGCACTCGACTTCAGTTCAGGTCATGATCTCACAGTTAGTGGGTTTAAACCTCAGAGCCTGGAGCCTGCTTCAGATTCTGTGTCTCCCTCTCTCTCTCTGCTCCTCCCCCCACTCACGTTCTGTCTCTCTGTCTCTCAAAATAAATATTAAAAATTTTTTAAACAACAATGAAATAAAATGCTTCTAGTATTTTCTAGAAATCAACTATCTCCACATGAAGAAATATATTCATACAGCACTAAATGATCAATAATAACTATGCAGTAGTTTCTCTTAATATGCTTCAACTCTTCTGAATTAGTACAAGAAGAAAATTTCAGAATCAAAATTATTTTTAATGATTGATCAGCTAATCAAGCTTTAACAAAGTCCCTTCAGGACTAATTAGATGATATCAGTCCTCCATCCTTCTTAATGAGGCATTTGTTAAGTCTTAGACCTATTTAACTTCCTAAACTTGAAAGCTACATAGAGCTGTCAGAGTTCATTCATTTAACTAAATTATTTTTTTATATTTCCCTTTAGAGTGTTAAGAAAAGTACCCAGGATTAAAAATTCAGTGTCAGAGTTAAGTTAACAGGAAGCTGTATGAAAGAACCTAAAATAGTTCTCCAAGTCATAGGAGATAAGAGTAGCCTATGAAGATTCAGGGGAATGTTTTAATAATTCATCCTTCTACTGTATACCTTCTTAATTACTTAGCTCCAAAAATCAAAGTCCATTTCTAGACCACATTCATTTGACTACATGTTCTTCAGTTTGTTTTTACAAAGTGATTTGAAATCTATATAGTTTTTTTTTTAATGATTATAACATATGTAGAATGATGTGGTCACTTGTAATCCATCCCAGGACTGAATAATACCACCTGGAAGTGAATCAAAGTTTGGGTTACCAGTGCTCTATTCTCATCATAACGAATCAACTTGGTAGTGTGCTCATTTTCACCTTGAAACAAGCAATATAAAATCAAAGAACCATATTAAGGAATAAACATTTGTTTTAATTCCTTAATCAAAAAATGCTAAAATTTCATAACTAATATGAATATTTCACTTTAAGAGCTAAACCAAACTCTACATGTGAGAGGTGTTATAAAAGATTTTCAGTTTTTTCTCTGTAAACATTTATGTGGGTAAGATAAAATATTAGGTCATCTTTGAAGAAAAATAATTAAAAAGATCCTTTGCTTAGTCCTATCCTATGAAGGCTTAGATAAATCTTGAATGCTTTTTAAGATCACATCATAATGCTATACATTCAGACTTGGTATCATTTAAATTTTAAATTTTGAGGAACTGACCTTTCATACACTTTTATCCTCTTTCTCCTCCATGAAAATTATTGTCATCATCAAAAATAAAACAACCTGTGCTTTTAAGAAAATAAAGAATGCTTATACTCTTTTCAGATACATGCATTAGTCAGGAAAATTACTTCTGTAAACCAAGTTTTCAAACGTAAAAGTCACAACACTTTATCAATGTGACTTATTTTTATAGTATCTCTATTTGAAAAGTAAAGATGCATATACCCATTGCATCAAAATCAATTAAAATTTTTAATGTAATTATTTAGCATTTAAAGTTATTAAAAATCATGTGCAATGGATATTTTTATCTCATACGGTTTGTGATCTTTAGTCTTATGTGATAAGAAATCCAATTGTTACCCCTGAACAGAAAGTACACTCTAAGTTTAAATCAGTAAGAGAAATCATAAAGGAGCAATATATTTGACTCAGTGGCAAAGTCAAAATTCAGTGCATAAGAAATAGCAAAAACAAAAGTAAGGTAGATTAATTCTTTGAAAAGATTGAAATATTGTCCACAAACACAAAGCAGATTTATCATTCTTCCAAAAACTGACAGCTTTTCATGTCTGCATACTTGTTCTCTGAAAGGTAAAAGTCCTATTTCCCTATTTGAGACTTCCAACTCTTTCTGCTGATAGAGAATCTAGAAACCAAAATAGTGATTTAGAGATATAACTCAATTAGGTCCTAGCATAATAAAATCTCTTTTTAGGAAGATACTATATAAGCAACTGTTTAAGTTTATACAATTTTCATTCAATACTACTAAAATAAAAATTGTGCAAATAGCAAGAGCTATTTTAACAGTTCATTTCCCCAAGTTTGGAGCCTTGGAATTCTCAGTAGGAATCATTTTAGTTTTCATTTATCTTTCTTTAGGGAATTACTTATTTTGCCTTCTGTATTTTCTACACATATAGTGTGTTTATATATGCATATGTGGTTGTGTATATAAAATATATACATAGATGACAGTAAACTTTTAAAGAGATGTTTTTTAAAATATATACTTTTTTGACTACAAAAGAGATTTTATACATCAGGAAAAAGTTGTTATTTTTGCCTAAACATTTGCCACATGAAGATTAAATGAAGAATGTACACCTGACATTATTTTATAAAGGTACATTGATTTAGCACATACTAGACTAAAAATAGTCAAAATAATCTTCATAATAAATGATGCTTTGCTTTTACTTTTACCCGAACTTCAACTGATGCATGTGCAAATATGTAAATAAGGACATAAATTGGGGATCAAATTATGGAAGATATTTTGAAACCTCATTCAAAGGCAGGAAAATTACTGATCACTTGGGTGTTTGTGATTAGTCTATTGTTTAATCACTAAGAAATTTTCTATGAATACATGATGTTTAAGTACTAAGAATTATACTTTTGGGGGAACCTGCGTGGCTCAGTTGGTTAAGCATCTGATTCTTGATTTCTTTTCAGGTCATGATCTCAGGTTGCAAGAATCCATGCATGGAGCCTGCTTAAGATTCTCTCTTTCCCCCTCTTTCTGCCCCTCTCACCTGCTCACATGCTTGTGCTCTCTCTCTCTCTCTAAAAATAAGAAGTAAAAATTATAATTTAAGAATTACTCTTTTTTTAATGTTTATTTATTTTTGGTAGACAGAAAGAACACAAGCAAGAGAGAAGGGAGAGAGGGAGACACAGAATCTGAAGTAGGCTCCAGGCTCTGAGCTCTCAGCACAGAGCCTGATATGTGGCTCATACCCAATGACCGTGAGATCATGACCTGAGCTGAAGCCAGAGGCTGAACAGACTGAGCCACCCAGGCACCCCAAGAATTACTCTTTTTAACTTTGATTCATAGAACTTTGATCTTAAACTAAGAAATCTTAGATGCAATTTGCAGCATAGCATACCATCGTATCTCAGATGATAATTTGATACATTTAACAAGAGCAGGATATTAGCCTTTAGAAATAAAGAGTTGTTTTAACTCAGGAAAACAAAATTTTTTAACAAAAAGCAAAAAAAAAAGTGGTCCTCAAAACAAAACACTTAAAAACCACTGTGTATCAAAATTATTCCTACATATGTATTTTCTGATGCCAGCATGCTTTTTCAGCAGTTACCACCCTGTCTGTTAGAATTCTTATTTTTGGATGAATGATCAATTGTTTTATGTTGATTTTCCCCAGCATGCTATAGGTTCACCCCAGCTGCAAAAATTTTCTCAACTCTGAGCAAAGTCTCCATAGGAGATACCAGGATATGATCTTTCAAACACAAACATTGTAACTCTGTAGGAATCTACTCAGGAATTTGGGAAAGGAAGTTTGTGAGAGAGGTATGACTTCTTGCAAATCTGACCCCAAAAAGTTATTAAAATTCACATATAATGACTATATTTAACTCTCATATAGAACTTCTGATATACTAAGTTTATTTAATTTACAAAAAATTTCTCCTAGACTAAAATACATATTACTGACTGTGCTATGAAAAAAAATAATAAATCAAAAGCTTGGAACAAGTTGTTCAGGGGGCATCCCGTGTTAGTGCCAAATTGGATGTCCAGCTTCTAGTCTTCTAACCTAAAGTTGATAATACTCAGGTATCCATCTCTAGGCAAATACTGATAATACACAGACTTTCCCCCAATAAATTGGACTTATTTCCAGTCATCTTTCCAAAAAGGATTGGAATTGAGTTTGTCAGAATTTGAAAAGAGTGAAAAATGTAAGAAACAATCTGACATATGTTTATATAATTATCCCCTCAGTGAAGTCTGATGAAAATAAAATCAAATTTATTTCCTTTGGCCGTGTCAAATTCTTCAAGGACTATAACCAGTTTCTCCCTAAAATGTCAGAAAATTCAAGTTGAAGTGGATCTTGCATCCTGAACATGACTCTAAAAGGCTCTGCACCAAGATGATACCAGTATCAGGACTCCATTGCTCTCTCTTTATAACAATCATGCTACAGCAGTAAGTAAACAATCCTACTCCTCTCTGACAAATAGCTCTTTCATTTTTCCCTTAGCCAAAGGCCTTTTATTTATTCCATTGATCTATCATAAAAGCATATTCCGTATAAAAAATGAAACTTCATTACACAAATGGGTTTACAAACAGGGCAGAGACTTTTCATTATTTCCTTTCTCCCTTCCTTTTAGGAATACTAGTCTCATCCTCAAAATGTGGTCACTCAGCCAGAGATTACATTTCCCAACATTCTTTGCAGCTATGTATAACCATGTGATTGGTTTCTTGATAATGGTATTTGAACAAGACTAATATGTGCAACTTTAGCCTTCTCTCTTTAAAGAGAAAATAACTTGCCTTCTACTTCTCTATCCCATTTCTCACAGTTTAGAAATCAAACAGTCGTAAGCCAGTACCCACCAGGCCATCAAGGACAAGTTAAGGAAATAACAGAACAATATAGAAACAACCTGAGTTCTAAATGACTCAGCAGCCTCCCTCTGATTACTTACACTAAATATCTATTTTGTTTGAGTCACTATGTTTTGGGATTTGTCACAGCCTCTTGTCTGTATGCCAGTAATACAGATGATTATTCAAATTAGAAGTTTGTCCTTATTCCTTTTACCTTAATATACATTGAGCATTGCTGCTGGTTATACTTTTCCCAGGGTATATAGCAAAAGACTATTACGGGGTCAGTGTCTTTGCTCTTTTTGGACAAACAAAAGCTATTTTGTGGTATATACCTGAGCCACTGTGTTTAAACAAAACTAGAACATCCAGACTGCTACGCTTTAGCTTCATGACATTTTTTTAAATTTCAGTATACCATCAACATTATTTGAGGTTTTTCTTCACTGTGTTGTTCCCAAAACCCAAGTTCTGCTGCCCAATACCCAAAAGGCCAATACTCAAGAGACGAGTTTTGATTGGAAAAGAATTTGAGCTTTATTCAGGAAGCCAGTCATCTGGGGAGAAGGTAGACTCTTGTCCAAAAGTCAACTACAAGGTTTCTGCCTGGCCCAGAGATTTTTAAGGGAGTTAGGGCAATTAACCAATTAAGGGAGTGTAGTGATCTGTAACATTTATTTCAATGTTTGTTTATTTTTGAAAGAGAGACAAAGGGCAGGGGAGGGGCAGAGAGAGGGGGAAACACAGAATCTGAAGCAGGCTCCAGGCTCTGAGGTGTCAGCACAGAGCCTGACATGGGGCTCGAACCCATAAACCACAAGATCATGACCTGAGCCAAAGAAGGATGCTTAATCAACTGAGCCACCCAGACACCCCTGTAACTTTTCGCGATTACATGTAGACTCAATGGTACTAGCTACAGATGTTATCACAATGCTTGAGGTTGTGCAAAAGGTCAAACTTGAGGGCTAAGGGTACTTGCTAAAGCTTTAAAATTACTAGATTGGCCAGTGGGACTTAGGCAGCTTCATTCCTGCATTGAATCCTATTTCTACCATTTTGATTATCATCATAAAATATTTGTATGTCTTCTCATTATCCATTCTCTGCATGTGTCTGACCAAGGGCAATCTGGCAAAAATATTATTTCACTGATAGTCACCAAAATTTCTGACATTTGATAGATCCCCTCCCAAGCTCTCCCATTGGACTAATGCTAGCTTTTTAAGACCTACAGTGGCAATGTTGCTACAGGTGTCAGCTTAAGACAAACCCAGCATATACATATTTCTATCAGTGATGAAAGCTTTGTTGATAACGTTCTTTAACCTGGATTTATTGCAAACAGAGAAATCACTCTTCTCTTTTGTTCTTTAATCCTTTTGTTTAAAAAAAAGAGGCAAAGGTTAAAGTCTCAATGAAATAATGCATAATTGCATCAAAAATTTTCATGTAATAATATCTGTGCTTTCCGATCTTTCTTATAACTAGGAAAGAAAAGTCTTCTTTCATCTTTGGTCTCACAAAGCAGAGTCTTTTTGAAGAGAAAAGAACCTTAAGGACTATCTTTTCCAGGAGTTTTTAAATTGTTCCTGGCACCCTGTAACTCCAGGGAAGTAGCTTACAGTATGCCTAGAGTGAGGTGGGGGGAAGGACGCTGAATGAGAGGAACCAAACCCCCTACAATGCCTTGAAATGAAGCTGCTTTTCTTTCATCTTTTAATATGTTAAGGTTCAGTTTGAGATTTCACTTTTAAAACAAGTCTCCTAAAATTGAAAAGCACTGATCTAGTCCAAAATGGATGAGTAAATACGAGCTCAAGAAAGTAAGATTTACATATGTAAAGGGAGTGATTGGTGGTGAAGCTAAGATGGAATCCAGTAGCTGGTGTACAGGGTGCAAGAACACCTAGCGATTGGGGTCCCAAATAGACCAAGTTCAGCCACTTGCCATTGACAAAATGCAAAGGCAGAGACAGCAGTAATGAAATAAAAAAGCAATTTATTTCAGTGAGGCCATCAGTAGGAAAACAGCAGACTAACGTCTCTGAGACTGTCTGGAAACTGCCAAAACTACTTCCAGGTTTATATAAGGAAAATGTGGGGCAAAGGTGGGTGGATGCCTGCAGGTAGGCAATGAAAGTTAAATAGATCATTGTCTTGGAGTCAATCATGGGTGGGGTCCTGCCTTAATTCAGTGCAGTCCTTGTTACTTGAGGGGGTAGTTTTCGGTCCTATCGGGGTTATTTACCCTCAGGGTCTTTTGCTTGAGTGCAGAGACCTGCTGGAAAGAAAAATCCAACTAGAAAGTTTCAGGTCAAAATGGATGCAGCCAAAGTCCTCTTTCAATCTAGTTTTTTGACATCTGGTCCAGAATCTCTATACTCAAGCTACAGATTATTTAAGAAAATGTGGCCACCCAACCACACACAGTTAAAATGAGATAGCTACTCTGGTGCTCATGTGACTATAAGAGTTTCAACATCAACTTCAAATTTCTCTATAATTTCTATTTGGCTTATAGTTCAAAATAGTGCTAGATTTTTAATTTCTGTATCCAGTAATTAGGATACTGGTATTAACATTTTTTCTATTTTAGGAAAAGCAACTTTTTTAATTAAAAAAGGAAATTATGACCAAAAAACAAAAATAAAAAAATGTTTAAAGAAAGGAAATTATGATGTTGCAGAATGCACAGGACTGTAAATTAGGAAACATGATTTCAAATACTGCTCTGCCACCAAAGAAATAGCTTTGTCCCCTTTCTTTGCCCATCATGTCATCTTGACAGGCCTCAAGATTTTTTTTATTTTAATGAGGTTAATCTACACAATTTATAAGCTTTCTTCTAGATCCAAAACTCTAGGAATCTCTTTCTTGGTGAATTCTGTTCATCTCCAGATCAAAAAATAAAACATGTAACTATTCTATGTATATTTCTATGAACGATTTACATCTGCATACATTAAAAACATATGTCTACAAGTCAAAGGAATCAAGCTTTTCATTTTATGATTCTACTTTATGTTTTTCCCACTTTTTAAAATAAACTAATTTATATAGAATAAATTCGCCCATTTTAGTGTACGTGAGTTTTGACATATAGTTCATAATTACCACCAAAATCAAGATACATAACAGTTCCATAGTGCCAAAAAATTCCCACAACCCTTTATAATCAACCCCACACCATCCCTATTTCCTAGCAAGCTACTTCTCTGTTTTCTGTCATTATAGTTTTACCTTTGCTTTTTTATTTATTTTTTATCTTATTGCTATTTACTTTCTTACTTTTATCTGTAGCACTGAAAGTTAAATTAACACTGCATCTACCCTGATGGTTGCCTAATATCTTGTCTAATTTTAACAACATTTTGATGATGCAGACAACATTGTACCTATTTTATATATGAGAAAACTGAACCTCTTAAAAAGAGGCACAACTACTCAATAATGACCACGGATGGCACCTCAGTATAGCTCATAGTTCAGCCTACCTCCAGACTTCTTTTATGTAAGAGCAAAATGAACTTTTGTTTATTTGAGCTTGAGTGTCCTATTACATGAAGCCAAATCTAAACCCATTTCTTTTGAATCCTCTTCTTTGAAGCATCACTTGCTTATCTCTATACAAGCTTACCAGACCCAGGGATGTTACATTTCTGGAGCCTTGAATGTTGTCATGGGTTCCACTACACATATTGCCAGATGGTTTCAGTACATCATTATTTCAAGACTATGGCCTTGGGGGACCCTCTCTGACCAGCGAGGTCAAGTGGACTCCAAGATCACGTACATCCCAAGGAGGGGAAAGAGGGTGATGAGCTTCCAGTTGCCAGGGTCTATCTCACAGGTCAAATGGTGTCATGTCTTCCCCCAAGAAGGCACTTTGACTCATAGTCAATCAGGGCTCCAAAAATGTAACACCATGAATCATATTTTCATTTTTAATTTGCCAGATGAATGCCCATCCTCCAATTCAACTTATGTTTCATACATTTTTATTAAAACTGCTTGGTTTTGATTTTCACATGCATATTAGAAGTACATTTTATGCCATACTTATATCCATAGAAGTGGGTTCACTTTAGCAAAGGCAACTCTGATATTCATATAGGACAAATCTCCTTCACACTCACAGATGGAAGACTGTCTTTTGATCCCTTCAGAATACCAGGCATAGTGGAACACAGCTCCTTGAAACAGCTCTCTTATTCTTCAGGCTCTTGACATAAGGAAAAATAATGTCTACTATAAGGAAAGAAAGCTAGAAAACTAGAAGAGCCTATAAATTTTTTAAAAAGATACTTACGTTGGAAAAAACTAAAGCCTGCATTTTAAAATGTACTTTCACACGTGCATTTATGTTAAACAATCTGATGAAACTATATAAATATTTACTTTGCACTGTAATCTGCATACATATTTTTACATAAGATAGAGGATGAATATGATTAAAACATCAAACCATTACAAGAACATACACAAGCAAGTTACTTGAATGAATAGATTAAACATAAAGGAAACTGCTAGTTTTTTAGTGTTGAATCACCATGTAAAGGGAAAGTAATGCTATCTGGTATTATTATATGATAACATAACTAATTTTGTAGAAAAGGAAAGGAAGTCATAGTACATACATGTCTCAGGAAACAAATTTTTCTCTACTCCAAGTAGAAGAATTGTGCTTTCTGTGACCAGTGGCTTTTTTTTTTTTTTTTTTTTTTTAGCTTTTGGAATTCCTGACTGTTGGACCTGATTACATTTTCTTATTTATTTATTTATTTATTTATTTATTTATTTATTTATTTATTTATTTTGGCTAGTAAAGCAGCTTAGGGACATACTTATGTACCCTTCAAGTAAGCAGATATAAATTCATGACCTGTGTTTTATGTTCTAATATCATTCTAGAGGTCATCTTTTCTTCCTTATCTTATTTTCCTTTTACTTATTTTAAATCATCCATCTTTTTAAATGTAGGTATTCCTATACTATTTTTTTTTATTTTTTTAATGTTTTATTTATTTCTGAGAGAGAGACAGCATGAGCAGGGAAGGGTCAGAAAGAGAGGAAGATACAGAATCTGAAACAGGCTCCAGGCTCTGAGCTGGCTGTCAGCACAGAGCCTGATGCAGGGCTCAAACCCACGAATTGTTAGATCATGACCTGAGCTGAAGTCAGATGCTTAACCGACTGAGCCACCCAGGTGCCCTGACTATACTATTTCTTAAATCATTATAGAACAAAACAAATTCTAAATTAATTAACTTGTAAATTATTCTAACACTGGTATTTTTAGTTACCCACCTAAGACACCTAACATAAGTATTAGAACAGAATGTGAATGGTAATTATATTATCATCTTACCTCTATGAGATCAATAATCAAAAGGATGTTTATAGCATCCTTAGCTGTGAGTGGTATAAATTCTATTTAACTCACAGGGAAATATAGACATGAGAAAGCAAATAAGTCTAATTGTTCAAAAATCAGAAACTTGATACTAACAGAAGTTACTGATTCCAAGTTCAGGATAATATGGCAGTTGAACAATAGAATGAAAGTCACCTTTATTATTTTAGAAGTATAGATATTTTTAAATATAATTATATAAATGGGTTTCAGTTAGTTCAATTTCTTTTTTTAACTTTCCTCTGGTTTCATTGGGAAATAATTGATATAATTGCATAAGTTTAAGACATACAGTGTGATGGTGTGATTTACATACATCATGAGATGATACCACAACAGGTTCAGTTAACATCCATCTTCTCATAAAAGATACAATAAAAAGAAAGAAAAAGGGGAGAAAAGTTTTTTATTCTGATGATGATGACTCTTAGGATTCACTCTCTTAACTTTCTTATATATCATACAGCAGTGTTAGTTATAGTCATCATATTTTACAGCCCTAGTACTTATTTATCGTATAACTGGTAATTTGCACCTTTTTACCACCTTCGTCTAATCTCTCCTCCCCTCACTCTCTGCCTCTGGTAACCACAAATGTGATCTCTTTTTCTATGAGTTTGGTAGGGTTTGGGGAGAGTTTGAAGGGTTGTTTTGTTTTTTAAATTCCACATATAAGTGAGATCATACAATATTTGTCTTTCTCTGACTTATTTCACTTAGTATAATGCCCTCAAGGTCCATCCTTCACGTCACATATGGTAGGATTTTCTTTTTTATGGCTGAATAACATTCAGCTGTACATACATACCAAAACTTCTTTATACACTCATCCATTGATAGACACTTATGTTATTTTCATGTCTTGGCTATTGTAAATAACGCTGCCTTGAATGTGGGGGTGCAGATGTATCTTTTCAAGTTAGTGTTTTTGTTTCCTTTGGATATATTCCTAGGAGTGGAATTGCTAGATCATATGGTAGCTCTATTTTTAACTTTTTAAGGATCCTCCATACTGTCATTCATAGTGGTTATACCAATTTATACTTCTACCAACAAGGCACAAGGTCTCCTTTTTCTCCATATCCACACAGTATTTATCAATTGTCTTTTTGATGATGGCCATTTAATAGGCATGATGTGATAGCTCATTATAGTTTCACTTTGCATTTCCCTAATGGCTAGCAACATCTTTTCATGTACCCATTGGCATTTTGTATATCTTCTTTGAAAGATCATTTGCCTACTTTAAAAGTGGGTTATTTAGTTTTTTGCTATTGAGTTGTACAAGTTCTCCATATATTTTGGATATTAACCTTTATCATATACATGGTTTAAAATTATTTTTCCCATTCCATAGGTTTTCTTTTCACTTTGTTCAGGATTTCTTTTGATGCAAACATCTTTTAAGTATGATCTAGCCCACTTGTTTAATTTTATTCTGTTGCTTGTGCTTTACGTGTCATATCCAAAAATTCATTACCAAGACCCATGTCAAGGAGCTTTATTCCTATGTTTTCTTCTAGGAATTTCATGGTTTCAGACCTTACATTTAAGTCTTTATTCCATTCTGAGTTAGTTCATTCTTTAACTTGTGAACATCCAATTATCCAGCACCATTTATTGAAAACATGATCCATTGAGTATTCTTGGCTCCAGTTCAGTTTCTTTTAACAGATGACCTCAAATGCAGAGAAAAATACATCTACTATAATATTTGTATGGATATATGAATCACTATAACAATATTTTGTATAGAGTAAAATAAATAAAAATCCTTAATGCTGATAGAGTTTTCACTGACAGTGTAGAAGGAAAAAGAAGAGAATATTTTTTTTCTTTTTAGAGTCCTTTGCCTTTGTGTTAGGCCCCTAGGAAATTTAGCTCTAAAACTTCCTGTCTTATATGCACATGTTCAATATTATTAAACTAAAACAGCTTAACTGGGGATGTTCCAGTGTTACTACAGGTTAGTTGTTTTAAATGCCTCCTCTCACCCTCAAGGATCTGCTGATTTGAATGATGAATTATGTAGTTACCCTAATTATGATGGATTTCAATAGCATAAGATCCATACTCCCAAATGGTCACAATTCTGTCTCTGGGAGAAAATTAATGTTTCAAAAGAAGAGAAGGATCACTCTCTGAATACTATCAATGAATGTTTTAATAAACTGTCACTTTCATTATCTAGGCTTAGAGCATATTTAAGGATTCCTGTAAAAGTGTATGAAAATAATTCTAGTAAAAGTTAACATTTATTAACTCCCTACTTCTTTTTTTTTAACATTTATTTATTTTGAGAGAAAAAGAAAACAAGAATGTATGTTAGTGGGGAGGCGCAGAGGAAAAGAGAGAGGGAAAGAATCCTAAGCAGGCTCCACATTGTCAACACATAGCCCAACACGGGGCTCGTGTTTACAAATCATGACACCCCAACCTGAGCTGAAATCAAGGTCGGACACTTAACTGAACCACCCAGGTACCCCTTAACTCCTACATCTAAGTGTCCCAGGCACTGTACTAAACACTCTATTTAGATTATCTCATTTATTCCTCAACACACCATTGTATATATTATTACTACTAACTTTAATTTATAGATCAGAAAATTGATGCTTACAGAGAATAAGCAATTTATCCAAGACTACACAGATAATAAGTAGCAAAGCCAGAATTCAAACCTAAAATTAACACTTGGGCCAGAGGTCTCTGCAAATAGCAATACTCATATCTCACAAATACTTAATTTATCCTCTTGAGTGGTATTATAACATCAGGAAACCCTATCTCATCTGTGTCCAACAACTGCCTCATAACACCTACAATTAATCCCAGAAGTTTTATATTGAGAGAGCCATTCCACGTGTGGTAGTCATTTTGTGGTTGCCATCCATTGTTTATTTTTTTCCTCACTTATTTGAATAGTCCCTGATTTAAACTTGTGGATTCATGTGGTTCTTATGAAACTGACACTACCTTTCAGCCTAAAAATGAAACATATGACTAAGATCAGCTAATTTTATGCATTCTTCCTTTGACCATAAGGATTGGCCCAAAGATGGACAAATGACAAAACCCAAAAGCCTCAATATTTATAGAATACTAGGACATAGACTCATTTTCACACTAGTCATGAACAAGAACATATATAGTTCTGGGAGCTACTAACATCCATTTAAGAATCTTAAAGATAGGAGTAACACCTCAGAATGTGAAGCAGAGAGATGAAAAAAAATTAAGTCCTAGTCTGCAGTCATTTGATAATCCATTGGATTGACCTTCATCTGTCTTTGGTATTTTAGTTATATGAGTGAGTCAATTTCATGTATTGCTTAAGCCAATTTGAATTAGGCTGTTACTTGCAATTGAACTGAATTAATACATAAGGGATAATATTAGCAAAATGGACCTGTGGGGTGGCCAGGTCTCTTTGAAGGAGTAATATTTGGAGAGGTGAGATATGACACATCCCAATTTTACCAAAGGCTGGCAAAATTACAATACTTTATAGATCACTGTGATTTCCCTCCATGTAGTCAGTTACTAAAAAATTAGTTTTAAAGCTAAATTTCTCTATTTCCTTTTAGCTTATAAAGGCTAGTTCCATATCTTATATCATTCTTATTACTGACAAAAGATAGATGTTACAATTCCTGTTCTATAGATTTAAAAATCTGAGGTGATTTTTCCAAGATAATAAATCTATCAAGTGGCAAAAGCAAGGATTCAAAATCAAGTCTTCTGAATCTCATTCTTTGTTTTATTTCTGCTACCCCAAGCAGAACTGGATTTCACCTACATATAAAATTGAATGATGGACCTTACCTCTCTAAGACAGCTGAAAACAACAGCAAGCGCTACCAATAAAGTAGTTCTTTACAGTGTTTCCTGGGGATACAAAAAATAAATGATGCTTATGAAAGAAATAAGTCCTCAACTATCTATATCCTACCTTTAGCACCTATTAATGCTATTAGACTCTGCCCTTGAATCATCCGTGTAAAATGTGTCTCATTTCTCCCTTGTTAATTCAGCTCATAAGTGGATTCTTCACATCTAGAAAGACTTAATAATCTGTGGTTTTTGCTATTCCCTTCCATTAACTGGAAACAGCCAAAACTTCTAAGTAACCATACCAACAATTTAAAAACAATTGCATTTTATGCATTTCAGCAATGCATTGTCAAAGGTGTCATTATTATGATTATTAGATAGATGAAGAAATAAAGGTTTAGAAAGGTTAAGTGACTTACCCAAGGCCACACATTCATTAACTGACAAAGCTGGGATGCTATCCCAGATCTGTTGGATTTCAAAGACAATGCTCTTTACCAGCTATGCTACAATAACACCCCTTGCCTGAGTCCATTTTTGCTCAACACGTATTTTGTTAGAACTCCATTCTTTCAGTGCTGGCACACTGCTTTCTCCCTGTCCAGATCAACACATCCCATACCACACCCCCATAATGAGATCATGACAACTCTAGTTTCTAACATTTCTATTCTTCTCTGACAAACTAAAATCAACTTTTTTTCCCCATGACCTAGATTTGTAATAGATAGTGATAATAGATAATAAGATAAGTTAATCATTACTAATGTGTTGATATTTAGTATGTAACATATTCTCAGTGAAAATAATAATCTAACCTTTTAAAAAAAAGAAATTTACATGTTTATTTATTTTTGAGAAAGACAGTGAGCAGGGTAAAGGCAGAGAGAGAGAGGGAGACATAAGGTCCAAAGCAGGCTCCAGGTTCTGAGCTGTCAGTACAGAGACCAGCACAGGGCTTGAACTCAGGAACCATGAGATCATGACCTGAGCCGAAGTCAGACGCTTAACCAACTGAGCCACCCAGGTGCCTCAGTAATCTAACCATTTAAAATAGATGTTACAAGATGGTGATTAGGGGACACTGTAAATATTACATCTTAAACATGTCAGTGGGGCTGGAGACATGAGAGTCAGCAAAAGGGCAGTCTTCTAGGTCAGCTGCATTCTGACATCTATAAAAACTACTACACACGTCTTCAATCCATTGCTATATAGTCCAACCATCATTAACTATATGTATGAGAACTGCTCAAGTAGGATAATAGGGACAAAAACTTTCAGTGAGTTTCCCTCAAAAATATGAGAATAGCCCTATATTTGTTTGCATTGGCCCAAAGTGCTTACTTGTCTGCCCTCACCTCACTGAACCACATACCTGCAGAAGATAAACTGTGGAATGTTCTGCATGTTTGCTGACTTTGTGAGAAAGTAAGCAGAGATACGTGAAGAAAGTATATAAGATTAAACATTTGAATGAATGGTTAATAAAATCTTAGGTCTATACTATAGAATAATATTGCAAATCATTTTTAGATTTCACCTGCTTTGCAAAAATTTTATTCAGGCCGTAATATTTTTAGTGTCCTGTGCACATATCTCAAAAACATTTTTATTCCTCAGAGGCAATCTCTCCACTTCTGTCACTGCTTCTCAAATCACTAAGCCAAGAGACCATACCTTATAGCTATAAGAACACAGATGCCCAAGCAAATGGAAGAAAAACAAAGATTATTCCATTTATTTTAGGGCTGTGACTAAGTCATTTTGGCCTACAACTTGATTTTCACTGGCTTTTTAATGATATTTGCATCTCTGCTCATTTGTGCTAATGTTTATTTTCATAAGAATGTTATTTCTCATATCTACTTGTCTGCAAGCCATTTCTGGAGAGATGGATACAGCACTACCCAGAGGGAAGTTGTCAGATCACTCCAGTAGACAGGTGCCGTGAACTACAAAGCTGGTGTCCAAATCACACTTGCGGCAAAAAGTGGCAAAAGAGTGCCAAAAGTCTGATTTTACTCATTACAACAGGCATGATACTGCTTTCCAGAACTCTTCAGTTTTTTTCTGTATAATTTTGACATTCTTCTAAGTCAAAATTTCTTCCAAAAACCCATAACTAAGTGCATGCCTTCTACACACTCAGAATGCAGCTGAGGTCTTTCCTAGCCTATAGGACTTCTTTAATTCCTGTTATATCAAGGTGGACAAGAGGTTAGCATTTCCTCTCAAAAGTTAGGAAAATATATAGTCTTTAGACAGGTATCAAATAATATTATTGGCACTGTACTTCATTCAAAATGATGTTCTGGTGTTAATTTGATAATATCTATAAGGTTGTTTAGCTAATTTAGAGCTACTCTACATACATACAGAGCTTGTGATAACAGCTGTTGAATTCTTTGCCTACTTGCCTTATGGTGTTCAGATAACTGTTCCCTAAGAAACATCTTTCTTCTCTAATACCCAGTAATGTCTTCAATTCCTATGCTGTTTCCTGACAATGGCTAAAAAAGTGATATCTGGAGTATACAGGATATTTAAACTATCCCTGAATCTTATCAATTCTGCCTTCTCTTTCTTTTAATTCTCTATTTCTCTCCATCACTCCATTACCACTGCTACCATCAAAGCCAAAGGATGTCTCACTCATATTTCTGCAATATCATCATAACTGACCCCCTTTTTCTCAATCATGCCCAATTTAATCCACTTCTCACTCTGCAAATGTTTTTCTTAAATTGTGTCATGTTTCCTTGCCATTAAATTTAACTTCCCATTTTCTTAAGATAAAGTTAAACAAAATCTTAACCAGGATTACAGAGCACAAGAGGGTCAGGGCTGCTTACCACCCCTCCATCATTAACTTCTTTTGCTTTTCCAATTATTTCTACTCCTCATAATCATCCTGGTCCCCTTTGCTTCCAGAACCTTGAAATACCAGTCCCCACCCATCCCATCTTCCAGAATCCCTCCAGCACTATATTGGTTCACTTCTACTCCTCCCGCAGCCTCAACTTTAACTCTGCCTCCCCAGGGAGTCTTTCTATGACCACTGGTTTACATGTCACATCCCTGTGATGCATTCTGATTGCACTCTGTACTTCACCTTTCTTAATACTATTTAAGAGCTGAAATGATTTCTCATTTATATTTCCAACTAGGTGCTAAGTTCTGCGATGTCAGGAATTCTGTCTACATCTTGCTTGGCAACGTATATACCCAGTACTGAACACATAAAAGGAGCCCAATAAATATTTGTTGAATGAGTTATTGAAGGTACTAAAACTCCTTAATTCCTGCTCTAATAAGAAGTGTCCACGAAAAAAATTGCCAAATAATAGAATAAGTGCCTACCCAGTTGCCACTGTTTCTAGAAACAGACTCTGATTCCTATTGAAGTTGCAGAACTTAGTGTGTCATTTTAAGTATAATGGAATGAATGTAGAATCAAAAGGATCTTGAAGTCAGTCATGCATTCTACCCAGAAAAATTCATCTGAACACATGTAAATATTTATGCATATAATAATATACCTTTACTCTTAAGATGTGTGCTCCATGCTGATTACTTAGGGGAAAAAAATGTGCACATGTACATATATATGGTTATGTATGTGTTTCCATTTCTAATGTATCTAATTTGTTTGGTATCATTCTCCTCTTTGCTTTTGCTATCATCTCATCCCCTTACTGTGGATTTTTCCACCAACATTACAGCACATCTTAGCAGAAATAATTTGTTTATTTAGGACAGGTACATTCGAATTTAATTTCCAAAGCTAATCTCTGAGCAATATGTTCCTCAGGGACTTTACCTGATAAAGCAACGGCAGACTCTATTTAGATAGTACACAGAACATCAAAAAGACGCGTGGAATACCTAAAATATACACGATTTCTTAAATATGATTTTGCTCTACACATTGTGTAAGTGAGAAATACACACAATGGCACATTTTCATTTTTGTTTCAGGCTTTAATTTTTATCATGAAAATATTGCCTTACCACCAAAATTAAAAAGAATAATTCAATGAATCCTCTAAATCCATCAACCAGATTCAATAATTATTACAATTTTGCCACACTTGTTTCATTTTTGTTTTCCTTGTATTCCCAGACCCTGTATGACTTCTATTTTACATAATTCAGTATTCAACTCTAAAATATACCTGAACCTCTCCAACTATGATCACACTACCATTTTCACCACAAACAAAAATAGCAATCATTCCTTGATATCATCTCTTTAAAGTTGATTTGTTTAAATCAGGATCTAAAAAACACCCACTAGTTACATTTGACTGTAATCTCTTTCAAAGCTATTTTAATCCAGAGAGGTTTCCCCTTCACTTTCTATTCGTACTGTTGACTTACTACAGAAACCAGGTCTCCTTTCCCATGGAATGTTTGACACACTGGACTTGCCTAAACATTTAACTTGTTTTTCTATCCTTGTAATTTGTTTTTTAAATGAAATATACTTAATAAAAAAAGACCTATTTGCCAAAAAGGCGTCCAAAGACCAAAATAACTTACATTACTAATACTATACTTTGAATTTTCCAAGTTATTTATTTGTACATACTCAAGTAGCTACTATTGTTTATAGTTCAATATTGGTTCAGAAACTGAGGTGAGCCTCATCCTTCAGAAGGAAGCTGTCTTGGTAAGACTACATAGAAATCTTGGAGAGGTGGGGACAAGAAAAAAAAAATAGATGCTGACCATGAGTAAAATAAAAATGATTTTTTAAAAAAGTGGTAAGGAAGATTTTTTAAAAAGTCATCTATTTTTTTCTTTTCAAAATTTTACTTGAATTCTAGTTAGTTAACACATAAGGTAAAATTGGTTTCAGATGTAGAATTTAGTAATTCACCACTAATATATAACCCCCAGTGCTCATCCCAGTAAGTACCCTCCTTAATGTCCATCGTCCTGTAGGCCATCCCCCCACCTACCTCCAGCAACCCTCAGTTTCTTCTCTGTCTTTAAGAGTCTCTTATGGTTTGCTTCCATCATTTTTCCCCCTTATAATTTGTTTCTTAAATTCCACATATGAGTAAAATCATATGCATTCCCATCAACAATGTAAGAGAGTTCCCCTTTCTCTACAACCCTGCCAACATCTGTTTCCTGTGTTGTCAATTTTAGCCATTCTGACAGATGTGAGGTGGTATCTCATCATGGTTTTGATTTGTATTTCCTTGATGATGAGTGATGTTGAGAGTCTTTTCATGTGTCTGCTATACATGTCTTCATTGGAAAAATGTCTATTCATGTTTTCTTCCCATTTCCTAACTGGATTATTAATTTTGGGATGTGGAGTTTGGTAAGTTCTTTATTGATTTTAGAACTAAACATTTATCAAATATGTCATTTGCAAATATCTTCTCCCATTCTGTTGGCTGCATTTTAGTTTTGTTGATTGTTTTCTTCACTGAAAATGTCACCTACTTTAAACTTTGCCTTTGCTCTATTATAGAATCCCATAAAGCATAATTCAGCTTTTTGTTCAGCTACCAGGAAAAATAATTTTATAACATTTTACATGAATTTGGGTATTTTTCCATACTCAATGACTTTTTTTTTAAATAATAAATTTTGTTTTTATTTTATTTTTACTTTTTTAACAGCTTACTTTTTTATTTATTTATTTATTTATTTTCTTCGTGAAACCCCACCTGCTTATGGTGCACATACCAGAAAAATTTTTGGCCATCTCTTCCATCATTTGGTTTTAGTGGAGATGGTTTTCTTTTTTTTTTTTTTTTTACAAATAGTTTATTGTCAAATTAGTTTCCACATAACACCCAGTGCTCATCCCCACAAGTGTCCTCCTCCATGCCCATCCCTCCTCCCCCCCCACATCCATCAGTCCTCAGTTTTTGTCAGCATTCAAGAGTCTCTCACGAATACAGTATGAAAGAAGTTAATCTTTAGGCATCTCCTTCCTAATTCTCAAAGATACTTAAAAATATTAGAAGTCATTGAGTATTACCTTCTTTCATACTGTATTTGATACAGATCTCTGATTTGGTTTTCCCCTGTTCCCTGAATGTTAAACATTCTTTGATGCTGACTTTCAATACAAAAACAAAATTAGCAGCAACTATGCAGTGTGAGGAAAATGAAATAAGATTGATTCCAACAGCACCTTCAGCTGAATGCTTCTTGATGTAATAAATTTTTATCCACTGGGGAATTTTGGCAATGAAATAATATTCAAAATTTACTTGAATCTGGGAAGAGCATAACCACCAAATTACTTTTATATTGCTGTATCCAAATGAAATACTATTAATCTTAAATTATTATAGCAAAAATCTTAATACTATTAAATTAACTATCAAAAAACCCACATTCTCAGACTTTTTGCTATTATGACAAAACTTTTAAATTATATTTCATATATATGTAATTCATACACAGTGGAAAAATCATGTTCTTTAAGATGAAGAAAACGTATTTTAAATTCTAGATCCAAATCCTACTGGTATGGTCAAGTTACTTGACCTCTTACAGTCTAAATTTCCTTATAAAATAGGGATATTAACACCTATTTTATAAAATTGTTTTATCAGCAGGATCAAGTATTAAAAACGCCTGAAAATTTCCTACTACATAATAAGTGCTCAATAATTAACAGTGGGAGAGAAATTAGCTATTGGGCCCAAGTAAAGGGTTGTATCCATGGGGCAAATCATTGCTATTTCTTTCAAGGTTTGTATAAACTGAACATAAAATGGTGCTACAAGTCTGGATATGGCAAGCATGCTGGTATGATATATTGAGTCACTGTTCTAAGATCTTGCTCAATGTCTTCATGATGATTTGGACTAACTCATTTTATCAGGTCAACATAAAATTGGCTTTTGTCAGTTCTGCCTCCTTTCATTCCAGTTGATGAGCAGAAAAATAATGGCAGCTTATTCCTTCTTTGAATGTCATATTCCAACATGGACAGTGACTCAGTAAGGGTCAGGAGCTCCACAGTTTTAGTCAAATTTATTTATACCTTTCTTCTAAGAAAGTCAAAGTACTACACTTGATGCCTTTGGTTCTGCTGATTAGCAAATGAATCATCTTAAAACAGTATTTCATCCTCTGTCCCTTGGAAGCAGGCTGGACTTAATTTGCTTTCAAAGCACAGAATATGAAAAGAGAGGGAAAGTAATTTTACCATGGAGAAACCTGAAAAACACTACTTCTGCCAGGTAGTCAATGTCAATATCTACAGTGGTAAGTCATATTGATAGCATGCACACCCTTATAAATGGGATAAGTTAAGAATGGCACTTTAACTCTGAGGTATTCTTCCCTAAAATTCATTACCCCAGTCAAATCATGAGAAAATATTAGACAAACCCAAATTGTGGAATATTCTATAAAATCTCTGATCAATATTCTTCAAAATTGTGAAGGTCAAGAAAATTAAGGAGAGATCTCACAACTAGAGTAGAATCTGGAGACATTTTGACTAAATGAAATTTCTATTTCAAGTTAGGATCCTGGAAGAAAAAAGCATCAGTGAGAAAAACCACTTAAATCTGAATAAAATCTGGTGTTTAGTTAACAGTGACACAGGAGTGTTGGTTTCTTAGTTGTGACAAATGTACCATAGTTATATAAAATAGTAACAACAGAGAAAAACGGATAATGAAGATATGGAAACTCTTTGTGCAATCTTTGCAACGTATTTATAAATGAAAGTTATTCCAAAATAAAATTAAGTAAAAAATTATTTTTAAAAAACCATAGAACAGAATTAAATAAGATGAAATACATCTAAGTAGCTATAGTCTTCATTTTATCTTTTAATCAAAATAAAAGACTTAAAATATATAAAGTATTAAATTTTCTACCATCTATGTCATCTACATTATGAGTCAATTATTTGAATAATTTGAATGATCTGGGGTCCAATTCAAAATACAGAAACATCTGCTCATTTTCTGTACTCAAAGCTGTCACTGGTCTTTCAAAAGTTTCTAGGGGCACCTGAGTGCCTCAGTCATATAAGCATCGGACTTCACACAGTTCATGGATTTGAGTCCTACATCGGGCTCTGTGCTGACAAATCAGAGCCTGGAGCCTGCTTTCAGATTCTGTGTCTCTCTCTCTGCTCCTACCCCCCACCCCTAAAAAATAAACATTTTTAAAACAGATTTTTAAAGATTCTAAAACTCAAAGAATCCTTGGGAGGAAGAGAAAGAGCAGAAGTAAGAAGAGGAAGAGGAGAAATGACATTTATGGAATGAAGCATGTGGGACAGAGTTGGGTTAGTGATCTTACCCCAAATGATCTCATCAAATCCTCGCAATTCCCTTAGTTAAGTTTTATTATTATTCTCATATTCATAGGCAAGCAAAAGGAGGCTATGATCTTATCCAAATTCACACTACTAATGGTTAGGAGTGTCCAACTACACAGCCAAAACAAGGGTGCACAGTATTATGCTTTCCTGGTGTAAGCCAAAATGATTTAAAGGCCACTTGCCTGCATAGATGGAAATGACAGAGTTCTAGCAACAATTTAAAAAACAAGGAAAAATAAAAAAATTTAAACAAAGCCGAGAAGGCATTGACAAAACTTAATAAATTATTAACTCATTTTTTTAAGATGCTTAATTTACATTCTGTGAATTACCTAAGCCATGGAAATATCTGTCCTTATACATACCTTTGTGTTATTTTTGATTGTTGTTCTTCTAAAAAAAATTTTTTTTAATTTGATCAGAACAATGTAAAAGCCACAAAGAAAATCTGTTTCAATTCTGAAGCCTGAGTCAATTAAATCCTGATGACTCAAACTGCAAACCTTAATTAGAACTCAGAGTTCTGGACTTCTTGTTAATTACTCCCACCCTTGGGAATTTCTAGTATTCATGAAACTTAGGCTAAAAATCATGGAAACAGCAACAGCAGTGTAAGAACAGCTAAAGAAAATGAGTGCATTTAGAAAACCTTATCAAAAGAGGAAAATGTTCTTTCCTTTCATCAACTCAGGGAATTCTAGCAAACTGCCAACTTTCATGTTTTCACCACACTTATTTCTTTCAGTTGGGCTTACTGCATCTTCCAATGATTAATCTGTTGGGCATGCTTACAAGATTGTGAAATCAAGACCTATCTCAAAGTTTACAGTCAAAGAAATGGAAGCAAAAATAAGTTTCATCACACAGGACTGGAAAATTTAGAGAAGACCTGAACACCATTATGAAAGCCTAGAGTGAAGCATTTGTTGCAGAGAAGGAAGAGATGGCAATGAGACAGATGTTGGTATTTGGACTTCAAAGGTCTGGAGTCATTAAACACATAGCCTTCTCTCCTGTATTATGAATACTGACAGCCACTTAGGTCCATTCTGTTACAGAAGTACATTCTGCCTTTTGGAAGGAAAACACAATGATTTTCAGCTCAGTGAACTAATCCCGGCACACTTTGAAACCAGGAGCACTCATAATCATTTTATCATCAGAGACAACATGGAGCGTTGGAAACAATGAGTTCCCCGATACAGCTCCATGAAACTGTTAGATTCTCTGTGCCATATAAACACATCCAAAAGGACCTGACCAAGTCATCTCCCAGGCTGCATTCTGTCCCTCTCCAAACAAGGGAATTACTGTTGTCTTAGAAGGGGTGACTCTTCAATCCTTATAGTAAATTTAAGAAACAAAAAGTCTGCTGCCACCAATGAGTTGTTTGGTGTCTTGCAGCCATCATTAACTTGAAAGCTGAACATACACAGAATCCATATAGACTGAACTACATTATTCACTACAATATTTGAATGGGAAAAGCGGCTGCAAAATTCTTCACACAGAGGTTACTACACAGTAAAAAAAAACAAAAACCATCAAATCTTGGCTATTACTTGACTATTGTTAGTTTTTCACAGCCCCCCCCTCTGACATTAACCCTTGAAAGAAACACATTTGTGAAATCATGGGTAGAGACAACTAAATCTTGAGATGTCTATCAGTTTACAGGCCAAACTAGCATACTAAGGAGGGCAGGATTTTTTTTTTTTTTTTAATAATAAGGGGGGAAAGAAATCTAAGAAGATTTCACAGCCTCTCTTCCTGATTTATTTCAGTGTTTAGTAAGCCTGTCGGGAAATTTCTCAATGATTCTAACCTAACTACTTCATACTGCAATTTAAGTGTATTTCCTCTTGTTCTGCCTTCACGGAGATAGAGAACAGATGGTCACTATCCTTTGCATAATAATAACTTTTAAAATGTTTTATGGACTCAAAGACTTAGTAAATCTTTCCCTGATTATTTTCTTCACCTCAACAAGTAAATCTAGGGCATTAAACACTATCAGTAGCATGAGGTGCCTGAGTGGCTCAGTCAGTTAAGCTTCTGACTTTGGCTAAGGTCGTGATCTCATAGTCCATGAGTTCAAGCCTCACATCAGGCTCTGTGCTGAAAGCTCAAAGCCTGGAGCCTGCTTCAGATTCTGTGTCCTCCTCTGTCTCTGCCCCTCCCCCGCTCACGCTGTTACCTTCTCTCAAAAATAAATAAACACTAAAGAAAAATATAAACATTGGGGCGCCTGGGTGGCTTAGTCGGTTAAGCGTCCGACTTTCGCTTGGGTCATGATCTCGCGGTTCGTGGGTTCGAGCCCCGCGTCGGGCTCTGTGCTGACTGCCAGCTCAGAGCCTGGAGCCTGTTTCAGTCTGTGACTCCCTCCTCTCTGACCCTCCCCTGCTCACACTGTCTCTCTCTCTCTCCTAGAAATAAATAAAACATAAAAAAAAAATTAAAAAAAAATATAAACACTATTGGTAGCTCTATGTTTGAATACAGCCGACAAGTGCTAAAAATCAAGGAAAATATATCCATCATTATGAATGTCCACAAAACATCCTCAAATTTGGCTATTTTGAGCAGAAATCTGCATACACCACACATCAACAGGACAGCAAGTGGTTTCTTTGAAAATCTCTTTGAAGAAGAGATTTCTAGGAACTATATACAAAATAAAATCAAGAAAATTTCTTAAATAACCAGCAGAAGAATAACTTCTACAAAAATGAAAATGATTGGGATCAGTTTTACCATTTGTTTTTTACTCATGTTTGCTTTAAGAGGGATAAATACTGAATACTATTAGACTAATTTACCTAGGCTTATATAAACTTCAGAAAAAATTATAGAGATTTATATTTTAAAGAAACAAAACAACAAAATTCTGGATAAGAAAATAACACACACTGGGGTGATTGGGTGGCTCAGTAAGATAAGCATCTGGCTCTTGGTTTTGAAATCCAGGTCATAATCTCATGAATTGTGGGTCTGAGCCCCATATCAGGCTCTGCATTGAGAGAGTGGAGCCTGCTTGGGATTCTCTGTCCCTCTCTCTTTACTTGTCCCTCTCCCCTACTCTTGCTCTCTATCTCAAAATAAATAAACTTGAAAAAAAAGAAAACAACACACAACATCAAAGAAACTTTGATAAGACTGATGAAAAAAGCAGACAACAGTTAACTCTGCTGACAAACTTGAGAACATATCAAGGCCTGAGCAGATAAAAACAAATTTTTACTGAAAAGGATCATGTCTAAAACATGAACAATTAGTGCATTTGCACATATATTTTAAGAGTGAAAGAAAGATATCTGGCATCTAAAGGACAGTTCACTTATCTGCATCTTCAGGAACTGAATTTTGTCATTTTGATTGTTTGTCATTTTATGGTCCTCTTTTTGTATGTTTACTCTTCCCCCATTGAATTTGTTTTTCAGTTTCACTGTCTGTCTCTTTCTCTCACTTTCAAACATTCCCAGAAACTTTGGAGCTTTGAAAAATATTCCATTATTAAAATCACATTCTATCACTGTTAACCAATCCCTTATATTTTGGAAATTATAAGAACTCAATCTAAAGAAGTGTGAATAGCTTTTTGTCTCATTCAGGCTCTGGGATAAAGTGTTGATGCCTTACAAGTCTGATCTCATTTTCGCAAGAATTAGACAAACATGTACATAGAACTGAGCACCACACATTTTCCTGACTTGTTTTTCTACAGATACATATTCACCCAAATCTGACATGTCGTTTCCTAGGAAATATACTATTAAATTCCAGCCTATTCATTTCCAGGAAAACTTAATCCATGTGTCTGATTCTGTTGTGGATCATTTTACAAAGTAACTTAAAAAACAAATTTATTCAAATGGAAGTAAATTTATTTCTAAAAAACAAACATATTCTCTCATTTAAATAAATGTCCATCTCATATGTGTGAGAGATTTGTTATTAAAAGCCCATCATACAGGAGCGCCTGGGTGGCTTAGTCGGTTAAGCGTCCGACTTTCGCTTAGGTCATGATCTCGCAGTTCGTGGGTTCGAGCCCCGTGTCGGGCTCTGTGCTGACTGCCAGCTCAGAGCCTGGAGCCTGTTTCAGTCTGTGACCCCCTCTCTTTCTGACCCTCCCCTGCTCACGCTGTCTCTCTCTCTCTCCTAAAAATAAATAAAACATTAAAAAAAAAATTTAAAAAAGAGCCCATCATACCAACATATCCATGTTTTTGCAAACAGAATATTTCAACATCTTTTTCCTAATTCCTGAATATTTTTCTCTTTGAGTTGTCCTGTAACCATACTATATAAAAGTAGGTAATAGGCAAACTGTATCAAAATCTTATTTTATTTTAGGTAGAATTAAAAATTAACTGTAAAGGAGTCTTCTTTCGAATCACAGATTACAGGGGCGCCTGGGTGGCTTAGTCGGTTAAGTACCCGACTTTCGCTTAGGTCATGATCTCGCGGTTCGTGAGTTCGAGCCCCACGTCGGGCTCTGTGCTGACTGCCAGCTCGGGGCTTGGAGCCTGTTTCCGAGTCTGTGTCTCCCTCTCTCTCTGACCCTCCCCTGCTCATGCTGTCTCTCTCTCTCCTAGAAATAAATAAAAAAATATTTAAAAAAAAATCACAGATTACAATACACCTTTCTTTTGAATATCTTCATGATACACTGAACTTCTCCTTCAATATAAAAAACATAGCTTTAATAGTATTTTAAATTACTTTATAAAATTAGCTTTTTAATCTCTCCCCTAGAAGAACCCAGATTCCATGGGGATGAGAACCATGTCTCTCTTATTCATTAGTACATTGCTGCATAAAGTAGGCATTCAAATATTTATTCTACGAATTCATGAATTTCAAATTTCTGAGATCTAGTTAAAATTAGGAATAATCTTCTATGGCTGTAATAAATAACATTTAAAACTTTTTATCTACTATGCTAAAACCGAATTCCTCTGGACCACTGATATTCACAATCTCAGTTGTGTTGTTGAACACAATGCCAGTAAGAATAAAGAAGGTAAGGATAGTTTTGTCTAGTTCTTTAAACATTTCTATAAATGACAGAAACTGACTATCCTGATGGTCTCTTTTATTTTAAACAAATAAAAATGGCTGGATGACAATTCTATCATAGAATAGAATTATTTCATTAAGCACTGTACTATAAAATGATTTTGTGGTGCTAATCATATCCCTGGAGATGGTTATATAAAGAAACATCTTCAATAAATTAACAGAAAACAGATGCTTCTCTTGCCCTTACATGTCAGAATTGTAAAAGCATTCTATCATATAAATTGTGCATCAATTTATGTTCATTGTATCCATGCCAGTGTAAAACTAATTATGAGGCAAATCCCTGGAGCTCATTAGCTTTCATCTTTCCTTTAGGACCAATTACATAAAGAAAATGAGTTCCCATAAATATTTTTGGCTCATCTTATCTCCTTTTGGTTTTAGTGAACGTGAATATTTACTTTAGTTGGATTTGTCAACTTTTGAGCAAGGTGTCCTGCTTCCAAAAATATTTATCTGGATTCTGACCCGCTGACAAAACAAAAAAACAAAACAAAACAAAACAAAAAAAACCAGAGACATCAGAAATCAGCCCGGGTAATACAGTTATGCCAAAACTTATCTGTCAGTCAGAGGACAACTCATGCAGAGTATGAGCCACAAAATGTTTCTTTCTGTTTCTTTAAACTCAGACAGTGCTGTAAAAGCTCCAAATGTTTGGGGGCCAGAGACCTACTGTTCTAATTCTACTGAAATATATTAATGGGACATCCTTTCTCATCAATACTACTTAATGAATCTAAAGACAGATGCTTATCACATGGAGTGATCACAATTATAGCAATCTTAATACTTCTAATTTGTTTAACATAAAAATAAGAAGCATCCAAGATACTTAGGCAAATTTGTTTGAAGGGCAATAGGAGTATGGATGTTTCCTTGACAACTCCAATAAGGCCTTCAAAAGCAATGCAGTCTGAATCATCGTGGCTTCGATTGTTTAATACACAGTGAAAGTCTTCAATAGCCTCTCCAGTGAATGATTTGACAAAATAAAACTCTCGATTTGCACCATATTAAATGGTATATTAGCCAGAAAATGCCAAGAGCAGAAGGCAATCATCAGATGTATGGGATCCGTGAAGCAAATTTACTGGAACTGTTAGTAAATTTACTGGATCATCGCTTGTGGAATTCCACATAAATTGTGCAGGTCACTGTGTTTAGAAAAACGGTGTAGCTGCCTAAATGCAATGTCAAAGAATGACAACAGAATGCTCTCTGATACTGCTTTTGTTGAGAATGCCTTGCCTTTGCTTCAGCATTTCCTTTCAGATCCAGACAAATATGATTCAATTCTTATTTAAATAAAAGGCATGGCATAGCTTTTCAAAACCAGTCATAGAAAATTACTTTTGGAAAGCCAATAGAGAATATACCTCCACTTGTGTCCATTAGTACATAGCCACAACAGATTGCAGTCCTACATCTAATTTCAAGCTGTTTTTCAACCAAGTGTGCACAAATAGCCAAGAGTAGAAAGTTGCTGCCATCTACTGGCTTCTTAGAACTTTATCCTAAATATTTAAACACTTTTCTGAAATCAAAGGGCCAAGAACCTCTATGGTAAACAGATTTGA
This sequence comes from Proteles cristata cristata, assembly GCA_017311185.1. Taxonomy (NCBI): domain Eukaryota; kingdom Metazoa; phylum Chordata; class Mammalia; order Carnivora; family Hyaenidae; genus Proteles; species Proteles cristata. Next base: position 413,521 of record JAESUZ010000827.1, read on the forward strand.
TGCGGGAGCCTACAGTTTCCTAAAAAAATAATAAATGAGAAAGATCCCTGTTAGAATCCTCTGGATGATCTCTGAAACTTCTTCATATTAATTGGACTTTATCTTTTAAACCAGGATACATTTAATTTTTTTAAGTATTTAAAATAATTTTAGTAAACTAACTGTCCAGTATCAAGTAACATATAAACAACAATAAATATTTCTGATTACTTTATATTTTTACAGCAATCTTAATCATCATCCAATTAATTGGTTTCCTCTTATAACCACTTAATCAGTAACTTATAAATTACTATTAAATGTAGTGTGGCAAAATGATTAACAGAATCTGTATTCAAAGAGCTCATCTTTAAATTCTTACTCTACAAACTATCAGTGGTATGACATTACACAAGTAACTTGACATCCCTGTGCCTCAGTTTCTTTATCACTAAAATGGAAAGAATACATACTTCATAAGAGTATTGTAACATTTTTTTTAATGCACTGGGTCGTTTGGGTGGCTCAGTTCATCAAGCACCTGATTCTTGGTTTTGGTTCAGGACATGATCTCATAGTTCATAGGATGGAGCACAGCCTTGGGCTCAGGGTTGGGTATGGAGTCAAGATTCTCTCTCTCTCTCTCTCTGTCTTTCCCTCACTTGTTCATGCACTCTCTTTTTATCTCTCTCAAAACAAATAAACATTATAAAGAAGTTTCAGAAATGATTAAACAGCCTTCCAAGCCAACATAGGGAGAAATCAGAAAAACTAAGGTTCAGACACAAGTTTGAGAACACTTAGGTGGCTTAATTGGGTGTCTGACTCTTGGTTTCCGCTCAAGTCATGATCTCACAGGTTGGTGATATCACGTGCTGATAGCACGGAGCCTGCCTAGGATTCTCTCTCTCTCCCTCTCTCTGCCCCGTCCCCACTCATGCTCTGTCTCTGTTTCTCAAAATAAACAAACTTTAAAAAAATGCACTAGGACACAAATAACAGTCATGGGCATTCAGCTCATTAAATGTTAGCTGTATCATAATAAATACTATTATCATAGTAAAAGTTACACAGACAAAAGCAAGAAATGGAATTTATTACTTTATTATCTCTCTGTGTATATGTAAATTTGTATATTTTTTATTTGTAGGTAGTATGTACATTCCCATATGTCAACCTAGCAGGTAAAGCCAAAGAAAGTATTTATCTCAATGGTTCTCAAAACTATATGAGATTGGAATCATCTTGGGAGATATAAAAAAATTATAAATGTCTCAACTTCATTCCTAGAGATTATGAAGTTAATTTTTTCAAAGCTCCTCAAGTGATATTAACGTATGGACAAAGTTGAGAACCAGTGTTATATATTCAGTTATGTGTTTTTATTATATAACATAGTGAAAATCAAAATAAGAATGAATTCTTTCAACTATGCTCATGATTTGAAAATTTGTTATGATATTCATCAACTGCATAGCAATTTTATTATGCCATGTATACTCCCTTTCAGTTATGTCTATGTGGAAAACATTTATTTATAAAATAATCCATTTTCATAAATATTAACAGGTTTTGTCAGTGAATTGAAAAAATAAATCATATTTGTTTTTGCCGATAAGCAACACCACCAGTGAGGAATCTATAATTAAATTATACCCAATCATTTGGCTGAGGCATTTAAATTTGTTAGTTTGTAGCTTAAAAAATTAGGACATTTCTATACAAGACTGATTCTTTAGTAAGAATGGGCAAACTAGAGTAAAAACTAAAGAATTTCATATTTGTAATCTGGAAACAAAGGAGACAAGATAAATGAAAGGGAAGAAGTCATTATAGTCCACAGAAGTTAGCACTGTATATTTCTATAAGTATATTTTTAATTTTTAGATCACAAGATAATATTTATAGACTGTATCTTCTCTTGACTAGATAGCAAAGAATCAACACAAATGTTTATTAAGTTAAAAAAATAACTGCAGGTTTATGTTTCTTTATTCGTTGCCTTGTATCATGGTAATTACTCAGAATATAAAGACTGCATGTACTATAAGTGGATATCTTAATTCTAACAACTTCAGCATAAATAAAATGATACTCTTATTTACAGTATGAATATCCAAATATAGTACCAAATAACTATTTTTCAGTAGCAACCTTAATCTTTTTTTATGTTTATTTATTCATCTTGAGAGAGACAGAGAGTGCAAGCAGAGGAGTGACATAGAGAGTGGGGAAGAAAGAGAATCCCAAGCAGGGTCCATGCTTTCAGCACAGAGCCCATCATGGGGCTTAATCTCACAAACTGTGAGATCATGACCTGAGCCAAAATCCAATTAGACAGTTAACCAACTGAGCCACCCAGGTCCCCCAATAGCAACCTTAATCTTAAAATGAAGAATTTTAGCAGATGATTTAGTATTTGCAATGCAGTACTCCCTTAACAAATACTGCATATTTTTAAAGTGTAAACAGATGCTTCTTCCCTACTTCTTCCTAGAGCATCTATCTTCATATGGTTTATTTAGTCTTTTTGACATATAACTCAGATATAAAAATTACAAAAATGAAAATATTTCACTCAAAGTAGCAAATAAAACAGCAAAGGGGGAAAAGTAGGCTTCTCAAATGTGAGCAAACTATAAAGCATGGCATAATTACTTACATTTCATGTGAATTTAATTCACTAAACACACATACACAAAAACAAGTTATAAGTACTACAGAACAGGTCTATAATCTAAACTAGATGGACAATAGAAGGAGAAATTTTCTCTACTACTAATAATAAACCTACCTCTGTTCTTTATTCAGCTTAATGCTACAAACTGTAAAAAGTTAAAAACTGACTCAAAATGAGTAAGTCTCAAAAGCATCATAATGCCTAATAATATTATATTTATAAATAATAAAGATGAAATAGCTAAGATCTTGACTGTATATAAATCCATGTGGTAACAGAAATTAGGCAGAGCTGTTCTAATATAGGAATGATACAGTTTTAGGTATTCAGTTATAATAAAGACCACCTAATCCACTACTTCCCAATCTCTTAGAGATATGACCGTTTTTTAAGAAATAATAATGATAGCTAATAATTGGATAAATATATAGGAGACTTATCATGTGCCAGGTTCTTCTCTCTGTGTGTTATAAGGTAGCCATTATTATTTCTCAGACTTTTAGAGGAAGAATATGAGCAACGGGGAGGTTGAATAACTTGCCAACTATTCTCCAGCCTGAACAGAATCCAAACCCAAGGACTCGGCTTCAAAGCCCTGATTGGCATTCACTACGAGATATGTCAGTAATAACCAAAATTATGTCCTCTTCCAATATCTCAATTTTAAAATAGCTTTTGAATTTTTCCAAGTATAAGATTTAACATACCTTTTGAGAGGCAACTGGGTGGCTCAGTTGGTTAAGCGTCTGACTCTTACTTTTGGTTCAGGTCATGATCTTACAGTTCATGAGATCGAGCCCCAGGTAGGGTTCTGCACCAATAGCATAGAGTCTGCTTGGGATTCTCTCTCTCTCCTTCTCTCTCTGCCTCTCCCTAATATGTGTTCATTCTCTCTTCTTCTTAAAAATAAATAAGTATTAAAAATATTTTTTAAAGATTTAATATACCTTTTGAAACAATTATACACATGTAAGATTCTGATACTCCTTCCTTGATCCCTAGGTTGAAAATCACGACTCTTATCCAACTTTCCTATATTATAGATTCATGCCTTTAGGAATATTTCTTAAACACCAATATTGGGTGATGAGCCAAATACAATCCTCTCCTCGATGGTAGTTTCAAAAGTAATTGTACAAATAAGTAAAAAGTATTAAATTTACTAAAAGATGAGTATTTGATAATTTGAAAACTATTAGAAGGCTTCTTGATAGAAGTAGTATATTAAAGTAAATTCTAAAGAATAGGTTGGTTTTAGATAAATTTTAATTTAGATATTTTAGATAAATTTTAATTTTTAAATAAATTTAAATTAGATAATTTAGAAATTATGTATGAGGAGGAGAGCAAAGATAAAAATGTACATGATGAACAGGAAACAGAGTCCAATTGACCAGAAACAAAAAGTATACAAATGCATATAGGAAGAAATAATGTGGAAGGTAGTGGAAGAAGGTTCTGGAAAGTTAGACAGGTCTGTAAACAAGGTTGTTTGAGGTGGTTGGGCATAACAAGACTAGAGCTCAGTTTTAGAAAGGTAAATCTGGGACAATGTATAAAATAAATTGGTATGCTGATGAGATACAACCTGCAAGAGAACTGTAAGAATGGTACTGGAAATGCAGCAGATAAGAAGGAATAGAATCCATACATTTTGAGTAACAAGTGAGCTAGAGGAGTCTAAGAGAACATGAGTTGATGAGAAAGATGACTGTAAAGATGAAGGGTCATCAACAAAAATAGTAAACACAAGGGAACATCAGATATGGGAAGGTAGACCATAATTTCAGTTTGGAATTCTGAATCTGAAAGGTCAGAACAGTCAAGGGAAGATACTTAACAGGCATTTTTAAAATATTGCATTAAAATTTAAGACCAAAACCAGGGTTGGGGACACAAATATGAGTGTTATCTTATATCAGCTACAGATTTTGTTATAAAATTGGATGTAAGAGGATGCCAAGACAGAATACAGATTCAGAAGAATAAAAAATTAAAGCAGGTCCTTGGGAAACATCTTCACTAAAAAGGACAAGAGAAGGAGTGAAAAAAAGAAAAGTAATCACCAAGGAGGACAGAAATTCAGACAAGTTGTAATTAGGAAATTAAGGGCAGGAAGAGTTTCAAAAAAGTATGTAGTCGATGATATCAAGTGTTACAGGTAGGTCAAAAGTGGTAAAGCCTGAGAAAGTCCATTGGGTTTGTTAATAAGTCAGTGATACCCTGCAAAAAAAGTATTTGTGGTAGGCAGAATAATGCCTTCTAATAGACGTCCATATCAAAATCCCTGGAACTGTGAAAATGTTACCATACATGACAAAAGGGACTCTGCAAATGTGATTTAAGATTTTGAGATGGGGAGACTATCCTGCATTTTTCAGGTGGGGGGGCTATTTGTAATTGCCAGGTCCTCACAAGTAAAAGAGGGAAGGAGGAAAGCAAGCAGATGTGATGACGGAAGAAAAGTTTGGAGTGATGGGATGGCCTACTCTGGGGACCTTGGGGGACACAAGAAAGCAATGTAGGTGGTCTCTAGAAACTGGAAAGGCAAGGAAACCTCTTCTTCCTAAGAACCTCTAGAAGGAACCAGCTCTGCGAACATCTTGATTTTAGCCCCATGAGACCATTTCATACTTCGGACCTCCAAAACTATAAGATAATAAATGTGTGATTTTAAGCCACTAAGTTTATAGTAATTTTCTACAATAGAAACAAGAAACTAACACTTTCAGTTAAGGGGTTAAATTAGTCCCTACTAATTTAAAGAGTCCCTACTCTTCACGTCAACACTTGAGCTCTAGAGTTAAGAAACTCGAAATCAGGTCCCAAGAGTACAAATTACTTAACTTTCCCACATTTCAATTTCCTTCTCTGTAAAGTTAGAGTAATAAAAGTACCTACCTCATAGAGTTATTGAGAGTATATAAATACATAAATGAGATGACACGTGAAATATTTAGATTAGTGCCTAGCACACAACACAGGCTCAATAAGTCTTAATTATTGCTATATCATATGATGAAGGATTAAGAAATATCCTAGGCAGTGTAAAGCAGTAAGACAGTGAAACCTATTGAAAGTAGAGACCTGCTTTGAACAGATCCAAGTCATATTCTCAGTTGTGTTGGCCCCCAGTCCAATAGTGCTTTTGCACTATGTCACATTATTTGTGGCAGAGGCTGCTAACTGTCCCTTTCACTTTAGTAATAGAATGCCTGCATTTTTCCTGTCACCAGGTCACACAACTAGAGACTATCTTTTTTCATCATTCCTTACACTGAGATGACCCCAAGTGACTACATTCAATCAGTGGAATGTGGATAGAACTGAAATATCCCAGTTCTTCTAAAAGGAAGGTCAATCTTCTAAAAGGAAGATGCCTGATCTCTACTTTCTCCTTCCCTTGCCCCAAAGGCTAGGACACAGACAAAGTGCTGGCAAAACAGCTCCAGTCGTGTTAAGAGAAGACAGCATCCTAACAGATAGTGGACAACAAAATGAAAGAAAATTTGATTCCTAGATTATCTCATTGAACATGGCTAACTATTGCCTTGGACCATCCACCTACTTCTGGGCTATTCTATAAGAGAGAATCAATTTCTATTTTGTCTGAGCTACTTAATCTATTCTCTATATACTTTTACTGTCCCTATAAATAAATAAATGAAATAGAAGAAAAAAGGGAATTTAGAGCAAAAATAAAGGAATCTAAGGCTTCAAAATGATAAATCTTATCAATAATCTAGGAAAATATTAGAAATCTTTTTGAAATTTAATAAAAATATTAATGATAAGTTTAATTGCAAGCGTATTATGTTCCAGGAACTAGGCTAAGTTTATTGCATATATTGTCCATTTCAGCTCTGCTATATTTTTATAAGGATAATCCTAATATATCCCCATTTTCAAATTAGAAATATTAGTCAATGATATTAACTAAATTGCCCAAGGTCACTTGTAGAAAGTAATGGAGTTTGGATTTTAACCAAGCTTGACCTATTTCTACAACCCCAGAGCTTAACACTATATATCCTGCCATTTATGCAAAAATAGTACACAATAACAGAACATCTGGGGTTAAGTTATAGAACTAAGATTTTCCATCACATACACTTTTATATTATGTTCAAGCAGTCATGATTTTTTTTATTTCTACTGGAAAACATTTTACATAATGACTTCTTTTACCTAAACTTTATGGGTGTCTGGATGTATTTTTAATTGGAAATGTAAATTTGAGCTACACATCTTATGCACACACAGATACATAAATATATCAAAATTGTCAAGGAGTTAATAGTGGGGCTGGCTGGCTGGAATTGTAAATAGAAAGTAAGGGAACATCTGTATAGGATTTAAACCTAAGCTAGTAATCTGCTGCTTGTTCAAAGGAGTCAATATTAAGCAAATTATAATTTCAAATTATTATATATTCTTCAAATAGACATTCTTCAATCAGTTACTAAAGATTATTTCTGGAAATTGAAGCCTATCTCCTAATTACATGTTTTTTGATCTTGAATGAGACTTCTCAAAAAAATAAGACTGTAGTTTTGTTTAAAGACTACCCAGAAATTTCAGTCCTTTTTCTAAAGCTTATTATTTCCTTGAGTATAATGTATACAGTTGGGCATGACTAAATACCACTAATTTGAGACTTGATTTCTAAACCAGCAGTCAGTCCAGGAAAGGAGAGCAAAACCTGACTGTGAATATGCTGTTGACCGTTGGGCCACTTTTTAGGAATATAAAAATTCTGCCATTAAAGCCATCTCATTAAAACCATATAACATATTCCAAATGTGCTGCATATTTAGTGCTTAGTATGAGATTCAATAGGACTAAAGTCTAGGCCTAGGGACAAAGGAGTTTAAATACAGATAATTTTAGCTTTACAAGCAAAGCTTTGTTATTGCCATAGAGTGAATGTCTGTGTGCCCCAAAATTCATATGATGACACCTAATCTTCAACATGAGGATATAAGACATAGAACCTTTAGGAAGTGATTAGATCAGATCATAAGGGCAGAGCATTCATGACTGGGACTAATGCCCTCATAAAAGAGAACTCAGAGAACTCCCTTGCCCCTCTGCCATGTGAGGACACAATGAGAAGACAATCATCTGTGCACCATGAAGCAAAAGCACAGACATTGTCATTCTGGAGCTTTCAATCTATTAGCAGAGAGGGTTAATTTCTAACCAAAGCACTACGAATAAATGTTAAATCAGAACCATACACCATTATCATAGTTCAATAAAACATGAAGACATGATAGTGCCTACAATATCAGATAGAGCTTCTCTAAGCAAGAAATGTATAAGCTGTATCTTGGTAAATTAAGGGAAGTTACCAGAGGGATGAAGAGTGTGCAGGCAGTGGAACTGTATGCAAGAAGAGAACACTCAAGAAACTAAAAGAAAGCTAATGTGGAGCTTGTGGCAAGATGAGGTTGAAAAGGGGAGCTGAGCCAGAATTGGCAGGGCTTTATACACCATGTGAATGATTTTAATCACTGTCTTAGGAACAAAAGAAAGCCAATGAAAGGTTTTAATTAAGAGATAACAGGGTGACATAACAATATTCTGGCTGCATCCATGACATTTGAAGGGGAACAAGAATGGATAATGGGAGAGCAGTCTGAAGGTCTCTCTATTCAAGTCCTCTAAGGGGCAGATGCCAAGATGGAATTAGATGGGCAAGGAATTTATTGAGGGTAATGCATGTGAGCAATAAAAGAAGGAGATGGATTACCCAGGGAATGATTTCAGACTGCAAAACAAGTCTGAAACCTGTGAAAGAGAAATTTCAGCAAAAGAATTAGGTAGGAAGAACCTCACACTGCTAAGCAGCTTTGACAGTATCACTCAGCCCAACAAAGAGCTTCAGTGAAAAGATTGTTCATAGAGGAGTTCCACACTGGCCATAACAGACCAACTCCAACCACCTGTGTGATTAGATTAGACTAATCTGTGATTAGTCATTGGCTGGGACTGCTAGAGAAGTATGTGACCTCAGCTCATAACCTGAGGCCATTCCTGGAGGCAACAGCAGTTAACTGTACTCTTTATGATTGATTCTCTCCTAAACTGAGATCTGAGGAGTGCTTCTATCACAGTAAGGAGTTGACTTAAAATCCAGGCAAGAGACAAGGTAGGTGGTGGTAAAGAGAGAGATGAAGCAAAATGATACATTAAAGAAATATTTAAGAGGAATGTAAATAAGTGTGAAAGAAAGGGCAGCATTAAGAAAGCTTTTGGGTTTCTGGTTTGCTCAACTTGGCAAATGGTACTTTATTCTCTGAGACATAGAATCCTGAAAAATGGTCTAGGTGTGTCTGTGAGAGAGAGAGAGAGAGTGAGTGAGTGAGTGAGTGAGTGAGTTATGGTGGGGTTGCTAAGAGAAGATCATAAATTTGATTTTTTAATGCTTATTTATTTTGAGAGAGAGAGAGAGAGAGAGAACAGGGGAGGAGTGGAGATAGAGGGAGAGAGAGAATCCCAAGTGGACTCCATGCTGTCAGCACAGAGCCCAACGCCGGCTTCCCTGAGATCATGTGCTGATCCAAAATTAAGTCAGATGACTAACCAACTGAGTCACTTAGGGTGCCCCAGATCATGAATTTGATTTTGAACATGTTGGAATCAGATGACTTTGAGGCATTCAAGCAAAGGTGGTCAGCATATAAAGTTATAGGCAGATATGGGATTGATGGAGATCAAAGTACAGGAGTAAAAATAAGAAAAAAACTAAAAGAAAGCCTTGAAAAAGTTTGTAAATTGATGGACAGAGGAGAAGAAACACAGGGAAAAAAGCAAATAACATCAGATAAATGTGAATTACTATTTTGAGTTTTGTTTAAAACAAAGCATTTAAAAGAATATGTCAAAGAGGGATGTAAGAAGGGGGAAGTGTCAAAGAAATGGCACTTCAACAATGAAAACAAACTGAAGCTTTACCTCTCATTGTCTTCACAAAATTGTCAAAATCAAAGGAGAATCAACCTCAAGAGAAAAATTGCCAAAAAAAAAAAAAAAAAACAAAGCTGCCCATGCCTTTTCTGGAAAGTGAAGGAGCAGAGAGCCTTCCTCAGATTGTAGGAAGATTAGGAACTCAGGTTTCCAATGTCAGAGTGCTAATTAGCTGCCAACAAGTAAAGACTTTTGCCAAAGAAATGAAGATATGACTTTTCTTTTTTTTTTTAAATTCTTCCAATAATTCAATATGAGAAAATCTGGGTGGAGGTGTTGAGACACCCAATAGTGTTAAAACCAAAGAAATGAATAAATGAGACCTAGAAAATTTAGTAGTAAATTAGGATTCAGTGCATCTCCTGAAACCAAGGAAACATTTCTTGAGATTTCCAGAACTTGAGGCAAATTATATTTTGAAGAGGAAAAATATGTTAAACTTGATTTCAAGACATGCTCCTTTGAAGAAATTCTGTTGGGTTAATAGCAGCATAGCATGATGACTGGTAAAGCAGTCATGTCATACATGCTTTTTACTTAGTTATGTTACATGTGAGATGAAGCTTATAAGAGAGTCTCATCCTTCATTTTTATGTGCAAGTAAAAATGTGCTTGTTGTGTTTAAAACTGGGTTTCTAGTCATAAATATTCCTTGCTGGTAAGCATGTTTTTCTTTTCAAAAGTACTTACCTCAAAGCTTGTGGACATGTTTTAGAATATATCAACAGCTTCTGAAATGCACTGACTTGGAATTACATAACTCATAAGAAATTATATAACCAGTCATCTAATGAGTTATTGTATAACATTAATTGTAACTAATTTTAATATGACCTGTTTAACTGCTGACCAGTAGCCATAGTGTCCATAGTGTAGTCATAGTATCTAAAATTTTAGTTAGCATTCTAACCTGGTCCACCAGACCAAAACTAAGAATCAACTTCCTACATCTCTCCAGATGAACCGGGTGCAGACCACTATACACTGATCATAAAGTGACAGACACCACGACATACTGGTTAGCAGTGAACAGTAGTCAAGACAGAAAAAGACTAGACTAGTCCAACCCATGGACTAGAAGAGCAAGCTGTCCACCCCATTTCTCTTACTTGCTCACAGTTTTCGGTTTAGCTTATGGAAAGGAAAAGATAAATGAAAGCTGTGAATGCTTATGGCCAATTTCTCTTCATGCTGCCTACACACTGACATCTGGAGTCTGATCTTAAAATGTTTCTCAGAATAATGCATTAGGCAAAATTGGCTATGTGTATTTGGCCAAAGAAAGGGTGTGGAATGGGGGTCGAGGGGTCAGAGAAAAAGAAAAGAGAGAGGAAGAGAGATCCCCATATTGAACTTGTTCACCCAACCTAAACAAAGCTTTGTCCTCCACCATCCCAGGGAAAAGGAAGTCATGCCAAATGCAAAGAAAAACAAGCAAAAACAATTGCCCTGATGACTTATTGGCTACTTAAGAATCTTTAAAAAGGTGACTGTGACTATATGTAATTTCATTTTGAAGGCTAGCATTCTACCACCACCACTACTCCTTCCTATTAATATGTCTGTCACTAGATGAATACTGTACATCTGATTAAGTTAAGGGAAGGTTAGAGGAATAAATTCTGGCATTAAATTGTATTTTGTCACCAGGAATTGGCTCATCCCTTTCTCCATAGTTGTCATAGAATAACCTCCTTCTTGCTTACATACTCACTCACTGTTAATCATGGATCACCCAAATTCTAATGATAGCATTTGTGAAAATATAGCTACAATTCCTATTAAAGGATAACCTTAAAGGTGTGCTTCCCAATTTGTTCTAAATATCTCTGTAAGCTATACTGAAATTTTACTTTAAGTGTAGGAAGATAATACGACTTCATTAAAATAAGACAACATAAGTCAATTGCCTGAGAAAGTTCTAAATAAGTAAATAAATTCCTTTGTGAATAAAACAAAAGCACAGAAAAATAACAATGTGACAGTCTGGAAGAGCCCAGGAATATACTTCTAATATTATTTTAATGCTGTAAAACAATTTCAATGCAAAAACATAAATGGATTTACAAAGATTATTTCAAGTACTTTAAAAGTATTTTCTTAAGACCTTAATTTTAAGTGTTAAGGAAGGAAGGAAGGAAGGAAGGAAGGAAGGAAGGAAGGAAGGTAGGAAGGAAGGTAGGAAGGAAGGAAGGAAGGAAGAAGAAAGGAAAGAAGGGAGAGAATCAGAAAAATCTAAATTCTTATTCAGAGAAAAAATATTAGCTTCCTAAATCGAATTCTTGTCACTTATAAACTGATTAAAGGAACCACTAAGGCTTTCTATATTCTAAAACATTGAGATCCCCTAAACTTATATCTTTCAGGTTTGAGGCAATAGCCACACCAAATAATAATAACATATGGGCTTTCATGTAAGACTTTTCTATATTAGACGCTGAACTTTACTGAGATAATAAAGAACATTTAAATCAATTTTTAATGACAAAAAAACTACCTCTATATGAATGACCTCCAGATCTTTAGAAACTCTTATTTTATGGAATAGAACATGTCATCAAAATGCTATTCATAAATCTTTTATTTTTTCTAATAGAATCATATTTTCCACTAATTTATAATTTATAACACACTTTGTCTTTATCCCAAGTCATTCTTCAATTGACAGAAACGCCTAACAATTTGGGGTTCAGATTCTCTGTCAAGAACCTGTCCTGTAGTAAATGATTTATAATTTTAAAACAAAAGAATAGATATCACTTAAAAAAATAAAAGAAAGAACCTTTGCAACAAATATTTTTATGACACAAAGATTCATGTACCAGAATGGTAGTTGCAAAGAATACTCATCTTACCTCCCAAACTGTATTAGTTAGACTAGGGTAGTCTCTGCTACATGAGCAAATTAACCCCCAAGTAACAGTGGCCTAACATAACCCAAGTTTTGGGGGTTTTTAATCACTTCCTGGTATTAGTTAGGGGAACATTTAAAAGCGTCTCTCTTTCATGTGGCAACTCAGGGATTTAGGCTCTCTCCATCTCAACTCAGCTTCGAGCATGGCTGTGGCAGTAAAATACATAGCTAGAAGTTCTAAAGAACTCTTCTAAGGCCTGTAACTTGCATCCAGCATTTCTGCCCATCATTAGAATTAGACACATGGTTTCCATCTAAGTGCAAAGGAAGCACACAGATATTTGGTGAGGTATTACTGTCTCAGCCACCATTTTTCATGTGTTATTATTTGCAGGTGCACTTCAAAAAGAGTCTGAAGTATGGTGGAATTCATGCTCTAATATGTTTCTATTAAGTTTGTATGTATGCATGTTTGAATAGACAGAAAATTACTAAACCATACCTTGCCTGATTGAACAGAAAAATCCTCCTTCTACAAGTTCTCATCTTCCCTCACAATTCCATTTTGGAAACTTTCCTCTTGCATCTCTTTTTCCATCCCTTTTATCAACAGAAGTAGCTTCCCTTGTCGATTCTCATTTAACCACAAAGCTAGTCCAAGGTGTGATCTACCATAGTAAAAGTTAAATGCAGTAGAAGTTAAAATGCAAGTGGCACAGAAGAGAAATATGGAAATCATTAACCACCACTCAACACTCAGTTGCCCATCACTACCATTAAATATTCCAACACAATGCTGATTTTAGGGATAAAATACTCAGGCTCTCTCCTAACATCTCACTGTCTCTGGTCACAACAAAGGGGGAAAAAAAGCAAGAAATAAAAGTTTTATGGTCCTGAGAGAAGTGAGAGTATTTTCTGTTTTATAACAGTACCAGAGAAAAAGAGAAAAAGACTCAAGAAATAAATGGCTTTATGGTACAAGTAAGAAGAAATGTAGTCTTTCAAGCAATCCCCATGTTCCAAATGTAGCAATGAAGTTACAGAAAGCTGACAGAACAGAAAGCTCCCCATTTGGGAACACAGAATGTCATTTCTGAAACAGAGATAAAGTCATTGCTGCCAAACACACACACACACACACACACACACACAACTAGATAAGACCTTGGAACTCTGGCATAAAACCAGAGAAAGTAGTAAGAAACACCAGGAGGGATAGAGATTATCTAATTCCAGCCCCAACTCACTGCAACAGCAAAGATGAGTGAAAATGCAAAATGCTAAGTGAGTGGTTTCATAGAAAATGAACAATTAAAATCTGTGTTTATAAACTGGTTTGTATCTACTTTAGCTACATATAATTCTTCTAAAATGTTTGTAGACATGTGAAGTGTAATAGGAAAGGAAAAGAAAAGATAAAATATGCTAACTTCTTGGGATTATGAATGAATTTTATTGTTAAACTGTCCTTTAACATGCTTTTAATACGCTTATGTGCACACTTACTCAAATTACAGATGACAATATGGCTGTAAAGCTTTCAAAGTAGTGGGACAAATTGAAAATGTATTGGCCAATACTTACTAGTTAAAATTAAATTACAGATAAATTAAATACTTAATAGCAAATAAAATTTCTTTCATAGATCTGATTATATCTATTCTCTTTAGTAAAATTTCCAATGAAACAATATAACCATTTGAAAATGGTTATAACAAACAATATAACTATTAGTTAAAGCTAGACTGGAGCAGTGGAAGGAGTCCCCAAGTCCTTGAAGAGGAATGATAGAGATATGAGCTGGAGGCAAGGATGGTGATAAACAAGCTATGCATTAAAAGCCCAGGGACACAATATCCTGACCTTGTGGCTTCCAAGACCTTGGGACTGACGAATCAAGAGCCACAGTTACAGATGTGTTTTCCTCTTCCACCTCTGTCCCAGAGTAACCTTTAACTCATTATAATACATTTGCATTGTGGTTATAGCCCCCCAGATACAGAAAGGCAGCCTTGATGGTTCTGGTACGGACTGTTCAGGGTCAAAAACTTCCCCTCCCAACCTGTGGAAAGAGTTCCCCCAAATGATTGGAACCAGCCTCCATTAGAGGCCACTGTGCAGTCCATCAGAGCTCCTTCCAGCCCAGAGAGTAGCAACAAATATCCAATCCCTAAACAACCTAGGGCCAGTTCCACATTGGAGAATCTGCCCACTCTCCCACCTTAAGAGTGTACTTTTGCTTTAATAAATTGCTTTGTGCTTGCTACTTTCTTTTCGGCTGTTTTCAAGCCTATATTCAAGCCTGGATACCCACTTAAATCTTCTCATGGGGAACCCAAGGACAGAGACCTCCATTCACAACAATGTAGACTCTCACCAGTAAAATAACCTTCTCAAAGTTGACACCACTATTAAATTTTAAAAGCTAACTTTCCAGGGGTGCGTGGGTGGCTCAGTCGGTTAAGCCCCCACTTTGGCTCAGGTCATGACCTCACAGTTATTTCAAGCATTCCTGACTTCAGGCCCTGAGACCAGCTCTCTGCTGTCAGCTGGAGACCACTTCAAATACTCGGTCTCCATCTCTTTCTCGTCCTCCCTCACTTGCACTCTCCCTTTCTCAAAAAAATAAACTTTAAAAAAAAAGCTAACCTTCAAACACTGTTTAAATTCATGTTGATTTTTCCCTTATCTTTAATATCTGCCTTATACCATAATTGATTTATGGCTGAATTAGGAAAATAAAAAATCTTTAAATTTTGTTAACTATCTAAAACTGTTGATTTTATAGTTTTAAAAGGTTTATTATTTTTGAGAGAGAGCACAAGTAGAGGAAGTGAGAGAGAGGGAAACACAGAATCCCAAGCAGGATCCAAAACAGAATCCAGACTCCGAGCTGTCAGCGCAGAGACCAAGATGGGGCTCAAACCCACAGACTATGAAATCATGACCTGAGCCAAAGTTGGAAGCTTAAGCAACTGAGCCACCCAGGTGCCCCTATTGATTTCATTCTTAAGGCATGCTTATATTTCGATCAACTCTAAAACATTTGGCTATAAAATAAATATTGCCTACTGTGAAATAAGCAACAGGCAGTCTAATAAGTAAACAACATCATGAGTATTGGGGCACAAAGAAAATCCACATGGAACTGAGAATGGGTCTTTGGCAAATAGCAACAGTAATTTTTTTTAATTGGTAAGAAAAACTACTTTATCCTTTGTTTTAATAACAGTGGAGAAAAAGTAAAGCAAATGCATAACTAGTTGGAAAAGTAGTTTAGGTTCATGACTGAAGAACATTGAGAAACCACTGACAAGCGTGATTACTTCATGAGCATCTTCTTCAAGGGTCCTTTGGACTTCTCATTAAAGGATGCTTCTGGAAACTACACTGAAACCTCAAAGTACTTTTCTACACTAAAAGTGAAGGATTTTGTGCCTGTCATAAATAATTTTGTTGCAACGTATCATTTAGTAAGGTAAGTAAAATGTGGCTCCTATCATTTAGTGAGGTAATGATAGCTATTAAAAGATGAAGACACCTTGTAATTTGAATTGCTTCCAGCTGAACAGTCATCTTCCGGGCATATGCTATGCAAATGCTACTCATCTTTTTGAACTACTCTGCATTTAACTTTACGTCTCAAATTTTGACACTGAAACCAAAACAAACAAATTTAAAAAGCTTTTAAATAAAAATTATCCAATGAAATCACAAATAAGGTAAGGTATTCTTCATAACCAAATAAAATATAGTTTTTCATTATGGTTAATATTTGCCTGCACTCCTGTAAATTCCAAGGCAAATGTAATCTTTTAAGGTAGAAAAAATGTGTTCATACTATACAAAACTATAATAAAACCATAAGCAAATAATTCAATTTATCAAACATACTGATTGGTTATAAGCATGGGCTTTTGAGTCATATGGGCTGAGATTTGCATCCTGGTCCTATTACATTTTTTATGACCCTGGAAAAAGCACTGGATATCATTAGGCCTCAGTTCTTCATATGTAAAATGGGAAGAACAGTACCTAATTCACGAGGTAATTATGAAGTGTAAGGAAAAAATAGTCTTAAACACTCATCATAGTACCTCAAACAACTAAGCACAAAAAGCAATTAACTATGAATAACATAATGTATACTATTCATGGTATCAAAATCAAGTAAAGAAAAATCATTGTAAGCTTTGAAAGTTTAGGCTTAGCAAAAACCCCTATCCTAAGAAGCTTTGAGGAAGAAAAGACACAAGAAATGGTTTGACAGCTATGTACAGGAGAAAAATTCTTTGTTCAGCATTGTGTTCTTATTTTACATATTTGGGCAATACATAGCTGTACTTTACAATTATATTTTAAAAAAACTGTTCTATTTGTTCCAAACTGCTTTTAAAATGTCAATCCTACAAAAGCAAGAAGAAACTAGAGAGAAAATGGCCCATTGTAGAAGAAAAGCAAAATAAGAGAAATCCACATTTGACTGAATTTTCTCTTTTTTTAAGTTTATTTATTTGTTTTGAGAGAGACAGAAAGAGTGTTCATGCCCACACATGGAAGAACGAGCAAAGAAAGAATCCCAACCAGACTTAGCACTACCAGTGCAGAGCCCTACAAGGGGTCACAAAACTGTGAGATCATGACCTCAGCCAAAATCAAGAGTCAGCTGCTTAACTGACTGAGCCACCCAGGTGCTCCAGCTGAATTTTATCTTAAGGATACTCCCCATTTGTTCTGTGCATGGAAGTGTTAAGTTCAAGTAGAAAGTAATAGTCTGACTTTGTTGAGGAGTGATAGGTCAATGTTCAGGTTTGATTGAGTAGATGGAAATTGTAAGGGAAATCCTAGACTTGAGGGAATACAGAAGAGTCAGCCTTAAACTCTGCATACAAATACCTCTTAAATATTTGGATGAGTTCTAAATTTTAGGGTGAGAATTCAAGGATCCAAATGGAAGACTAAAATTGTCTAGCATGTATTACAGTAGATATCTATTTTGGGGACGATAAGCTTTGGAATTCAAGTTCAACCACCTCAAAAGAGATTAGTTTTCCATCAAAACTCAAGAAGTGTTTCAGCCTTATAAATAATGACAATATCCCAAAACTATGGGCAATATTCTTGGATTAATAAAATAAAATAGGGGTGCCTTCGTGGCTGAGTCAGTTAAGCATCCGACTTTGGCTCAGGTCATGATCTCACAGTTTGTGAGTTAAAACCCTGAATCACGTTCTCTGCTATCAGCACAGAACCCACTATGGATCACCTGTCCCCCTCCCTCTGCCCCTCCACAACACTCATGCAAGCACAAGTGTGAACTCTCTCTCTCAAAATAAATGTTTTTAAAAAATAATAAAATAAATAAAATAAAATAAAATAAAATAGAAACCATCCTAACAAATCCTAAGCAAATCCTCCACAGGATAAAGGTTATTTGCCAGTGGTTTAAATGCTTGTTAAAATTCAACACTGTTCAAAGCAAAAGAACTGAATCAATTGTTCACAGCATATTACCAAAAATGTTTAGCATTAGGTATGTGAAGAAGCAGGCACCATTGACCCATAATCAAAACAGAATGTCAACAGAAGCAGAACCACAAACAACCTAAAAGTCAGAATTAGTAAATAAGAACTATACAATATAAATGTGTCAAGGAAAATGTAGGACAAGATGGAAGTAATGACCAAAGTGATAAGGAAGTTCAAGAAACATTTTTCAACTCTAACTCAAAAAACTGGGAATTATAGAACTGAAAAATATAATCTATACGATCAAAAATGTATTGGTTTAATAGTAGATTGGACTCTGCAAAAGCAAGAAACTGTGAATGTAAAGACAAATCAATAACAGAGAAAAACAGTAAAAATAAACACTGAATCAAGGAACTATAAGAATATTAGGCTATATAGGGGCGCCTGGGTGGCTTAGTCGGTTAAGCGTCCGACTTTCACTTAGGTCATGATCTCGCGGTTCGTGGGTTCGAGCCCCCCATCGGGCTCTGTGCTGACTGCCAGCTCAGAGCCTGGAGCCTATTTAAGAGTCTGTAGCTCCCTCTCTCTCTGACCCTCCCCTGCTCACGCTGTCTCTCTCTCTCTCTCTCCTAGAAATAAATAAAACATTAAAAAAAAAAAAAGAATATTAGGCTATATAACACAAGTGCCATTGGAATCCCAGAGGGAGAAAAGGGCAAATGAATATTTGAAGAAATAACCAATTTTTCCAAGTTTAAAAGAAAGGAACTCAAAGATTCAATAAGCTCGCTAAATCACAAGCTGGATGAATTTTTTAAAAATTGACCTCTTATGTGATAACAGAAGAAACAAGTACTTACATGATCATTAAACTACTGAAAAATAAAAGTAAAAAGGGTAATCTTAAAAGCCAAAGGAGGGGCACCTGAGTGGCTCAGTCGGTTGACCATCTGACTTCAGCTCAGGTCATGATCTCACAGTTCATGGGTTCGAGCCCCGCATCGGGCTATGTGCTGACAGCTAGCTCAGAGCCTGGAGAGTTTCAGATTGTGTGCCTTCCCTCTCTCTCTGACCCTCCCCTGCTCATGCCGTCTCTCTCTCTCTCTCTCAGAAATAAATAAAAAACATTCTTTAAAAAAAGTAAAAAAAAAAAACAAAGGAAAAAAAATACATTACATAAAGAGAAATATTGATAATAATAGGAGGTAACTTCTAGTAAAAATAATAACAGAAGCCAGAAGACAATGGAACAACATCTTTAAAGGTCTGAAATGGAGAAGAAAAAAAGCTATCAACACAGGATTCCGTATCTGGTGAAATGTGTTTCAAAAAATAGACACAAAATAAAGTACTTTTTATATACCTAAAATTTGACAGTCTTTTTGCCAGTGCATTTAAGAAAGGCTAAAAGAAGTTACTCAAGCTAAAAAGAAATTATGCCTGCTGTAAATTCACATAGGAAGAAATGACAAGCAGTGAGTGAAAAAGTAAATATGTGAGTAAATATAAAAGACAACTTTTTCTCTTCTTAATATCTTTTAAAGAAAATATACAATTTTAATAATAAATGTCATTCTTAGAGTATAGAAAACTGTGAGAGAACATTACTCCTATGCTAACAGTAAAAATGAAAAGCAGCTAATCTACAAAAAACTTTTCTTGAACCAATCAGAGACCTCAAGTAACAAAGCAACCAACTGAACTGAATTTCACAGTGCGACAAGTCTCTGAAAGAAAACTGGAGACATGAACACTTTCATCTTTGGCAGAACACAGAAGTAAGAGATGGCTGCCAAAAAAGTAGGCAAGAATAAATCAGGTAACATTTTAACAAATTTCTGCCAGCCAAGTGTGGGCATGTAATAATTTAGAATAATTGAGAGCCTTAGAGGGCTCTTCACTCACAAACTCTCCTCTATAGGCCTCTACTAGGAACTCATAAGAAAGATTCTAAGCAGGGCAGAAGATCAGGGAGTGTCACACCCATCAAAGGGGACATTCTGTGGGTAGTGATCAGTTACCACAGAGGCACAGGCACAAAATACTGCTTCTTCCATTCTCCTGCATGAGGCAAAAACCCTAAGATACTGGGTAAGAGGTAGCAAGCATTCTTGCCACCACAGCCCAGGCCCGGATCACTGTTTGTGAGCGATTTATGAATTCTTATCTCCCATCTCAAAGAATCCAGCAAAAACTGAAGCTTCTAGACGAAGGAGAGAAGCAAAATTTGTTCCTGTGGAAGTGGCAGGAAAATCTCCTGAGCCCAGTATCCTATGCTGATACAAAGGTCTACTTCACTAGGAAAAGGGAGGAAAATTCTATCCTTCCTAAGACCCCCTGGCTTCAAAACTATAATACATAGTTTGGCTCCTATTAGAAGGAGGGCCAGGAATCCTCAGAAGTCCCCATTCCTAAGATTCAGGCATGTACACTCTGCCTAAGATTGAACCTGGTCAAGAAGACTAAGTACAAGAACTGCTCAAAACTCAGGGTTGAGGAAGAACACTGAGGTAAACTATGTGCTACCTCAGCTTTCATAATAAGCACAAGGTAATGACAGGCCACCACTGAAGGAATTTGAAACCTAAGATGTAATAAGGATAATGATAACAACAAAACTTAAACCCAGCACAACTACTAATTATATAGACTAAACTCCCACAATAATGAACTGACAGAAAAAAAAATGCATGCACACTCCAAAGCATCAATATTATTTCTCTCAGCATCTACTTTCTTCACACAATGACTGGGTTTCAATCAAAAATCATAAGAGTGGTCTTTTAGTCAGTGTCCTCCAGAGGAATAGAATCAATAGGATGTGTGTACGTATTTATGGAACAAAATCTCTTTTAAATTTTTTAAGTTTATTTATTTTGAGACACAGAGAGAGAACACAAGCGAGAGAGGAACAGAAAGAGAGGGAGACACAGAATTTAAAACAGGCTCCAGGCTCTGAGCTGTCAGCACAGAGCCCAACACAGGGCTCAAACTCATGAACCAGAAATCATGACCTGAACTGAAGTCAGACAATTAACTAACTGAGCCACCCAGGCACCACTAGAACAAGACATGTTTTAAAGAATTTGTTCATGTAATGATGGAGGCTTACATCCAAAATCTGCAGGGCAGCCCAGCAGCCTGGAGACCACAAAAAAGCTGATGCTACAGCTCAAATCCAAAGGCCATGAGTCTGAAGATTCAAAGATAGTCAATGTCTCATTTCGAGTCTGAAAGCTATCTACTGGCAGAACTCCCTCTTGCTTGAAAGGTCAGTCTTTGTTCTATTAAAGCCTTCAACTAATTAGGTGAAGCCCACCCACATTATAGAGAACAATCTGCTTTACCCAAAGCCCACAGATTTAAATGTTAATCTCATCTAAAAACACACTCAGAGAAACATCCAGCATAAGTGTGACCATATATCTGAATACTGTAATGTTATTGAGCATCAGAGTTTGCTTTTTAGTAAAAGAAAAAAATAAGAATAAGCACTGTCAAGAGACAAAACAATCAACACACCATAGGACAAAGGGCAAATGATTAACATCATAAATAAATGACACACTATAGATTCTGAAAATATTATGATGATAAGAAAATATTATGAACAACTTTATGACTACAATTTCAATAATACCATAGGGAGGTACTAAGTCACAGCAATCATGGGGATATATACTTCCCTTATGGTCATGGGGCAGAGGATGCTGAATAATTGTTAACAATAGAATCAGCTCTATCCAGTAATCCTACTTCTGTTAAAAACACCATGAAAAAGGAATATGTATACACAAAGTTTACAACATTATTTTTAATTATAAAAACATTATAAACCACCTGAATAATAATAAAGGCATTGTTGAATACATTTTAGCACAACCTTACAATGCAATATTTTGCATTTAAAAAAGTAGTACTGCAGTATTTTCCTGATATATTAAGTTACAAAAAACATAAAAAAGAATAAACTATTTTGTTTGTGTGCATGTTTTTATGAGCATGAAGAAAGATGTTAAAGAATATACTGTGCCATTAATATAAATTACCTCAAGGGGATAAGAATGGATGGGAGTGGTTTGGTAGAAGACGATAATGAATATGTTCCTTATCTGTATTTAGATGTTTTACTTTTTAAATGCATATATTACTTTTGTAATTAGCTGTTAGATAAAGTTTTTAATAAATTGTAGAGGCACCTAGGTGGTTCAGTCAGTTAAGCGTCTGACTCTTGATGTTAGCTCAGGTCATGATCTCATGGTTCGTGAGTTTGAATCCCACATTGGGCTCTGCACTGACAGTGCTTGGGATTCTCTCTCTCTCTCTACCCCCCCGCCCCAACTATCTCTCTGAAAATAAATAAATAAATAAACATCTTTTAAAAATTGTATATATACATGTATATATATGTCTTATATATGTATATATGTATATGTATATACATATCTTATATATGTATACACATATGTATATATATGTAAATGTGTGTGTGTATATATATATATGTCTTCTTAGAGGAAAAGTAAAATATATGTTCTTTACAAAAAAAGTAATTCTGGGGGCACCTGGGTGGCTCAGTCAGTTAAGCATTCAATTTCAGCTCAGGTCACAATCTCAAGGTTGAGGAGTTCAAGCCTCCCATCAGGCTCTCTGCATCAGGACAGAGCCCACTTCGGATCCTCTGTCCCCCTCTCTCTTGCCCACCCCCCACTGGCACTCACTCTCTCTCAAAAATAAATAAACATTTTTTAAAAGAGAAAAATTAATTTGGCGAGGATGGGGGTGGAGGAAGCTTGGAAAATAAAGATCTAAATATTCCAGTCTTGGCCAAGGGACTGAATCATCAAATTGCAGCATGACTAAAAAAGAACATTAGATTTACACTGTGGGAATGCTGTCCAAAGCTACAGTGAAAAAATACAAGGCCACCAAAAGTGGGAGAAAATGTAGAGAAGTGCTTGCATTTTTGAGATATTGAGTACAGACAAGGCTGAAGAGAAGGTGGGTCTCAAAATATAATAAGAGAAAGTCATACCTTAACTGTTAAGTCCCTGGCCAAGAGGAATTTTAAAAAGTCAAATGCATAAAAACGCAGACTAGAATGGAGGTTGCCAGAGTCTAGGGGTGAGAGAAATGAGGAGACGTTTGTCAAAGGGTTCAAACTTCCAGTTATAAGGTGAATAGTTCTGGGGACTGAATATACAATATGTTGACTATAATTAAAAATAATGTATTATATACTTGAAAGTTGCTAAGAGAGATCATAAATGTTCTCATTCCCCCCAAAAAAGATAATTATGTGACATATTAACAATGTTAACCAATCCTGTTGTGGTAATCATTTCACAATAGACCCATTTATCAAATCATCATGTTGTATACCTTAAACTTATACAACGTTATATGTCAATGATATCTGAATAAAACTAGGGAGGGGAAAGTAAAGAAGAGATGAAGGTATTCTGAAGGACAAGAGTTACTTTCAATATAAGCAAATGTTAAACACTGAAATCAGTGAAAAGTAACACTGCCAGAGACTTCTATAGACACCTAGAGATGAGCTCCAGAGAAAGACATGAGAAAGAGATGCATCTAAAGCATACATGAAAGACTGAGAAGCTCTCTGAATTCTTGGTAGATTTTTAGTCCCAGATTCTAGTTTATTCTTGAGTCCCAACTTTCTATCTTTGAATGAAACAGGATACTATGAATCTATTTAATAAATTATCTTTTTGCTTAAGCTATTTTTACTTGTTTCCTATTTCTTGGAAACTGTACTGTTTTGCATGCTTTTTTCTCCTGAGAGTTGTGATTTTGCCTATTCATATATATAATCATCTTCTTAACCCACTGGTATCTCAAGTATGCGCAAGAAATCTCTGAGCTATATCCATTGTCCTACTCATGAATTGGCCACATACTCAAACCTAGTATTGAAAAAGGGTGCTTTAAATATGGAATAACAATAATAAAAAACAGAGCAGTTGATATCACGACAATTAATAATGTCAACTTTTAAACTTTATTCTCACATGAATCTTCTCTCAGCTACAACTTGAATTAGTCAGGCTTAATCTTCTGAAAGTTATAACAATCTCAAATCTTTCCATTCCCAGTCCAACAACCTATTAATTATAAGTGTGATGGTCAAAAAGCAATTTGATTTAAAATAGTATTTTCTTTGATAATATTGTTTACATAATATGGTTGAGTATGTTTTGGAGCACTGTGACTACACATTTTCCAAAATAATTCAACTTAAAAAATACTTGGACACTTATTATGGTGCCTAGTTATATGCTAGATACAAGGAATAATGACAAACTTTAAAAGACAGATACTTGCCTTTGAAGAGTTTATATAACACTTAGTGAGATAGGTACAGAAAAACATAAGTATAATATATACATTAGTTAATTTACTATTCCTTACTTAAATAAAGGCGAATGAGCTTTGAAATAGTGTATTAATTTGTCTCATTTTGTTCTCAGTTTGTGTCACTAAGGTATCCTCTTCTGTATACCTGTTAATCTATCATATATATTTTAAAACACTGTATTGGGGCACCTGGGTGGCTCAGTAAGTTAAGCATATGACTTTGGCTCAGGTCATGATCTCACGGTTCGTGGGTTCAAGCCCCATGTCAGGCTCTGTGCTGACAGCTACCTCAGAGCCTGGAGCCTATTTCAGATCTATATCTCTTTCTCTCTCTCTCTGACCCTCCTCTGCTCACACTGCCTCTCTCATATGTACGCGCAGAAATAAATAAAACATTAAAAATTTTTAAAAAGAATAAAACACTATATTAAAATAATCCATGTGAAGCTTTTCCTAACAAACTATAAGTGCTTTGATACCAATATATCTTCTTCTTGCTTACATTGTGAGTATGTAGTAGACCTTTAATAAATGCTCATTGAAATCAGAAAAAATGGGTGCTGCCTATACTAACCTGAATTACAAAAAGAAGACTCTAGGAAAACTAGTAAACAGTTGACATAGTTCTTTATTGCCCCCAACATGTTCTGAAAATCTCCCTGCAGGTAGGAGCAATCCTGAAAATCAATCAGACATTCTGGGAGAAGACCATAGTGAACAATGTGAGTAAGCCCAAGAATCAGTTTTTTTAGTGAGGATGGAAGTGGGAGAATGTCCAGCTTTCAGCCAAAAAGCAACTGCCATGTTGCATTCCATGTGGCCATTCCACAGAATGGCAGCAGGGAAATGCTAATGTCTAGTGGCAGCAGTACTATTTAATTCAGTCAGACTCTCAGTTTTTTGCAGTTAAGAACATTAACTCTTACAGTTAGTTTGAGCAAAAGAAAGCAATTCTAAGAGTCACTGATAAATTAAAAATTGACACTTTTCTGTATATGTGGAAAACAGGGGTAATCCTCTTTATCAGAAGGACAACATTGGGTAGAAAGTCACTTTGTACGAAATGGACCAGGGTAAATTAGAACCGACACTCAAGGCTCCATTGCCTAAAATTCTGTGAGCCCTGAGAATATCGGACAAGTCGTTGTGAAGAAATCAGCGTTCCAATCACTCCAGACGCATGCAGGGAAAAACTTTATGACTTATTTTTCTTATTTCAACCACTATTCCCAAGATATGCTCAAGGAACTCAATAGCAGAATTATGCAAGGACAGAACAATAACATTTCTGAGGATCTATGAAGCCAAACATATCCTATGTTTGCTGGGGTTTTATTTAAATAATGTGGTGCACGTTTTGTTTTCTCAGCTGCAGTCTGTTGTAATGGAGTAATTTGACTTTGTTTATAAGTGATTCTAAAGTACCACTGGAGTGAATCCACTAGCTCTTGCCAATGATGAGGGACAATAATCTTCTGACCAGTGGTTTCTCAAGCCTAGCTGCACAGTGGTATATGCTGGAGGAGATTTTTAAAACAATGAAACCTAGGTCTCAGTACCAAAAGATTCTAGCTTCATTACTCAGTAGTGTAACCCGAGCATCAGGATTTTTCTATTTCCTCCAGATATTTCTAATGTGAGCCAATGTTCAGAACCACAGTTCTAGACTCTAACTATTTCATAGACTAGCAACTTGTGGATCTATTTTTAATTTGCTGCTTATAGTAAAATGTGAGAAGAGAGGGACAAAATAATGAAAGAACAGTTAAACAAAAAGGAGCCAGGACTTGATTTGGGAAAGTCTCGGCCTGTCCTGATGGTGTATGCTGGTAAAATAAAGAGATTGTTTCTGAAACTGTAGCACACAGAGAAAAGACTAAGTGTATGGTTGAGTATGTGGCCTTTGCTCAAATCTTGGAAAGATCAAAAGGTCCAAGATATTAAGTCACATTACTTCATACATCCTTCCGATCAAATCAGAGAGCTTATAAGAAGCTTAAGGGTGCTACGTCCCTCAGCCATGTCAACAGAAGCCAAACATAGAGAAGGGATTATCTTAAAATAATTTGTGGACTTGAGATCTGTCTAATGGAATGAATTACTGTGCCATGGGAGACCCACAAGATTCTTGAGAAATACTGCCAGCATAGAATGAAAGAGAAAAGGGACTACAAAATGAAAGAAGGTTGTTGAACCCCTGAAATTCTACTGGCAGGAAGTGGGTCAAGAGCCCAGAGAATGAAACTGAGAGCTCAGGAAAAGAGCCGAAAGCCACAGAGAATTATTCCCACGCTTTGAAACCTAAGAGTCTGCCTAAATGGATTTCAAAATTTCTTTGAGCCAGTGACTCCCTTTTTTTCTCTTTTTCTCCCCATTTTTAACTATAATGTCTGTAACTCTTACCTTCTTGATGCCCTACCATTTTATTTAGATTAAATTTTTATTTAGTATCACAGATCCACAGATGATAAGAACTATGCCCAGGCACCCCATCTGAACTAATTTGGATGTTTTTAATGATATGGCTTTGAATTTTGAGATGATGTTGTATTAAAATGAGACTTAATGGGAAGCTTAAATTTGATAAATGTATTTTATATGTGTAACAGATATAAATCTTCATGGGGCCAGAGGATGGACTGATAGATCTGTGATCCTCCAGAGATGTTCTGTCCTAATTCCCATAATTTGTGAATATGATGATATATCCCATTATTACACAATATTGTATAGCACAGTTGATCCTAAAATAGGGAGATCACACAAACCTGTATGTAATCTATTTTAATCACAAAATAACTTTCCTAGACACTGACAGAAGGGCAAGACAAAAAAAGATTCAACATGTCATTGCTGACTTCTAAGATGAAATGTACATAAGCCAAGAAACTCAGATAACCTCTGGAAATTTTAATATCTCATGGCTGCAGCAGGATAACAGGCCAGTAGCCAGCAAGATAACAGGGACTGCAGTCCTACAATCACAAGGAACAGAATGTTAACACAACTATTAACAAGTTAAATGAGCCTAGAAGCAAATCACCTCCCCCTCAGAGCTACCAGATGAAAGCCTCAGCTACTTGCCCCCTTAATACCAGTCTTGTGGGAGCAGAGCACTCAGCTAACCTCCCTTGGATTCTTGGCTCTGAAAACTGTGAAACAATAAATGTTTAAAGACACTAAGTTTGTGGTAACCTGCTATGCAGCAATAGAAAACAAATATGTTGGGGGGAAAAAAACAAACACAAAAAAAACCCTTGCAAAGAATCTGTCCTCTTCTAAAATGCCATCAGAGATCATCTGATTGTAGGAATGCTTTATTTTAACTAAGTAAGAGATGTATGTTTTTATGATTGCAGAAATAATTTGTATTGGAATTGGAAATAACTTGTATGTGAATCTAGAAATGAAGTGAGAAATAAATCTAATTTACTTTTCAGTTGAAATTTTAAGTATAAAAACACAAATTCAAAAGGAATGAACAGGGTTAATGAAAAAGATTTTGATTCTTGTTTTCAGATTCATTCATTTTTTTAATTTAAATCCATGTTAACATATAGTGTAACAATGATTTCCGGAACAGAATTTACAGGTTCATCACTTACATATAACACCCAGTGCTCATCCCAAGAAGCTTCCTCCTTAATGCCCCTCACCCCTTCTGCCCATCCCCTGACCCAACACCTCTCCAGCAATCCTGTTTGTTTTCTGTATTTAAGAGTCTCTTATGGTTTTGTTTGCTGCTCTGTTTTATCTTATTTTTACCTCCTTTGCATTATGTTCATCTGTTTTGCACCTTAAACTCCACATATGATTGAAATTACATGATATTTGTTTTTTCTCTGAGAGACTTATTTTGCTTAGCAAAATATACTCTAGTTCATCCACATTGTTGCAATTCTTTTTGATCACTGAGTAATATTCCATTATATATATGTGTGTGTGTGTGTGTGTGTGTATATGTATGTATGTATGTATGTATATACATATATGTATATGTACATGTATGTATATATATACACATGTACACACACACACACACACACATAGATATATACCACATCTTCTTTATGCATTCATTAGCTGATAGACATTTGGGCTCTTTCTGTACTTTGGCTAGTGTTGATAGTGTTGCTATAAACATTGGGGTGCATGTGCCCCTTTGAATCTGCATTTTTGTATCCTTTGGATAAATAACTAGTAGTGCAATTGCTGGACCATAGGGTAGTTTTATTTTTAATTTTTTGGGGAAACTCCAAACTGTCTTCCAGAGTGGCTGTACCAGTTTGCATTCCCATCAGTACTGCAAAAGAGTTCCTCTTCCTCTGCATCTTCACCAACATCTGTTGTTGCCTAAGTTATTAATTTTAGCTATTCTGGCTTGTGTGAGGTGGTATCTCCTTGTGATTTTGATTTGTATTTCCCTGATGATGAGTGATGTTGAGCATTTTTTCATGTGACTGTTAGCCATCTGGATGTCTTTCTTGGAAAAGTGTCAATTCATGTTTTTGCCTATTTCTTCACTGGATTATTTGGTTTTTGGTTGTTGAGTTTGATAAGTTCTTTACAGATTTTGGATATTAACCCTTTATCTGCTATGTCATTTGCAAATATCTTCTCCCATTCCATTGGTTGTCTTTTAGTTTTGCTGATTGTTTCTTTCACTGTGCAGAGGATTTTTAACTTGATGAGTTCCTAATAGTTCATTTTTGCTTCTGTTTCCCTTGCCTCCAGAGTCATGTCAAGTAAATTGCTGCAGCCAAGGTCGAAGAGATTGTTGCCTGTTTTCTCCTCTAGGATTTTGAAGGCTTCCTGTCTTATGTTTAGGTCTTTCATTCATTATGACTTTATTTTTGTGTATGGTATAAGGAAGTGGTCCAGGTTCATTCTTCTGCATGTTGCTGTCCAGTTTTCCCAATATCATTTGCTGAAGAGACTCTTTTTTCCACGGGATATTCTTTCCTGCTTTGTCAAAGATTAGCCGGCTGTACATTTGTGGGTCCATTTCTGGGTTCTCTATTCTGTTCCATTGATCTATGTGTTTGTTTTTCTGCCAGTACCATACTGTTTTGATGATTACAGTTTTTAATAGAGCTTGAAGTCTGGAATTGTGATGTCTACAGCTTTGGTTTTCTTTTTCAGGATTGCCTTGGCTATTTGAGGTCTTTTTTTGGGGGGTTCCATACCAATTTTAGAATTGTTTGTTCTAACTCTGGGAAGAATGCTTATGTTATTTTGACAGGGACTGCATTGAAGATGTAGATTACTTTGGGTAGTATCAGCATTTTAACAATATTTATTCTAAAATGAGCACAGAATGTTTTTCCATTTATTTGTGTCTTCAATAGTATCTTTCATAAGCTTTCTATAGTTTTCAGTACATAGATTTTTCACCTATTTGGTTAAGTTTGTTCCTGAGTACTTTATGGGTTTTGGTGCAACTGTAAATGGGATCAATTCCTTGATTTCTCTTTCTGCTGCTTCATTGTTGGTATATAGAAATTCAACTGATCTGTACATTGATTTTACATCCTGTGACTTTGCTGAATTCATGGATCAGTTTTAGCGGTGTTTTGGGGGAGTCTTTTGGGTTTTCCACATAGAGTATCATGTCATCTGCAAAGAGTGAAAGTTTGATTTCCTCTTGGCTGATTTGGATGCCTTTTATTTCTTTGTGTTGTCTGACTGCTGAGGCTATGACTTCCAACACTATGTTGAATAACAGTGGTGGGAGTGGACATCCTTGTAGCAATTTTGATCTTAGGGGGAAAGCTCTCAGTTTTTCCCCATGAAGTATGATATTAGCTATAGGTCTTTAATATATGGCTTTTATGATCTTGACGTATGATCCTCCTATCCCTACTTTTTATGAAGGTTTTTATCAAGGAAGAAGGCTGTATTTTGTTAAATGCTCTCTCTAAATCTATAGAGAGGATCGTATGGTTCTTACCATTTCTTTCATTAATGAGACATATCACATTGACTGATTTGCCAATATTGAACCAGCCCCACATCCCAGGAATAAATCATAATGAATAATTCTTTCAATGAATTGTTGGATCTGGTTTGCTAGTACATTTTTGTGTCCATGTTCATCAGGGAAATTGGTCTGTAGTTCTCCTTTAAGTGGAGTCTTTTTCTGGTTTTGGAATTAAGTTAATTCTGGCCTTGTAGAATGAGTTGGGAAGTTTTCCTTTCATTTCTATTTGTTGGAACAGCTTCAAAAGACTAGGTGTTAACTCTTCTTTAAAAGTCCTGCACTGTTGGTGGGAATGTAAACTGGTACAGCCCCTCTGGAAAACAGTGTGGAGGTTCCTAAGGAAACTAACAATAGAACTCCCCTATGACCCAGCAATAGCACTGCTAGGAATTTACCCAAGGGATACAGAAATGTTGATGCATAGGAGCACATGTACCCCAATGTTCATAGCAGCACTCTCCACAATAGCTAAAACCTGGAAAGAGCCTAAGTGTCCATCAACAGATGAATGGATCAAGAAGATGTGGTTTATCTATACCATGGAATACTACATGGCAATGAGAAACAATGAAATCTGGCCATGTGTAGCAACATGGATGGACCTTGAGGTGTTATGCTGAGCGAAATAAGTCAGGCAGAGAAGGACAAATATCATATGTGTGCACGTATAGGAGGATTAGGAGGAGCTTAACAGAGGACCAAGGGGGAGAAGAAGGGCGGAAATGGTGGGGGAAAGGGGGAGAGGCAAACCATGAGAGACTCTTGAATGCTGACAAAAACTGAGGACTGGTGGATGTGGGGGGAGGAGGGAGTGGGCATGGAGGAGGGCACTTGTGGGGATGAGCACTGGGTGTTATGTGGAAACTAATTTGACAATAAACTATTTGTATAAAAAAAAAAAAAAAGTTTGGTAGAATAAACCTAACCAAGGGTACAAGAGATCTGTATGAGAAAACTATAGAAAACTTATTAAAGAAATTAAAGAAGACAAAAAGAAATAGAAAAACATTCCATGCTCATAGATTGGAAGCGTAAATATAGATAAAATGTCACTACTACCCAAAGAAATCTACACATTCAATACAATCCCAATCAAAATCGCACCAGCATACTTCTCAAAACTAGAACAAACTATCCTCAAATTTGTATGGAACCACAAAAAAAAAAAAAAACAAATAGCCAAAGTAATATTGGAGAAAATCAAATCAGAGGCATCACCATCCCAGACTTCAACTTCTATCACAAAGCTGTCATCATCAAGACAGTATGGTATTGGCACAAAAACAGGCATATAGAACAATGGAATAGAATTGAGAACTCAGAATTAGACCCAAAAGTATACATCCGACAAATCTTTGACAAAGCAGGAAATAATATCTAATGGAAAAAAGACAGCCTCTTTAATAGATGGTGTTGGGAGAACTGGACAGCAACATGCAGAAGAATGAAACTAGATCATTTTCTCACACCATACACAAAAATAAAATCAAAATGGATAAAGGACCTGAATGTGAGACAGAAAACCATCAAAACCCTAAAGAACAAAGAAGGAAACAACCTCCTTGACCTCCACCGCAGCAACTTCTTACTTGACACATCCCCAAAAGCAAGGGAATCAAGAGCAAAAATAAACTATTGGACCTCATCAAGATTAAAAGCTTCTGCACGGCAAAAGAAACAACCCAGAAAACTAATAGGCAACCAACAGAATGGGAAAAGATAGCTGCTAATGACATATCAGATAAAGGGTTAATATCCAAAATCTATAAGGAACTCACCAAACTCCACACCCGAAAAAACAAACAACCCAGTGAAGAAATGTGCAGAAGATATGAACAGACACTTCTCCAAAGAGGACATCCAGATGGCCAACAGACACATGAAACGATGCTCAACATCCCTCCTCATCAGGGAAATACAAATCAAAACCACACTGAGATACCACCTCACGCCAGTCAGAGTGGCTAAAATGAGCAAATCAGAGAACTCTAGATGCTGGCGAGGATGTGGAGAAACGGGCACCCTCCTACACTGTTGGTGGGAATGTAAACTGGTACAGCCCCTCTGGAAAACAGTGTGGAGGTTCCTCAAAAAACTAACAACAGAACTCCCCTATGACCCAGCAATAGCACTGCTAGGAATTTACCCAAGGGATATAGGAGGGCTGATGCATAGGAGCACATGTACCCCAATGTTCATAGCAACACTCTCAACAATAGCCAAAACATGGAAAGAGCCTAACTGTTCATCAACAGACGAATGGATGAAGAAGATGTCGTTTATCTATATGATGGAATACTACATGGCAATGAGAAAGAATGAAATCTGGCCATGGGTAGCAACATGGATGTACCTTGAGGTGGTTATGCTAAGAGAAATAAGTCAGGCAGGGAAGGACAAATACCATATGTTTGCATGTATAGAAGGATTAGGAGGAACTTAACAGAGGACCGTGGGGGAGAAGAAGAGGGGAAATTGTGGGGAGGGGAGAGAGGCAAACCATGAGAGACTCTTGAATGCTGAGAACAAACTGAGGACTGATCGGTGTGGGAGGAGGGGGGAGATGGGCATGGAGGAGGGCACTTGTGGGGATGAGCACTGGGTGTTTTATGGAAACCAACTTGACAAAATATTTGTAAATAAATAAATAAATAAAGTCTTGTAGAATTCCCCTGGAAAGCCAGCTAGCCCTGGACTCTGTGTGTGTGTGTGTGTGTGAAATTTTTGATTACTGATCCAATTTCTTTACTAGTTATGGCTCTGTTGAAATTTTCTATTTCTTCTGTTTCAGTTTTGGTATTTATACCTTTTTAGGAATTTGTCCATTTCTTCCAGATTGCTCAATTTTTTGGCATATAATTGCTCAACAATATTCTCCTTTTATTATTTGTATTTCTGTGGTGTTGGTTGTTATCTCTCCTCTTTTATTCTTGACTTTATTTATTTGAGTCTTTTCCTTTTTTCTTTTTGCTCAAACTGGCTAGGGCTTTATCAATTTTGTTAATTTTTCAAAGAATTAACCAGTTCCTGGTTTCATTTATCTGTTCTACTGTTGTTTTTTATAGTATTGATTTCTGCTCTAATCTTTATTATTTCCCTTATTCTTCTGGTTTTGGGCTTTATTTGCTATTCTTTTTTTCAGCTTTTTAGGTGTAAGGTTAGGTTGTATATCTGAGACCTTTCTTCCTTCTTTAGGAAGGCCTGGATTGCTATATACTTCCCTCTTATGACTATCTTTGCTGAATCCCTGAGGTTTGGGGCTGTTGTGTTATCACTTTCATTGGCTTCTCTGTAGTTTTTATTTTCCTCTTTAATTTCCTGGTTAACCATTCATTCTTTAGTAGGATGATCTTTAATGTCAAAGTATTCATTGCCTTTCCAAATTTTTTCTTGTATTTGATTTAAAGTTTCATAGCATGTGTTTTAGTCTGAAAATATGTACGGTGATCTAAATCTTTTTGTACTTGTTGAAGGCTGATTTGTGTCCCAGTATGTGATCTACTCTGGAGGATGTTCCATGTGCACCTGAGAAAAATGTGTATTCTGCTGCTTTCAGGTGAAATGTTCTGAATATATCTGTTAACTCCATCCAGTCCAGTGTGTCATTCAACCCTTTGTGTCCTTGTTCATTTTCTGCTTAGAAATTCTGTCCATAGCTGCAAGTGGGGTATTGAAGTCCCCTACTATTATGCTATTACTATCAATGACTTTCTTTATCTTTGTGTTTAACTGATTTATATATTTGGGTGCTACATATTGGGGGCATAAATAATTACAATTGTTAGATCTTTTTGGTGGATAGATTCCTTAATTATGATATAATGCCCTTCTTCTCTTATAATAATCTTTATTTGATATAAGTATGGCTACTCCAGCTTTCTTTTGATGACAATTAGCATGATAGATGGTTCTCCATCACCTTACTTTCAATCGGAAGGTGCCTTTAGGTTTAAAATGGGTCTCTTGTAAGCAGAATATAGATGGGTGGGTCTTGCTTTCTTATCCATCCTGATACCATGTGTCTTTTGATTGGAGCATTTTGTCCATTGGCATTTAGAGTGAGTACTGAAAGATACCAAGTTAGTGCTATTTTGTTTCCTGTAGAGTTTGTGTTTCTGGTGACACTCTCTGGTCCTTTCTAGCCTTTGTTGCTTTTGTTCTTTTTTGGTTTGTTTCAGCTTTTCTCCACTCAAAGAGTCTCCCTTAAAATTTCTTGCAGGGCTCATTTAGTGGTCACAAACTCCTTTAGTTTTTGTTTGTCTAGGAAACTCTTCATCTCTCCTTCTATTTTGAATGACAGCCTTGCTGGACAAAGAATTCTTGGTTGCATATATTTCTGATTCAGGATGTTGAATATATCCTGCAACTCCTTTCTGGACTGCCGAATTTCTATGGAGGGGTCTCTGTGAAGCTGATCTGTCTTCCCTTATAGGTTAAGGACAAGGATTTTTTTCTCCTGCTGCTTTCATAATTCTGTCTTTGTCTGTGCAATTTGTGAAGTTGACTATGATATGTGTTGGTGATGTCTGGCTTAGGTTGAATCTAATGAGAGTTCTCTGTGCTTCCTGGATTTTAATATCTGTGTCCTGTCCTTCCCCTGGATAGTAAACTTTTCCACTATAATCTGCTTCCATAAACCTTCTTCCCTTTTTTCTCTTTCTTCTGGGACTCCTATGATTCAGATGTTCTTTCTTTTTAATAGATTATTGAATTCCCTAAGTCTTATATTATGTTCCTTTGCCTTTGTTTCCTTCTTTTTTTCTGCTTCATTATTCTCCATAATTTTGTCTTCTATATCACTGATTTGCTCCTCTGCTTTGTCCTTCCTTGCCACTGTGGCACTCATTTGAGATCGCATCTTGGTTATAGAATTTTTAATTTCATCCTGACTAGATTTTACTTCTTTTATCTCCACAGAAAGGGATTCTATGCTTTTTTTCAACCCAGCTAGTATTATTATCATGGTTCTAAATTCTAGTTCAGACATCTTTTGATATCTGTGGTGATTAAGGTCCTGGATATCAATTCCTCCTGTTCTTTCTTTTGGGATGAATTCCTTCATTTTTTCATTTTGGAGGAAGATCAATAAAATTAAAAACTAAAATTAAAAATTGAAAGCAAAATAAAAAAATCAAAGAAAGGAAGCTAAATTCTAGGTGTGTTTTGGCC
The DNA here is from genome assembly GCA_017311185.1 of Proteles cristata cristata. Classification (NCBI taxonomy): domain Eukaryota; kingdom Metazoa; phylum Chordata; class Mammalia; order Carnivora; family Hyaenidae; genus Proteles; species Proteles cristata. Next base: position 449,008 of record JAESUZ010000827.1, read on the forward strand.
TGCTTGTTGAAAGAAGTTTGATAGAATAGGGAAAATTTGGGGAAAAAAGACAGAAAAGAAAAAAGGGGGGAATTTAAAAATAAAAATTATATAATAAAGTAGAATAAAATGAAATAAAGATAATGGAATAGAATAAAAAATAATAAATAAATAAAAATAAAGGAGAAAACAATAATATTTTTAATTAAAAAAAGAAAAGAAAAATAAATGTTTCTCTTTCTGTATCCAAGAAAAAGAAGAAAACAACAACAAAAACAATTTATTCAAAAAGAGAAGCAAAGAAAAATGAACTAATAAATGAACCAGCAAACAGAATGAAACCCAAATGAAGTTACATCCAGTTTTCCCTTTTCCCCTAGAACTCAAACTGTGAAGCACTAGTCCATACACTTAGTCCATACACTAAGCAGGTGGAGTGACTAGGGCTGATCTTCTATGGGGTATGCTTTGAGGGCACTGTTGGGCAGGGATTGATGTAACAACTCTGTTCTCCGCTAGGTGGTGCTGCTTAGATTACTGGAATAGACCAGCGTGGTGCACATGCACGTGGGTGGGAGACATGGAAATGGCTTCCCCCAGCTCCCTAGTCTCTGGCACAGGAATTTCATGTTCTCACCAAACCGTGATCAACACTCCTCCTTTGTCTCAGGCTTTCATCCACTCACTGCCTCTACTCTGTGTCCAAGCTGTCCACCTGCTAGGCAACATCTCCTTCCAGAGTTTTATCTTAGATGGGGTTGTATTTCAAAACCCCACACTTCAGAGGCCCTTGTGGCTTGGACCGGCACCAACTTTCTGGGGGAGGGTCTCACTTAATAATGGCTGGGTGCCAGCTTGCCCCAGAAAATGTTCATGCTATTGCACAATGGCAGAGGTTCAGAGATTGCAGTAAATCACAACACATAGCTGGTGCCAGGTTTCACCACACTCTGGCATCTTTGTCCTAATACCAGCAAACATAGTGGCTCCTTGGGGTCCGCTGGGACCTTTGCTGGGGGAGGTTATGTGACCTCTACCAAATGCTCTCCAAGCAGGGGAACCACTTCTCCCATGTGGCCCACGGACCCCTCAAACCCCGCTGCCTGCTCCTGAGAATTCACCTGCATCAGACCACCACCAATCACTGAGCTCTGGACTTCAGACTCTGCACTCCACTGTTTATAGAATCCTTGTGGTACTGACACCCTCTCCTTTCTTTCTGTCAGTGGTTTTGGGAAATAGATTTCTTGACCAGTCCCCTGTGAGTGTTTTCACTCGTTCTCTCTCTTTCTCTCCAACTACTTTCAAGGGAATGCTTTTCTTGCACTATCCCAATGTGCCGCACTCTCCCCCATCTCTGTCCTCTCTCTGCAAAAAGAGTTCTTTTTCTCTGTGTCTTTTCTCTCCTGCAGTTCACGTCTCTGCACTGTCTACCTGCCAGTTCTGTGGCTCAAGTTATGTGGGTTGTTGTGTTAATCCTCAGACCAATTTCCTAGGTGTGCAAAATGGTTTGGTGCTGATGTAGCTGCATTTCAGGGATGAAAGAACCTGAGGGTCTCCATGCTGCTCCGTAATCTTCTCCCACAAGATTTTGACTCTTAAAGCTTTCTTAATTAATTTAACAAATGTTTTTCGATCATCTACTATATACACGACTCTTTATGTGCCTTAGCAATATAAAATAGACCAGACATAATTGTCATTCTCAAGAAGCCCTTGATGAACAATAATCCTAATACTAATAACCAGCACTTACTGGATACCATTTATGTGCTAAAATTTTATCTGTATTCTTTTCAACAAACAGGTTAAGTCCATGATAAAGAACATGTTGGAATAACATACTAGGCAATACTTATGGTACAAAAGAAACTAGCAAACATTGCTCATGAATAAGACTGAGAAGGTTTAAGGTGTTAAATTAAAGACCAACTAAGGACTCACAAGACAAAGAGCAAAAACATGCATTCAAAGCAGAGAAAATAGTGCATATTAAGTCATGAGGGGTTGAAACAGTGGGGTTTATTTGGGAAAGTTATAGGTACATTAAGTCAGCATGAGAAAAGAAGACAACATTGGAGAGACAGGCAGAAGTCAATGAAATAACTTATATGTTTAGCTAAGGAACTACAGACTTGTGCTAACCATTCCAAAAATATTATCACTTAGGTTGTAAGAACAGATCTTTTTCCCATTGCCACCTACTTCTTCATTCCTATATTCAAGGAAGCTGACCTTGAGAAAAATATATACAAAAAAGTAAGTTATTTTTTAAGACACTAGTGAAAAACTACTCTATGAATTTCACTTATTCTCACCCACTTATTTTAACTGCTGATAATAGTGAGAGACCCAGAGCTGTTACACTGTCTGCTTAAGTCCCATGACTAGAAGCATGCTTTACAGTCTGTGCTCAAGTATTTGACTCACACTACAGGAGTCTTCCCACTATGCCTTAAGTTATCTTAAGTAATTTTTGTAATTTTCACATAACAATATTTGAAAACTGAAGAGATTTTTGTACTTCAAAGATTTGAAGTACTATTTTTAAAATAAGTAAATCTTTTGAGGCAAATGTTCAGGATGAGTTGCATGGTTTTACACGTCTAATATAATACATGTTAACTAAATTACTTGGCCTTAATTACTTACTCAAAAGAAGAAATAAAACAGATGAGAAAGAAGAGTATGAAAAACACTAAACCCAGTCTTGGAAACGCAAGCATTTTGGTTAGAAACAACCTAACCATACCAGGGTCCTCTACTTAGCCAGAGTACCTCAGGGCCCTGCACTGTACAAAGACAACTGACATTAATCTTCCTCACAAAATCTTAGAAAATTTTATTCTCCTCATAATAAGAACATCATGCTCAGGAACACAATGAAAGCAAACCAGATTCTTCTTAAGCCTGACATAGCACAAAAACGGCATCCAGACTTTTATAGATGAGTCTCTGACCATTATTATAATCTCTTTAGTAACTCTTTTTTTGTCTACCCATACATGCACACATGCTCACACCCACACATATACACACCATTTCTCATCATTATATTAATTCACAGTTCATAGTTATATTCTATATTATTTGACAAATGGGTCTTCCAATAATTCCCTTTTGGCTTTCCTATCTTTTAAAAAATATATATATATCATTTCCTGGGGCACCTGGGTGGCTCAGCTGCTTAAGCATTCAACTCTTAATTTCAGCTCAGGTTATGATCTCAGGGTTGTGGGATGAAGCCCCTGCTGACAATGAGGACTCTGCTTGAGATTCTCTCTCTCCTTCTCTCTCTCTGCTCCTCCTCTGCTCGGGCTCTCTCATTTTCTCTCTCTGTTTCTCAAAATAAATAAACTTAAAAAATTAAAATAAAATAATTTCCTAAAATAAACTGCATGTGAGTCATACTCTCACACCATTCCAGATTCCATAGTACCCTCCCCTAAAATAGTGTCAATCTTAGAAGATAATAATCCAATACCTAGTATCCTCATATCAGAATTCTCAGGGGCACAGGTTTTTTGTTTTTTTTTTTTTGTTTTTTTTTTTTTACAAATAGTTTATTGTCGAGTTGGTTTCCATATAATACCCAGTGTCAGGGGCACAGGTTTTATATCAAGAAAAAGAAAGAATACATTTTTTAGCTTTCCTGTATCCATTACAATAGTTATAGCCAGTCCAAAGACAGAGAAAGAAGGCCAACAGTTATCTTCATAGAAGGTTTTCTCACTCCAAAAGCTATCTAACTAAATGAGTAAGAATGTTGATTATTTAAGCAAGACTTTTTAAGACTTGGGAAGTTTCCTTCTTTATTCAAGTAATTCTTGCTTAGGTTTAGAAAAAGAGAAAGAGGGTGAATAAAATAACTCCATGGCCATTGTGAACAAAATGCTTTATAAAACATAAATAGACATAGTTATCAAAGAAGTGAATATATCCACTGTGGGCAATTACTTCAGTGTTCAAAATATTTGTAGCCTCTCCTTATGATACCCTACCCCTAAAGGAGGGTTGTATACTCCCACTCTGTTTAAATTAGGCATGGCCATCAGACTTCCTTTGGTCATAGAAATAGAAACAGAAGAGGTGTGTTCCCTTCTCCAGGAAGAAACTTTAGAAGCCACAACATTGTTCACCATGAACTATTTTCCTCAGCCTGTAACTGATAATATTATAGACAAAGGCAGCTCAATCATACTTTCTTTTTTTTTTTTTTTAATGTTTTATTTATTTCTAGAGAGAGAGAGAGAGCGTGAGCAGGGGAGGGTCAGAGAGAGAGGGAGTCACAGACTGAAACAGGCTCCAGGCTCTGAGCTGGCAGTCAGCACAGAGCCCGACGCGGGGCTGGAACCCACGAACCGCGAGATCGTGACCTGAGCGAAAGTCGTACGCTTAACCGACTAAGCCACCCGGGCGCCCCAGCTCAATCATACTTTCATGTGATGTATGGTGAGGTGAACAGGGTCATGACTGACCCATAAGGGAAAAGAAGTGTGAGCCAGACATAAACCTTTCTTTGAAAGCCAATAAAGTGTTAAGGTCATTTATTATTACATCCTAACCCAGCCTATCTGAAAATAGGAGTAAATTTCCTGTTTGCCTAAAGCAAAGATGTCACTGAATAGTCAAAATTAGGAGCATCTGGCTGGCTCAGTCAGTAGAGTGCACAGACTCTTGATCTCAGGATCATGAGTTCAAGTCCCATGTAGGATGTAGAGATTACTTAAAAATATATTAAATAAATAGTCAACATTAGAAGTATGTTCCCTGGGATAAAGCCAAAGATGTCCATTATCAACAATACTATATAATATGTGCGGACATCCTAGCTAGCTCTGTAAGAAGATAAATAGATAGATAGATAGATAGATAGATAGACAGATTGATACATACATACATAGGTATAGATACATAGATAGACACAATTCATATGTATAGTATCTTCATGTATATGAAAGAATAAAATAAAATAAAAACATTTTACCAAGAGAACTGACAGCCAAAAAACTACAAATAATCAGAGGCTTCAGCAATGTAACAAAAGGTAAATGTAACACCCAATGTAGAAAATCAGTCTCAATCCCATACACCAACAACAAACAAATAAAAAGTGGAATTTTGTAAAGCTTCCATTTATAACAGTAATAAGCCACCACAGATAAATCTAACAAAAGATGTTACAAAGAATGATAAAATATTACTGGAAAACACTGAAGAAGACCTAAGTAAATGGAAATCTACACCTCAAATTAATCTATTAAATCATTCAGTTACATTCAAACTCACAGAAGGTCACTTCATTGAAGTTAAGAAAACTTATTATCAAATGTATAAGAGTGAGCAACACCCAAGAATACTAAATATAATATTGAAGGAAAAATAGTAAGAGTCAAGATAAATAAATATAATACTGAAGAAAAATAATAAGGTATGGAGAATCACCCTACTGATATCTTGGCTAACTATAAAGTCAAAGCAATTGAGACAATGTGCTATTGGCAGAGGGGTTTAAGAAAAAAAAAAGGAAGAAAAACAGATCAGAAAGAAATTCCAGAAACAGAGCCATGCACATATGTGAACAGGACATAATGAAAATGTCCTATATATAAATCATATATATAGGACAATGATCTATATATAGATCACTATATATAAAAAATATATTTAAGTATTCATAACTGAAGAATAAAATGTTAGGGAAAAACTGATAAATTGATTATGTTAAAGTTTAAACTAATGTACATCAAAAGATACTATGAAAGAAGAGAGTGAAAGGGAGGGATAGAGGAAGGGAAAAGGACAGCCATGGAAAGGATATTTGCATTGCAAATAACCAGTAGAAAATTAGTAGCCCAAGTATATAATCATATATAATCAATTTAAAAAGTATAAAATGAGCATAAATTAAAAAAGTAAATTCCTAGAAAAGAAAAACAGAATGGCCAATAGACATATGAAATTATGATAAAACCTTAGTTAATCAGAATTAAATAAGATACAATTTCATACCCCACAAATTGATGAAAGTTTAAAAACCTGACAATATGAAGTAACGGGAGATCTCGTATATGCTCGGAGGATAAAATGGTGCAATCACTCTGGAGAACAATTTGGTCTCAGCTAGTATGGTGAAGAAGCCATTCTCTGTAACCCACCAATGTACCTCAGAAAAACTCTCCCACAGACAACCATGAGACAGGCACAAGAGGGTCACCCCACTATTGTTAATGTTGATGAATCTCTCATCTGTAACATGGGGATAAAATTAATACTTACCTCATGGGATGCTTGTAAGAAATAAATGAGTTAGGACTTGTAAATTCTTAGACCAGTTACCTACAATAGTGCAAGCACTTAGTGTTAACTATTGTTAATAAACCCATTTCTAGGGCTCCCCTGACATTATTTTAATTCTCAGCACCTACTGCACTGTGCTCAAAACGTGAGATATTTTCCTTTGCAAGCTTTCTTCTCTCACAAATGCTGACTTCACTTAATGGGTTGTTCCCTAGGTCCTAGACAAGTTGGCTTGCCATATAATAAGTCTGCAGCCAGGCCTGCTGTGATCTGGGTGGGACCTGCTCATCTTCTCAGGTCATGTTGATGCTAAACCCCTTCTCCAGAGGTGATCTGGGCAATGATCCCATCTTACATTCTCTCTGGCGAGGTCTGCCAAAGTTCTTAAAAACTATTTTGATTTTTAGATCAACGAATGCTAAACTATGCCAGTGGACATTTCAATTTTACCACTTAACAGGACTATTAATTATAAGGTTCCCCTCTAAATAAAGGTAAAAGGAAAAAATAAGGGAAGGAAGGAAAGGAAGAAAGAAGGAAGGAAGGATATAGGGGAGGGAAATTGAAACAGATTCCAAGCATTTTCAGAGAAGGAAAAACTATATATTATAACAACGTAGAGAAATGTTTTTGGCAACCATATCCAAAATTTCACCATGAGTAAATTTTGCATTCCACCCTCACCTACAGCTCTTTTATGATCTTTTCCCTCTTTGAGTAATTAGTCCCATTCCTTCAGCATCATGTCCTTTGAAACTCTTAATCTCATAAACAAACCAATATTAAGGATTAATGGTACTAACATGAAATGTGTCATTCCTTCCAGATAGCATATTGACATTTCTAAATGGTCCCCTAAAATAGATCCAATTCATTCACCAGAATTTTCTAAAAGTCAATTTGTCCAGTGTTACAAGTTTTAGTCATGATATAGTCATTGAGAATGGGAGAAATGACTCCTTTAGAAATAAGATTAATTCTCCAAGTACTCTCTATCTCAGCCCCAACCTGTTCTATTTTATAATCACTAGGGAGAGAGGGCATTTGCTTAATTTGAGCATAAACAATGTATATTGTTCTTAATGACCAATTTATTTATTTAAAAATATCTACAAAGCATTACAATGTTTCAGGCAAGTATTAATCCACTTAGTTACAAATCATTACTTGATTTTTTTATTCTGTATTTAACTATACCTTTTCCAATTCTCAAAGCTAAGAGGTGTTCCTGTCCCTTTTCAGTCTTTCCGCTTTCCTCAAAATAGGCAGAAAATAAAGCTATGAGGACAGGGTCTATGTCCTGGGGGAAGAAGCTGTCAAGAGGTAGGCTAATAGCAGTCAACTGGAAAACAATCTAAGGTTCAATGAAGCTGTGACACAGATGTCCAGAATGAACCAAACCTCCCAACATAAAGATGTTTTCTCTGGAGTTCTTTTGCTAAAAGACTGAAGGCTTTTATATCTTACTTCTATTGGGAGAGGCTACTTGCTTAAAGAATCTGTATGCATACTTTGTGATGACCTATACATGCATGGGGACAATTATATGACATTGGGTTCTATGATCTCAAGTGATATGCTATCACACTACAGCCATGAATAAGTAAGACTAAAAATAACACTCATGTAAATTGTCAAAAAGATGAAAGCCACATTGAGAATTAGTCAAATACTATTTATTCAGAGCTCAGTCTAGTTTTTAAAAAATGTAAGTTACTGTCAGTTTAGTTCTGTTAGACTGAAAGGGCTTTAAAGGAGGGGAGAGTGGATTTTATGGAGTGAAAGGAGAAAATCTTAAAGTCTTTGATTGGTCATTGTTGTTTTATGCAAAGATTTTCTATTACAGTGGGATATGAGGAAGTGGTATGGGAAGACTTTCTGACTGGCTTTCAGAAGCATTAGATTGGTGTGGTATTTACTGGCACATCAAAGCTTTACAGGCTGGTTAGGGACATAATGACAATTTTTTTATTCATAAAAAAATTGTTTAGTCCTCCACCTTAGGGTTCAAGTTTTGAAAAATCAGTTCATAAATATAAGTTATTTTTCAAGTAAATTTACTTTTAATGATTTTTCATTTACCTTTATTGCCTCATCACCCCAATTACAAAAACAGTGGTTTTTCCATTGTTCAGAAACTCCTTATTCAGCATTTTATAGAAAATTTGTGTGTAAAATGTCATTAACAGTAAATGCACAATTTAAAAACAACAATAAAATAACTTTTGATTTAATTATATTATTAGTCAATAAGATAACTAAAATGTTATGAAAAGCAGACATAGTTTTTTTTTTCAGTTAATATGCCCAGGATCTGGATCTCTAATCTGCTGAACTCTCTTCTTTACTTAAAGTCCTTAATTTTTTTTCTTTGCAATTTGGAAACAAAGTTCCTTAAGAGTTCTTTTCTCCATTATGAACAAAGGACAAATGAACACATCTTTTTCTCTTGTTGAAATGGTATTTTAACTTTTTTAAGTTAGTGTTTCTTCCATCATGTCATGGTGACTAGTAATCCTCTCTGCCAGGTATTATGAAGATTGCTGCAATTCTCTTTTCCTTTCTCTAGCTGCATCAAATACTCTAATCACTTCATTCTGCATTTTGGTCAGCAACGCCGTCTTTATGCTCTTCAGCTATGTCTCCTCCCAGGACCACTTTAAACCTTTTAACTTTGTACAGCTGTAAATGCCAACTCATTCCTGCCTTTCATCATAAGTCAACTCCTCCTAGACTCCTCAATTATCCACAGATTCTTACTTTTAACATTTCCCAACTAGATTGCACAAAAGTAGTTAAGTTGGTCCACATTTGCTTGTTAACACTAACAAAGACATTCACTTCGTGAGTTTATACCCCACATGATGCACTTTGCTAAGGACTTTCCATACACCTTTCCATCCAACCTTCCCAGTAATTTTATTAAGTAGAAATTTACTAAGGAAACTAATACTTAGTAAGTTCAGAAACTAAGAGCTTTCATTTAATCACACAGATAGTAATGGCAGCCAATATGTGGTCAATTTGATCCCAAAGTTTGTGTCTTGCCATAAGCATTCATCAAGTGATACCTGAGAACAGTCTGCACCGTAATTACCTAGAATATGTAATAAAAATATAGGCTCTAGGCCCAACCCGCACCTTTTTAACTAGTATCTCTAAGGAAAAGAACCAAAAATATTCATTTTTAACAAGCTCTCACATGATTTGTAGGCACACTAAAGTTTGAGAACCATTGAACTGCAAAGCCCACACTATGTATCACTGTGTCTCAATAAGCACAAGATTTGGCTAATAGATAATACATGCTTGATGAACTGAAATCAGCTAAGTCTTCCATAATGAAATCATACTGATATAGTGCCTTTAGCTTTAAAAAAAAAAAAGGTTCTATAAAAACACTAGATGAGATCAGTATTTTTCCACCAAAATTGAGTACTCCCAACACTGGCTTTGTGCCAGCTTAGTGAGAGCCAGCCTCATTTAGCATACACCAGAGTAAAGCCTCATACCATGGTTTCTGTCAGGGGGAATGTTGGTGGAAGTCTGATAAAAATCTCGAGACTGTCCATGATTTAAAATGAAGTAAGCCTCAAATTTTAAAAAGTCTCTTGCTCAAGATGTCCTGTTCTAGTTAATGATCATGGTTGCTTAAAACTAATTTCCATCATCCTGTGGTAGTACTGATTACCCCTTCCATAGTCTAATATGATTGTTAAGAAGGTTTACTATGAGCCATTATCCCAAGCAACCATCTATGTGGCACAGCTAGTCAGCAAGACCCTTTGACATAAAGTAGTGGGGAAACATGGCTATAAAAAGAATTTTTAAATATATCCCTCTTGTTGGGGGAAGGACATAAGAGTGTGTACTATGGTATCAGGAGTCTGTGCTGCTATTTCTCTTTAACTTTCTGCCAATTGTCAAGATAATGGTAAAGTCTTTTCTAGGTAATTAAGAATGTTAGAAAAAATCAAACTAAATGAATTCTCAAAATTCCAGTTCTGTTTATTTAGTCAGTATTCTGCTGGGTAGGTTTTGTAAGGAATGGGAAATTGGGAGATATACATATAGACAGATATAGATACATGCATACACACAGACACACAGACACACAGACACACACACACCTCTACTGACTCTTTTCTGTTTTAGGATAAAGATAAGAAATAGTAAAGAGAGCTACTGGATCATGTTCTGGGTAGTGACCTCTGGGTTATACACAATTGGGTATAAGCAGGAATTACTCAATAACAACATGGGATTCTCTTACTCCCGTCTTTGGAGAAATCAGTCTTAGTCCTCAAGTTAAAGCTTCCTACATTAGGCAGCCAGAAATAATCAGTATTACTCCCTCCAAAGGAGGTTTTGCCTTTAGATGTTTTCCTGGGCCAGTTAAGCTTCCAATCCTGCTTGCTTCCACAGGTAGGGATGGCAAGATGGTGAGCTCTCTTTCTTCTTACTTGCTTTTCACAAGCATAATGTATGAGAGAGTGCCCTGTGATGATCATTTATTTCTCATTCCAAACTATTATTCAAAATCCAATCCTATCTGGAACTGAAACTATCTTACTTTTCATCTCACATATAATTTGACTACAATAATCATATAACCTACTAAATTGCTCTTGGGTAGTTCATACTGCATTAAAGGTTTAGAGTACCCCAGCTCATCTGGAGCCCTCTTTTTTTTTTTTTTTTAATTTTTTTAATGTTTTATTTATTTCCAGGAGAGAGAGACAGGGTGAGCAGGGGAGGGTCAGAGAGAGAGGGAGTCACAGACTGAAACAGGCTCCAGGCTCTGAGCTGGCAGTCAGCACAGAGCCCGACGCGGGCCCGAACCCACGAACCGCGAGATCATGACCTAAGCGAAAGTCGGACGCTTAACCGACTAAGCCACCCAGGCGCCCCCATCTGGAGCCCTCTTAATAAGTGAAGACAATTATATTCATTCTTTTGAATTTTTCTAACAGTTTGACACTCACAGAACTCTCTAAAAGTTTCTGTGGATGTTTCTCTATTGTCCCTTACTTTCCTAGCTGAGTTATAGGCCATATGTGGTTCTAAGAGTTCTTGTCCCCCATTACTTCCTCACAGAAAGCTCAGGGACTATAGGTAATCCTTGCCTACTCCTCTGGGTCTGTCCATGATTTCCTCTTCTTGTGCTACCATCAATGGCAGCAGGTTTGTGGATTCGTTTCCTTGTTTTAATAGCCAAGAGTCCTCTAGCTGCTAAGGTTTGGCCAGAGTATTATTACTCTATTGTCCTTAGATGCAACACAATGAAGGTGCATCCATGTTCTGAGAAAGAAGTAGTAAAGAGGTATCTTGGGTCCCACTAATCCCAAAAAGTCCACTGAGTAAAATTACTCAAAATCCAAGATTTCAGGGCAAGTCCAATCAGATATATGCAAAATAGCAGATATGTAATTAATCAGTATAGTAAGAATAGAGAGATCAAAGTAATAGAAAAACACTAAAACAAATCTCAGATACAATAGAAGAGGTGCCATAAATCATAGACAAAGAGGATATTAGGCTGAGATACTTGAGTTTTGGAAAATATACAATTTAGGTATTCAATACGTAGAAATTATACATGGACTAGAGTTATATTTAGTCAAATATACATATATAATCTGGATGAGGGCTTTCTAATAAAAACAATAAAGTAATGAAAAGTTTGAAAATTTTAAATAACCCCAAAAAAGCAAAAGCTGAATGAAATCTGAACAAAATTTTTGAAATACTTTCCAAATACAATGAAGAACTCCTACTTATAAATAAGAAAAACACTGAGACTCATTGATAAGTGAACAAAGATAATGGGTGGACAATATATAAAAATTGCAAATCATAGTAAACATTTGAAAAAATTGTTCAATTGCATTAATAAGGAAAAATGCAAAGTATATAAAAATGGGATGGTACTTTATTTTAACCCAGTAAATAAGGAAGAAAATTATATTTAGTATTTACAAGAGCTATAAATGAGATATTATATAACCAATAAAATTATGTTTAAAAGATTTAAATGCTTATGTTACAATAAACATGAAGAAAAAAGTCACAATATTCCTTGTTAAAAAATTCTTAAGTCTATTTTTTAAAAACTACTTTTAAGGGACATTGGGCTGGTTCAATTGGTGGAACGTGCAACTCTTGATCTGAAGGTTGTGAAAGCCCCACATATGGTGATTACTTAAAATTAATCTTTAAAAAATTTTTAAGGTAAAAATAAGTAAGCCAAAATGTTAACCATACATCCCTAGGCTGTGGAATCATGTGTGATTTAGTTTTCTATTCTTTGTCCTGATTAGTTCCTTCCACATTTTTCTTTAAAATAAATAAATAAAGTAAAACAAAAATCAAAACATATTAACAACAACGACAACAAAAACAGAACACAGTCACATACCAAATAAGGAAAAAATCTGCTATGATTTTTTTTCAGAAGATCAAGAATAGTATAACAGAAAAAAAGTAAGGTACAAATATTAGCAGTTTGGTTTTAGAAATCCACTTAAATAGTGAAAGTTATATAAAATATTTCAAATATACATACTTTTATACACAAAATGTAAAAGACACATCAAACACACTAGAGCCATTGACTATGTGGAGTGGGAGAAGATAATAAGGATAAAAAAGGAATGAAAACACAAACTGTTCTCATAAAGGCATAAAATGGCTTCCTTCAATCATTAACAAATATATCCTGGGCTTGATTAAGGCAAACTAAATTGTAATTTCAAGATTGTGTGTACATTTAGGTTTCACGGTTTATTTTTGAAAGGGTAATATCTACTTTTTAAAGTTAAGTTTATAAATTTTACATAATGAAGCAACAGACAATGCCATACCCCATTTACAGCATGAAGTTTCCAGACTAGTTTTCTACCACAAAATGCTCTTCTCCCTTTATTCCCATTGTTAATTTTGAACCACAGTGGACTGCTTATGAAACTCAGCATGATGAAGAAGCACCTCAAAAAAAAACTCATCTAAAATACTGCCATTATTTTTATGTAGATTTATCAGAGAATTTTAAAGTTCTACCAACTCTAACCTGTCATTCCAGTTAAACCTGAAAGATATGGCAATGATTTCAGAATATTGCACGTTAACTTGGTCTACAGTAGAGACAGTAGAAAGAAAAATGAAGAAAAGTAAGCATCGTTTCATTTTAAAAGAAGCAGTTGTCTTTTATTCCTTTCTTCCTAGGTATAAGTACCTCACAAATGGCCTCTACTCACAGAAGAATTAATAATGTCCATTTTGCAAGTTACAAAAGGCTCTAGCAGTTGTGTTATACAATCACAAATTTAAAGTTAATCATTTGATAACAGAATAAATGTATGATTACTAAAACATCCTTAAAATAGTTCAAAATTCATCAGACTTAAACAAATTATATGTGTCCTAGAATTTACAATTCTTTATCTTTATTAATAATTCTTCCCCCCGCCTATCCATCACGATTCACTAGAAGAGTTTTTCATGAGAAAACAGTCTCATAAAAACTATGCTATAAAGAAGTAGTAAGAGAAATGGAACATTCTGAATGCCATTCAGCCCACTGCCTGATTCTCATTCATTCCACACGTCATTTGGACTCTGGATTTTCGTGCTAAACTTCATAGTCATTCCAAAAACATGTTTGACTATGTAAACTAAGCATCTAAATCAGTGAATATTGAGTTACAGAATTTGGTAGGAATTTGTGTTATATACAAATTAGAAGAATAGCTAATCATGTTTGACATTAGAACACAAAAGTTTAAAAATAAAGCAAAAAACTATTTAGAAAGAGAATACCATTTCATGGTAGGCATTACATTTATCCAGAATAATTTATGCCAGGTAAGAAGTAAAGAATGTTGGGGCTTTTTTCCAGGATAATGTGGTCTGGTTAATTTGCTACACTTACTAAAAATACTAGTTTAGAGACTGTCTTAGATACTGGTTTTTGGTAACACATGATATTTTACTCATGTCCTTCATGAAAAAACATTCCTGGAATTTACATATATGCCCTTTTTTCCTTTGTGCATTTAGCTTTAGCAAATCCCTTCTAAATATAATCCCGTCTGAGTAAATCAGTAACTAAGAAAATGTAATTTTTTAAACCTTTAGCTGCTCCTTGTCTATAGGATAAAATCCAAATTATTTCATTCTATCATCTAAATCTTGTAGTCCACTTTCTTCTACATTCATATATATCTTTCCACTCATAGTGAAAAAGCCTCACTCATTAAATTGCCCATTCTGCTCAAATTCAGATCAGAGTTATCCTTCAACAGGAGGCTGTGGCATCAGTCCAAATGTAAGCTGATGGAATGAATGGCAGGAATAAAACAGAACAGACATTCAAAGGCCACTTTCAGGGTAGGAACCACTGAAATTTCTTTCTTTGGACGTCCTAAGTTATAGAGACAAAGACTATGAAGGGAGAAGAGAAAGAAAGGTGAAAAATGATAATTCTGCCTTACACTAGTATTTGAATGCTTCAATTTTATATATATTGTAATCCCCTTAGCATGAGAACATTTTTATATCTTTTATTTATATGTTTTTCATAGTGAAAACATGAATGCCCAGTAGGCATTCAATAAGTACTTGTTGAATGAACGAACAACACAAATTTTCCTTGATTGCTATTTTATTACTATTCCCTTTCATTTAAAAATGTTCTATGGGGGGGCGCCTGGGTGGCTCAGTCGGTTAAGCATCCAACTTCAGCTCAGGTCACGATCTCACAGTTCGTGGGTTTGAGCCCCGTGTTGGGTTCTGTGCTGACAGCTAGCTCAGAGCCTGGAGCCTGTTTCAGATTCTGTATCTCCCTCTCTCTTTGACCCTCCCCTGCTCATGCTCTCTCTCTCTCTTTCTCTCTCTCTCTCAGAAATAAATAAAAAGATTTTTTTAATTTAAAAAATAAAATAAAATAAAAATGTTCTATGGATGTTCATATTTATTATAAAATATTTTATTTATTAAAACCTGAATGGCAAAAATTGAGAAGTCTGACAATATTGAGTGTTCAAGATGATAAGGTTCAACTATAACACATAAAATGTGAAGAAAGGGTAACCTGAAACAACCACCTGGGGAAACAGCTGGGCATTAATTTGTAAAGCAGAACATGCGTATATCCCCTCAGCTAGAATTTCCACTCCTAGAGAAATTCTTGTACGTGTGCTCCAAAAGGCTCACAATAGCAGTGTTTGTAATAATAAAATAGAATTAGAAAAAAACAAGCAGTCATCTAAAAGAAAATAAATTGCGGTGTGTTCACGCATGAAATAAGAAAACAGTACAGATAAACAGTAAACTACAACTTGCAACAACATTGGTGCCTCTTAAACATATAACTAAGTGAAGAAAGTAAACACCAGAAGGCTACAAACAGTATGACACAAATGTTGTAACTCACAATGAGCAAAAATAATATTATATTGTTTAGGCAGGCATACATACGCTTCTCTCTCTCTTTCTTTTTTAATTACAGGCAAGAGAATGATATACTTCAGTGTTGATTCTCAGGATAGAGGGAGGAGTCATAAGGAAAAATGAGAAAGTAATGCCTAGTTTAGATGTAAAACATTGGTAACATTTTTTAATGCAGTTACAGATTCCTTGGCGTACGTTATATAATTATACCTTAGAACGTCATGTATATGTTACATATATTCCTGTAATGTAATAGGTAACATATTTTTAAGTGATAACAAATGGAGAGTGTTCAAAAAATGGCAGCCTGAAAATATCTTTGTTTCTAGAAAACAAATTGGGTATAGTTATACGTGAACATGACGTGGAAGTCCTACCCTAGAGAAATGGCAATGGAGAACTAATAGCAACATATGACAGTGGGAGATTAAGAATTATAATGAATTTACTGGATTCATTACTTGTTTTTACTTCATTAACTTTTTTTGCCCCATCAAAGCACTCTGAACAATAAACTTAGTTTGTCCAACATATGGGAAGAATTAGACAGAAAATCTTTTATTTCGCATTGTCATGCCTAGAACAATCTCTTTGTTTAACCAGAACACTAGCTTTGTCCTCAAATTTACCAGGGACAAGTAGGAGGGGAAAAGTTATGACAAACATAAATTCAAGTGTTTTCGCTTAGTTTTCCTATGTGTTTTTGCAACAATTTTTTCACAGAAACTCTTTCACAACTGTATGTTGTCTGATGGTGGTATGAAAACTTTACTCTTTGATTTCATATGAAAGTGATTAGAGATTGCAATGTACCTAGAAAAAACCTGACCCTGTTATTTCTCATCTCCTTTCAAGATATTTTGTCACTGTTGCCTGTATTCCTTGGGGGTCCTAGCATACTATAATCAGACTTGCCAGTCTCTCTGAATCCACGTGTCTCCCTCAGGAAATCATTCTATTCCAGAGGTACTGTTTGCATTAGCATGTCACATCAAAAACGAAAGCATGTCCTTGAATAACAACAGAACACTTCTAATGGCAGTGATCCTTATATCTACGAATTTAAAATATTTGTTTTCTACTACGAGAGTAGGTTTTTGGGTTCCCATGTTGTAGGGGATATTATTCCTCAAAGTAAAAGATATGAATGAATGATTAAACAACATGTTTCCCAACAATACAAATCTATTACAATTACTAAATATTTAAAAAAACAGAAAAATTCTGCTTCACTGGCATCTCTAAATTTTTCATTTATTCACTGCAGGAGAGAAATCTAAATATCTTGAAGTGTTCTATTCCTTCCAATTCTTAATGCCCTAGTCTCCATCTCTCCTCTTACTTTGGCTCATTCAAATTTGCAGAAGCAAACTGAAAAGATATTAATTCTTTAAAAGTTAATAAATGCCCAGTCAATAAATATTACCTGAATATTATAATGGATTAAAAACAAATACCTGCACTCCATGCCCTAAAGTGCTTGAGAATCAGAAATCATTTTAGGAATCCTTCCATGCCATGAAGACTCCTTTATGCAGCATACCTGACCAATGGTCAGTTAGCCTCCAGTAACAGGACATGCATCACCATCAAAAGAGGCCCATTCCATCAGTGGACAGCCTTGTTGGTTAGAAAACTCTTATATTAAGCTACAATTTACAGCTTTGTAGCTTTCCTACATTTTCTCTGTACTAGTCTATTATAATAACAAGTCTGTCCTCATGTTTACATGGGAATTTTAAAATAATGCTTATTTATTTACTTATTTTTTTAAAGTTTATTTATGTTGAAAGAGAGAGAGAGGGAGAGAGAGAATCCCAAGCAGGCTTTGCTGACAGGGCAGAGACTGACATGTGGGGCTCAGTCTTAAGAACTGTGGGATCATGACCTGAGTCGAAAACAAGAGTCAGACGCTTAACCAACTGATCCACCCAGGTGCCCCCAAATAATGCCTATTTAAAATCTTCCCTGGGGCACCTGGGTGGCTCAGTTCATGAATCATTTGACTTTTGATCTTGGCTCCAGTGATGATCTCATAGTTCATGAGATCAAACTCCACGTCGGGCTCCATGCTGTCAGTGTGGAGCCTGCTTGAGATTCTCTCTCTCCTCTCTCTGTCCCTCCACTGCTCACTCGCTCTCTCTCTCTCAAAATAAATAAACATAAAAATAATAAAATAAACTCTTCCCTTTTTTCCTCTGTATGGCACTATAATGTTTCTCAAAGGACATAGTTTTTATTTTCTTCTTTAAGTTTCCAGGTTTTCCTTCTGCATAGTATTTTGTCACCGTAAGTCCAAAAATGTGGTACCCAGATGCATAAGTAATATTTTAGGGATGAATCACCTTATACTATAGACTCTAGAGTTCTATTACTGCAACCAAACATAATGCTACCTTTTGTATAATTCAAGCAAACATTTTACCAAGTACCTACTAAGTGCTTGGTTTAAGCTAGGCCTTGGGGATTCAAAATCAAGCAGCCCCTGCCCTCATATAGCTATTTTAAATTGTTAGCTCATGGGAAGCATATGTTCAGTTAAAATCCCAGCTCTCCTGCACTTGTGTCTCCATGAGCAGATTACCACCTCTGTCTACTCATGTGTAGAGAAATTGCCCTTCAACTGATATCAACTGATAATACCTGTAACTTTAATCACAGCATTCCCTTTAGAAATGATAGTTTTAATTCTGGTCATCAAAACTGTACATTCTATTTGCTATTCCTTTAAAGCAATGATTAGAAAAAAAAAACTTTGCTCTCTCATCTTCTTAAGTGACTTTTATAAAAATGTGTATCACAGTCAAGGACAGATACCTGTGGTGAGACTTTGGCCTTTCCGCTCTCTGCAAATCATCATGCAACATACCTTAGACACAATGTTGTTAACCAGATAAGAATTTATCACTTCTATCATTCACCCTCACTTGATCAGTTGATTCACAAATGAAAACTAAGATATTTGATGTGCACGCATTTTCCTGGTTTGAATATTAGCAACTCTACTACAAAAGGACATAAAATGTTTCTGAGCAAATTCATTTTGAAGCCTTATGATGTGCAGGTGTCCAAAATTCTCCAGAGTTCTCACAATCTTTTACTACTGCATTCCATACTTTTCCCAGGGGTTGAGATTATCTTTTGAGGTCTGTTTTTTTCAAGACCTTTCTTTTCATTTTCTGAAAATTTTCTGTCACTTTTCATCTCCCACCTACCCCCTACCAAAGAAAATTCTGATTCTGATGGAAGCAGGAGGTCAGTAATGGCCTTAGAGTGGGAGCACCAATGACAGAGAATCCTCTGCCTCCCCAACAGCAGTGATTTTCAAACTTTTTTTAGTTCCCTTTCAATTTCTTCAAGTGAAAACTTAGCAGCAGTCCAATAACTAAAGCAGATACCACTAACGCTTCTCTAGTTGAAGGAAGGAAACAGAGCCCTTCTTCTAGAACCTTGCTTCTCACACGTTAATATGTGTATGAACCTCACCTGAGAACCTTGCTAAGTCCTAAGTCTCAGATCAGTAGGTATATGGTAGGGCCCAAGAGTCTTCTTGCTATCAATCTCCAGGTAATGGCCATGAGCTGTAGCATGGAGCAGACTCCATATAGCAGGACCCTGGGCCACTTTCACTGTATTTCTAGGGTTCTACCAAAGAATTATACTAAGGTGGCTGTACCATTTCCACCTGTTTTCTCATAGCTCCATATAATCATCTCCCATTATGGTAGGTACAATTGTGCCCTCCTCAAAGATGTCTATGTCCTAATCCCTGGAGCCTGTGAAAATGTCAGGTTATATGGCAAAGGGGAATTAAGTTTTTGCACATGGATTAAGTTTGTTCATCAGTGGACCTTAAAATAGAAAGATTATCCAGGTGTACTTAATGTAATCACACGGCTTCTTAAAAATAGGGCAAAACTCAGAGTTAAAGATATGACTCTTAAAAATTCGTTATGGCTGGCTCTGAATATGGAGGATGTAGCCAGGATCCAAGGAATGTGAACACTCTCTAGAAACTAAAAAAAAGGCAAGGAAACAGATTTTGCCCTAGGGCCTCCCAAAAGGAAAAAAACCCAGCTAACAACTTAATTTTAGCCCCATGACTTTTGCCAGGCTTTTACCCTACAGAACTTCAAGATAATAATTTGTGTTGTTTTAGAGCCTCAAATTTGTGGTAATTTATTACAGCAGCATTCAAAAACTAATATACCCTCTTCACCATGTTTTTCACTGAATAAGGAGTCAACTCTAACGGTCTATACAATATCATAGTTTTCTCTTTAAAAAAACAAAGATAATATTTGAGCACCCTAAGGTGCTACTTCATTTTCAAACTATGGGTTTTATAGATGCTGCAAGGGGTCTTTTTATGTAGAAGTCCATGATTTCTGCATATGACAACATAGTATACATTACTAGCTCTACATTTGGATTTAAAATGAATACATTTGTTTTGCTGGTTTCAGAGCAAGATTTACTACTGAAACTAATTGCCTAGATTCTGACTTTAAAGGTGACATTTTGTTTTTCAGTGTTCAAAAATGTGTCACAATTACTGCTTCAGAAAAAAATACTTGAAAACCCATAAAATGATTTCTGTTACTACTTTTCTTCCTCATGGTATTTATAGAAAGCTTTACCACATTTGCCACCAAAAGAGTTTAAATGTCAGCATAATAACTTTTCCATAATTCTAAATTAGTTAGAATTCCAATTGGAAGAAACCAGTACTAGTACTGAAATTGAAAGCATCAGGAGTTAGGCCTCTTACATTAACAATCTTTAATTTCCAGAGATTTTTGGGCAAGGGTGGGATGGGAAATGTCAATAAAATTAAAGTATTCTAGGATTGCACATCTCTAAACAATTGAAGCTGTACCATGAAACAGTTCAACAAAAGAAATGACCCAAAAATAGATGCACACCATTTGCATGGCAAAATCTCCTCATAGCAAGTAATGAAGTTGCCACAGAATATAAATGAAACATCACAAAACCTGAGTAGATAAGCTTTGTCTATTCAGATTTTGTGGCATCTACTTTACACATCATTCAATAACCTACATGCAAGAAATGATCATTTCCAGGTGGCAGCAGGGCTAGTTCTCAATTTTAAATGTGGGACAATTAGACTTATACTATCTGTTCCCATCTCCCACTAGAAAGGGAAATCAGAGAATAGGACAAGGGGAGATCAGGGAACGAGGGACATCAAAAGATCCCTTAACAGGAAAGAAAATCAGGGAAGGGCTCCAGTATAAGAATAAAATAGGATAAATAGGACATGGGGCACTCTTCAATCAAGGTTTATAATTTCAAACAACATAAACTGACCATGATTTTAGAAAAGAGAGAATTTATTGAAAAGTGAATGGGTTACTCACAATTCTCTGAGTTAAAGAACAGGTGGAAATGAAGGCAAGGAACCACGGCCAAGCCATTCCACAAAACCAACCCAAGGAAGTCACTGCTGCTTCCTGCTACTAAATGCTGAATGTCATGGGTTTCTCTCCCACTGCTTCTGGCACTGGACATTAAAAGCCTTGCTGGCCCTAAAAACTTGGTACTACGGCCATTGCTGCTGCCACCATCCATCACCAAAATGGATTTCCTCCAGGGTCTGCTCTTTCGAATCAATAACTTCTTAGTCAAAGCTAGGAGGATATGTTTGTCTGATTGGTGGAATGTAGGTTATGTGCTCAGATCCTAGAAGAAAGGAACCCTGGGAAAGCAAACATCAAGTATTCTCAGCCTCTATCTTATGCAAGACAGGTTCTGCCTCTCTCCAAGACCAATTGTAGGGGGATTCCAAGGATATAAGAAAGGTCGTCAGATGTTAGTCAGCGCTCCAGTCCCTCAAAAAAAAAGGAGGCAAATATCCATTACAAGAAACCTGAATTGAATGAAACAGAGAGTGGAATTCATTTAGTGTTGATTTCATTCAAATCAGCCCGAAATATTTTAGAAGAGCAGAAGACAGAAAACCTCTTTCTACTTTCCCACTACCTCTGAGTCACTATGTACAGTTCAATAACATCAGTTGATACCCTAGGAAATTAGACTAATGAGTCAACCCCAGGAAGGAGTCTGCATAAAATATTAAATAAAACAAAATATCAAATGTGGACTTACTAAAGGTTAGATTCTTTTAACTTTTTCAGGTAAAAATTAAAATCAAATAGCTAGTTTTATGGTAAAAATTTTAAAAATAGATTACTGACTAATCACATACTATTTAAGCATTCAACCTTGCTGCATTAGCCCTCTCCGTTTAATCAAAATACACAAAAATAATCAGAATTGAATTCTTACTATGTGCCAAATATTGTGGTAATTACTTACAAAATTATGCAATTTCATTTTTATATATAACCTTATGAAAAGAGATGCCACGATCATTCCATTTTAGAGATCAATTAACAGACTTGCCGCAGTAAGAGACTTGCCAAGGGTCACACAAAAACAGCCAGGTTAAGGCTCTCCTCCATTTATGTCTTTATCTCAAGTTTCAACTCTAACTCCAAAGCCCAACTCTGGCTAAAAAGTGCTATAGTGAAAGTTCAGCAGAATCTACATTTCTCATTTTTGTTTTATCATTCTCTCTTCAGTGTTAAAATGAACTTATCAAAACTTCAGCAACAAAATCTGAAATTGCAATGGAAAGTACTTATGCAGTTAGGGCTGCTCTAGGGTATGTGAAGCCTTGGGCAAAACATGTTTGCAGAGCCCCTACTTATATAATCAGTATATATAAACATATATATATATATATATATATATATATATATATATATATCTTAAAATACATTACAGAATTCATGTGCCTCATGAAGATTAGAAACTTATAGATAATTATTTGGAATAATAGGTAGAAAAGTGGTACTTATTTGCTTATTGTCCAGTCAGTTCTTGTGAAGATTCTTCATAATGTCCAGATGCTATCTTCTCCTTTAAGTCTAGAAAACATCTCTTTATGTTCCTTATTTTCAAATATCTTTCACTGTGAGACTATGTTATTATCACAATGCCATAGCTCTTTGCAGCCCATTGGTACTGAAGCAACCCCTATCAACTTGTCTGTGAGGTTCCCTAATGGAGGTTGCATCATTGTTCATGATGTTGAATTATCTCTCCAGCTGCCTGTGAATACTGGCTTCCAGTGATTCTTCCAAAGGGTGCTAATCTTCTTCTCAAACCACAACCACACAAGACAACCATAAGACAACCATAAGTGCAATCTTTTCCAGAGTATGTAGGAAATGGGAACAACAATTAATATATTGGTCATGTTCAATTTACTAGTCAGAATTTTATAGTATAAATGCAGAACTACACATCTTACAATAATGTTGACCACAGTCCTTCCTTCTGCACACTGCCCCATCAAGGAGGCATAGGATCCATGAGCAAAGCAAGAATGGTCCCATTTGTACAAGAAATATGCATCCCTTAACTTTATGGCTCCTCAAGAACTGCCTGACACATGGCAAAGAGACTGCAAAGAAGTTAAGGTGAGTACCCTGGATGTCAGCAGCAGAGCTGGGGAGATACCAGAGGAAAGGATGCCTGAAATCCCACTCTACCTGAGCTTTGGGCTGTACTATATGCAACAACATGTTTGGTTTTGTAAATGTTCTGGGGTTTTTTGTCATTGTTGTCTCTTTATTTCATTATCTCTGGCTTAAAATAAATTATAAATAGAATTACAAGTGCAAGTTCTTGAAGTAAAAAGTTTTCCATAAGTAATCTACTCCAATCTTGGTGAATTTGAGGACATCAAGTTACCATTTTTCACCATTTCTCTAGATCCCCAATTTAAATATCCTGCTCTTCCTGTTAAATTATATATAATTTAGCAACTGGCTGGTATCTTACAAAGGTTCATATTTTGACAAATGCCTGTATGATATGCTGTCTCAAGAGCAAATTATTAAATAAATGGATGGATCAAATACAAAAATTAAATCAAGAAACAAGCTACTAACTACTTGCTGTGTAATCTTGCCTGTGGCTCGACAAATATATATACCAGCTGACATCTGTTTGAATCTATCCTCCTAAATATAAATTCATAGTTTTGACCTTATGTTTTTGTGTTGCTATTAACTGTGATCAAAGTACCTTTGACAAAGCACCTTTTGTACAGGATCACTGGAAGAAACAATGTCTGCTGGACACTAGTCAGATCAAATCATGCTGGGGGGAGACTTATATAAGTATAAAATTAGTAATGTTGAAAGGTTTTTGTGTTCCTGACTTACTACATCTATTGTAAAAATAACGTGTTTAGCACGATATGCTGAATTTTATTACTTTATGTTATATTTTGTTGCCTTTTTTGTCCTACAGAACAATACAGTTAATGTTTTATCAGAGGTTTATCATTAATCTTTTTCAATATGTGATTTTATTTTTTTATTAAACAGAATTTTAACTAGCCAAGTGTCATCTCTAATTCAATAATGAAAATAACAAGAAAAGTATATAACAGCATTCACTAAGCAAAGATTTGGATGGCAAAGTTTTCTATTCCTTTAAAGGAAAGGTAGACAAGTGGCTATGTGTAGTTCATTCTGAGATATACCTTCTGTAGTTAAATAAATCCTTATTTATACATCACTTACAGAAAACTAAAGCATATGAAGAATCAGAAGTACTCCCAAAAGAAATTCCTTTAGTGTTTGATACAAGCCAAGCTCTTCATCCTTGAGAAATAGTTTGTATAGAGAACTGTCCTAAATTCTTCCAACAGTGCACTTCTCAGCTGCTCCAAGTAATACGTTTTGTCCTTGTACGTGAGAAAGTGTTTAGTAAAACCAGATGGCCAATTGTTTTCCTGTCCTGAAGCACTTAAAACTGGCAAGAAGATAGTTGAGGTCAAAACCTTAGAGATCCTAATGACATGAACAGACACTTAAAAACTCTGGTTCATCTATAATTAGATTATTTCGATTATTCTCCACCCAACTTATTAAGTCACAGTTTGTTATCTGAAAAATATTATTCTATTATACACAGAGCTCAAATCTCCTTCATTCCCACTGTTGTGAAAGTCTGTACAGACTACAGTATCATTTAAAGTACTAAGAAACCAATAGGAAAATAAATTAGATTTCAACCCAGCACTAACCAACCCATCTTTATTACTGGATATCCTGAGTGTCCCCCCTGAATATTCAACTCAGAAGAATCCACTCATGCACCAGGACCCAGCTCTATCATAAAATCCGTGTGCAAAGACGAGTGGATATTGCATACTGGTGCTTCCCAAAGGAATCTGCTAGGGATCCTGTTAATATGAAGTTTTTGACTCAGCAGGTCGAGTGGGGCCTAGGGATCTGCATTTATAATAAGCTCCTAGGTGATGCCAATGCTGCTGGACTGTGGACCGTTTTCAGTAACAAATTTCCAGGTCTAGGCAATGTTCAGAATTCTACTGTTACCATGACTCCAACTTCTCCTATTATGTTCCCAACCAACTTCTTCTCTTTTCCATGATCCACCTTTCATGACACAGCACTTCAACCCTCTTCTATTATCTATTGGTGTTTGCATGAAGTTTGCAGTTTTGTCCATCTCTGCAGCCTCTGTATTTCTCATCTCGTGTAAAGATTCTTTCTTCAGTCTCTGGCCTCTAGAATCCCTTCCTTCATTCAGCCCCTCCAGAGTTCTTTGTAGTATACCCAGTGTCTAAATAATAGTGGGAAGAAAGGGTGAAAGAAGACTGTAAAGTGCTAAAAGGAGCTACAAGACAGAAAAGGTGCCTTTGGGGAATCTGAAACCCATATCAGATAATTAAACCTAAACATCCTTTGTCAGTGCAAAACTGCATGTATGGGCCAAGTGATCACTAACATTTAAGAGTCCAGACAAAAGAGTTAATTAAAGTAACTCACAGTAACTAAAGTGAGGGAGTTTATGAGAAATTGGAGGGGTAAACTCTGCATTAAAAGTTGGGCAGGGTGGGGAGTGGGGCTCCTGGGTGGCTCAGTTGGTTGTGCAGACCACTTCTGCTCAGGTCATGATCCTGCAGTTCTTGGGTCCGAGCCCCACATCAGGCTGTGTGCTGACAGTGCAGAGCCTGGAGGTTGCTTCAGATTCTGTGACTCCCTCTCTCTCTGCCCCTCCCCCACTTGTGCTCTGTTTCTCTCCACACTATCAAAAATAAATAAACATTAAAAAAAAAGGTTGGGCAATAGGGCACCTGGGTGGCTCAGTCAGCTGGGCAACGAGCTCTTGATTTTGGCTCAGGTCACAATCTCAAAGGTCATAAGACTGAGCCCTGTGCAGGCTCTGCGCTGACAGCACAGAGCTTGCCTGGGACAGAGAGTGTATAAGGGATTAGGGAGGCAAAGTGCTACCTAAACTATTAAAGTTTTCTTAGAGTTACTTTCTTAAATCTAATTTTCTATTCATTTGCCCTACACTCATGGCTCTTGTAAATCCCTAAATCCAGACTGCTCAGACTTTGAAACTTCTGGACTACCTTGTTGTTGGCCATATGTTACCTGCTGAGTCCTGTCAGGGTATCTGATTTCCACATGCATGTACACCTTGACTCTTGTTTTTCACCCTAGTTTCTTTTCTTTTCTTTTTAATGTTCATTTATTCATTTTTGAGAAAGAGGGAGAGAGAAGGGAGGGCAGAGAGAGAGAGAAAGAGAGAGAGAGAGAGAGAGAGAATCCCAATGAGGCTCCTCACTGTCAGCACAGAGCCTGATGCAGGGCTCAAACCCACAAACTGTGAGATCATGACCTACACTGAAACCAAGAGTCAGTCACTCAATTCAACTGACTGAGCCATTTAGGCGCCCCTTCTGTCCTAGTTTCTAGTAGCATTTCGAAGGAAATCTTTTGTAGTCAGGGATGTTTCTGGGCTTATTTCCACCAGGTAGTTTCATGATATTTGTATCCAACCCAGATCATAATGTTAAAGTAGGAAAAGAAACTTACAGAACACAGGGTAATTTTATAGAAGGAAGCTGAGCTCGGAGAGGTGGGTACTCAGAACCACATAGGAAATCTGTGGCAGATGTAAGACTAGAAGCCAAATGTTACATCTTCTAGCTCAAAGTTTCCTTTACCACAAGCTTCTTTCTTCCTTCATTGTGGTCCCAGTGCTGAGACCAAATTTAACAATAGTTGTAATATTTTAATCTTTAGCATATATAACATCCTATCATTCATGCTCTCTTCCTATCCTCTTACTAAACTTCATTTACAAGATACAAATAATTCATCTTCACCTGTAAAATGGAAATACTCCTAGGCTGAAATATAATAGCACCTGAAGCAATTTACTAAAAACAAATTAAATTCAAACAACAGAGAAATAACATATTACCAATTTGAAGGACATGAAGAATCTAAGTGATACTGAGTAACTATCAAAATGAAAAAATAGATACAGCTCAAATACATTGTCACTTTAATAATGTTCTTGGAGAACTCTTACCATCAAGGAGAAGTTTCATGCTGTTCTTATAAGTTAGAATGTTAAGATTTCCCAGGAGCACAGAGCTAATTAGATTGTAAAGCACTGACTTATTACTATTTCAAAAGAATAGTTCCACATTCTAAATCACCAACATTGATGCTCTAACAAGCTGAAAACTCATTTTGTGTACAGACTTCAATTTCTTTTAAAGACAAATTAAACAACACAAATGCAATATCCCAACCCTGACAGTTGTTACAAAAAAGAAAAAGAAAAAAGAAAAAAATCATTGTGGAATCCTGAGTCTCAAATGCACATCTTGTTCCAGCAACAACCCACATGAATTTTGTCCTTCCCCACTAAAAACCAAAACACTAATTTAAGTGCTTCAAAGCTAGCATGATTTTTGTGCAAAGTACTTATTGGATACTTGACATGGAAATAAATCAAGAGATGGTTAAAAAAAAGTTTTGCAAAAAAGAATGAGGATTCAGAATCCAGGTCAATGTATTCTTTTTCCTCTCTCTTTGCTATTTTCTGTAGCAAATCCCAGAGAAGAGTAGGTATAAATAATGAGACAGGAAGAATAAAAATTTGAACATTAACTTCCCAAGGCCTCAATAGAAATATATCAATAGAAAAGTTAAGATAAAGCTGAGGCTTGCTTGGTTTCTCAGTAACACCCAGTAGGTACTCTTTTTTCTTCAAAATCCTTTTGTGTGTGCATCTTTAAATAAAATAAAGATAAAAATAAAGTTTTTAAAGTTGTTAAAATTAACAAAATGAAGACTTGTTAGCTTTGTTTTGCTTTGAGAAAAATAGATACAGACTTCTGAGGTAATGAAAGTAAGAAGATATTTCATATTTATATGAAATTCCACAATTCCAACATTAGAAATTACTGTCTCTGGGTGCCTGGCTGGCTGAGTTGGTAGACCATATGACTCTTTTGGGGTTGTGGGTTCGAGCTCCTAGTTGGGTATGGAAGTTACTTATAAATAAAATATTTAACAGAAAAAAAATTACTATGTTTCTGTTAGATGTTTTCACCATCCATAAGTTACAGAAGCGTAGATGACCTTATTTCTTAGTTTTAATCTTGCAAACATTCATGGCAATGGCAAAAAGCCAAGCATAGGTCAATCCCCCTTACTATACTTCTGAAAATCTCAGGAGAAAGTAACCCAATTCAATGAACAACTACTATATTCCCATTATTGATGCTGAGGGCATCAAATACAATATTTACAGCAATCTTAGGAAGTATATGGTACTAAGTTTCTATTAGTAAAAGACTCATAGCTCAGACAGTGGGCATATGGTAAATGAGAATTCAAACCAAAAATTTTATGACTCCAAAACCCATTCTCTCTACACAGCACTGTGCTGCTGCTTGTAACTGCAAATGATTATCCAAATATGTGAACTGGACAGTGAGGTATTGCATTTACTAAAAATACTTTATAAGCTCATTTAATTGCATTTACTGATAGCTAGAGAGGAAAAAAAACTTACATAATTATTTTAGCAGGTTATCTTATGAAAGCATTGTGATTATATTTATTAAAATATCACTAATGCACATACAACTAATAAACTGTTCTAAGTAATTTAGAAGACTCCTCAAAGTATTCAGTGCATCACATTGCTGAATATGTATTTACTTGGTCTCTTATTTCCCCCCAGATTTCCCTACTAGAAAGCATAGTTTAGTGATGATTTCACAGATGAAATTCTGAAGAACTGTCACAAGATGCAACTTTAAGTTGATTTCTATTACTAAATGTGTTTACTCCAACCTTCAATTTCTGGCAAGTATATAAGGAACTAGAGACCTGAATAAAGCCTGTGGTCAAGAAACAGTATGTTTCTGTGTGACACCAGCTAGCACATATAGAGAGATAAGTCATGCCTCGTAGAAATCAATTTGTCATCAAGTGAACTATCTAGCTTGAGTAATCTATGAATTCTTCCTGGCCCCTTCAAAAACCCACAAGGTTAGCTATATGTATTAGTTCCAAATATAGTCATGTATTGAATTACCAAAAACTTCAGTTACACATGAAAATTTTATAAAAAGCTTTCAAATATACTTTCAATTTAAAATCATTTTATTTTTAAAGTTTATTTATTTTATTTTTGAGGGGGGTGGGACAGAGAGGCAGAGAGAGGGAGAGAGGGAATCCCAAGCAGGCTTCATACTCAATGCAGAGCCTGATGTGGGGCTCATGATCTAAGCCAATATCAAGAGTCAGATGCTTAACCAACTGAGCCACTCAGGCACCCTAAAATCACATTCTGATTTATAGTAAGAGAATAAAAGTGTTGGTTGCTCTTTTATCATACAGAGATAGCAATCATCCACAGAATATTCAATAACCAGAAACCTCTTAAAATGAAAGGTCTACTCCTTTAAGGCTCTGAACTTTGCTTTACTTTAGGAAAGAGTATTTAGCACTGGATTAATCTCCCTCAAAGCTGCATTACTGCTGAGTGAAATAACAAAACTAGATTATTTAAGCATGACAGCCTGCTAGGCAGTACATTTCTGAGTGGTTATCACAGACCATACCTCAGGTGGTTGTTGTAGGGCTCCAGACCAAAAGAAAATTAATTCAGAAGAACTACATAAATCAACAAATACCATTTTGTTTGACTTTCATATTACTACCATGAAATAAAATTAATATAAACTAATAAAAATCTGTGACATGCTAAACTCTTCCTGTGCCTTCTCCTCATGTTCACAACACCCTTTGGTTTGAAAGGTACTATAGGATAGAAACCATGTATAAAATTCTCTGGCTTAAAACAGAAATTTTGTAGCCTGTGCCTGGTTTCTGGCTACTCCACCAAGTATATTACCTATAGACACCGGAAATCCTCATTGTCAAAGTCACCTAGGTGACAAACGGGGTCAAAAAACCATGTGTGTGGTGAAGTAACAAGAGGGAAAGGTGTTTTTCATACATTTAGAAGAAAAATGTCAGTCTCAAAGAACTTTCAGAGAAGACTGATCGATTTTCAACAGGTGATTGTAAGTCACCTGCTTGGGAAGCCCAAGAAAGCCCACAGGCCTATCACGTTTTGCTCACTGTGTGAAACAAAGCACTAACTGCCCTTTGTTTTAGATTATATTTTCAAGGATATTTATACAGAAAATAGATGTAGTATCTCTCCTTCTGGAGCAAAAGGTAGTCATGCTACTTTCCAGTATAGAATATTCAGGTCCCCTAAATTCAAGGATCCTCTCCTGTAATGAAACCTACTATGGATACAGATGTCATCTGACTTTCTTCATATCACCCTATGGGAATTAAGACTCAAGGAACTAGTGTGCGTGTGTACACACACACAGACTACACATGCTGATACTCTGGCTACTGATATTTCCATGAGTAATCCATCCTTCATCTCTGACAAAGGAATCTCGTGTTTTATACCAGCATCCTTGAAACTGTGGCAGACTAACTTTTGAGCTATCAGAGTAAAATTTCAGACCCTTCACAGTTCTTGAGAATTAGAATCACCAGGGTAGACATTTAAAAACACCCATCTCCAGTCTCATATCAATTAACTCAGACTCTCTGGAAGTAAACCCTGAACAGTGGATTTTTATTTTTGTTTTATTTGTTTTGTTTTTGTTTTTTACTGGCTTCTTGGAGTTTATTTTCCACTTGGTACAAGGCACACAGTTACAAGGTGTCAGGAACTCTTGTACGTAGCTTGGATAGTAAAGAGTGGGGTTTTCTCAACCTCCTTTTTGTTGTTTTGTTGTTTTAATATAAAAGAGCCCAATTGCTTCTGCTTGCTGCAACAGAAGGGAGAGGCTCTGATGAGCCTAGCCCCTCCTGAAGCCTGGTGGTGGCCACTCAGGACAGGGGCCCAGTGTTGGCTTTTCCAGGGTGGCTACCATGCCACTTTCTCCTGGTTTCCAGAGCCAAGTCATGGGTGACCTTACCTCTGGAGGCCTAACGACATTCTGAGCATTCTGGAGACTCCAACATAGTAGCCAGGAACAGGAGAGTGGACTTCCTCAAAAATAAGCTGGCCCACCAATGACCCGGGTTGGCCTGGGGGAGACGGGGTGATGAGGAATGGCTTCTCCAGGATACTTTGCACTTCCACAGAACCTCTTACTTGGAAGTGGAATCCACGTGATGCCAGTAATAGTCGTGGATGGCCAAGAACAAGCTGCTGGAGGGGATGGTTGTCATGTTGTCACATGTGGGCTGATGGAAACCTCCATGGTGACACCTTAGGCAACCACAGGTGGCGGGATGGAGACTTAGGCCACAGATCCCATTTGCAGAGGAGGTTGCTCCATGACAGAGGTGTGAGTAGGGTCTGAACACTGGATTTTTTTAAGCTCTTCAGGTAATGCTAATATGCAACCACATTCATCCATAGGACAGAATTTTTATTGAAGACCCTCTAAAATCTGATTCAAATTGACCTTTTCAAACTCATTTTTCTGGTAGAAAATTGGACACATATCAAAGAAGAGACCATCTAAGCTGGAGCAAGAGATGCATCTTCATAAGAAAAACATTGAAAAACAGGGGGGTGGAAGGAAAGAGAAATGCAATAGAGAAAATGAAAGTCTGAAGGCCAGAATAGAAACATGAAAAGAAAAAAAAGATGCAGCCAGGATTGCTTGCTGTTAAAGAATGCATTGGGAAGGAGGGAAGGAGGTGGGTGGAGAAAGAGAGATATCTAATGGCTACTAAGGCCCAACAACATCATCTGAGAGAGGAAGACAGAGGTAATATCTCAAAACAAAACAAAACAAACAAAAAAAAAAAACACCAGAACACAAGAAAGAAATGATTCCTCTAAGGAGGCCAGGATCCTGGAAACTACTAAGAAGTGGCTTCTCAAGCTGAAAATATAGAGTCCATTGTCAAAGTAATTGGGAAACAACCTCATAAGCTTACGATAGCAATACTAAGTTGTTAAAATAAGAACCTGCAAAGATTTGAGGGGAGAAAGTCAGGTTGTTTGGTAAAATACACCAAGAATTATTAGGTGAGTTTCAGAGTGATGCTGTACCCTGAAAGTACATGAGTGAAATCAGGTCTCTAAGGGAAACCAAGCAAAGATGGGGCATATTACAGTGGAACCACATAGGACAAAAGCAGATGGAGTTTGAGCTAGCTGTTGGCCAGATGGGAGAATATTGGTGGGATTGTCTAACTCAAAATGTATAAACTGGACAAGATATATTTGACAAAGGTTTGACAGTCTCAGAATCCCATTATCCTACTATCAGCATCTACATGTAATCTGGAAGAATAGAGTAGAAATACAAAGAATAAGTTAAGGGGTGGGGGGAACCTTTTACAGCAAGCAAACAATGCTCAAAGAAGGAAACAATTTAAGAAGCTGATTAAAAATTCAATTGAGGGGGCACCTGGGTATCTCAGTGGGTTAAGCGTCTGAATTTTGATTTGGGCTCAGGTCTTGACTGGCACAGTTCTTGAGTCGGAGCCCTGTATCAGGCTCCTCACTGGCAGTGGATCTGGACTCTCTCTCTATCTTTGCCCCTTCCCAGCTTGCACGCTTTCTCTCTCAAAATAAATAAACCTTAAAAAAAAATTTTTTTTTAATTCAACTGAGCTTCTCTGAAGATTTAACAGAACAGTAGGGAGAAGTAAAGCTAGAGACAAATATCCTACAGCTACAGAAAATGATGTGGGAGAAAATAGTGTTACTCACAACCGGGAACATTTAAAACCAAGAAAAATGCCTTAAAGAGCAGAACCCTAGGGGCACAGTATTCAGAATTACCTAAAGGAACTTTAGTTCAGAAATTTATTAGAGTGACTCTCAGGCAGGTGATAAGGAATAACCTTCCTAGCAGCAAGTTTCTGGTATTAGGCAATTCATAATAAAAGCAAAGAACAGCTACAGGGCTTAAAAAGCCTGCTCACAAGATACTCGATGACTATGTCTCTAGACAGAGTCCACACTCACTATGGTCTGGAGTGCCAGAAGAATAAGATTCAAATGGGAAAATGGAGATTGAAAGGTTGTAAATATGCAAATCAAAAAGAAAAACACCTCAAATGAGACCAATGGGCCAAACATGTCACCACCTTAATTTCTAAGCTTAGAGGAAATACATACAGAGTACATGGACAGCTTCCCCTCCCCAATTCTGGTCATGGGATAGTGCCAAAATTAACTCTTGCAAGGAGAGTCCTCAGGCTAGCAAGTTCCCTAGTCATGAATCTAAAGGAACTGTAATAGTGAAGAGGGGTCACAGCAAGTCTGAACCAAGAAAAATAGCTCCATCTAACTGCTTTCTCTCAAAAGCAGTTTGGCACTTTGGCAACACTAAATACAGAGTCCCGAGAACACACTTTCTTTGGGATTGCTGCTCTATGAGATTGTAATTGGACTGTTTTCTAAATTAGGTTGGTTGGTGCTTTGTTCTATTAAGTTTTGGGACAGTTTTTTAAAAGCAAGGATATAAAAGAGGTTAAGTAATACAACTGAAGGAACTACCTACATTTTAGTGAAAAACTGGCCACAGAAGCTAAAAGAATCTGACTCTGTGACGGCACCAGAGAGAATCTGCAATTTGAGAAGACTTAAAGTCCTTTGATTTTAATTTAATTTTAGAAATATAATTTGATTTGAGACTTCAAATCTTTGGGATCTCCTTGAAATATTATAATTAGAAGGCATTTTTATTCAAATTTTGAACATTTTTGTGCTGATGGTAGCTTATTACCAGAGTATCTTAATGTTTGTGTTGAATTTTAATGTAAAACTGACAAGCAATTTTGGACATTATCGTCAGCCTTGGTCACAACATGTTACTTTAATTAGTGCACTGATCCAATTTATTTCAGAGCCTTCTAGGTACTAAATCTACACTGATAACTATTGTGGTAGAAGGCATAGCAATTGATAGGAAGGGAGTGGCCTCATGAGAAGGGAAGCTATCTCACAGGTTCACATGGTACACTAAAAAGGAGAGTCACACTCCTGATTCACCATGGTAGGCTTAATGGTTAAACCCAATTGGTTAAAAGCAACAACAAAAAATAACCCCATGGAATGTGGCAAATAGAGGTAGCAGGAAACTCTGTATATTCGTTGACAAATTTGGGAACAGGAACCAGAAAAGCAGAGCTGAGATCCTTCCTTGCCCCTCCTCCTTTATGGGAACAATTTGCCTGCAGACAGTACACATTCTCTTCTATCTTTAACACAACTGAAATGTTACAACTCTGCCCCAGGGAAGGAGGCCTGCCAGAATCTAGACAGGCCTGTGGGTAGGAAAGTCTGTCCATTTTTGGGATTCAGTACTGATGGAGTTCAGTGGCTTTGCCCCATGCTCAAGGGTCCTAAGAAGCCTGGCAATAACAAAACTGACATTTATTTCCTCCTCAGCTAGACTTTGGTCTAACTCAAGTGAATCAGAATTCGGAGGAAAGATTCAGGTTGATATTATGTACTGCTCCTCTCCAAACTCCCAAAAACTCTCTGGCTCTAGAATCTCAACCAACACCCTACTGTCTCACACCAGACAGCTCTGTTATCTTCCTAACCTAAGTAGATATTTGAGTGTGACTCCTGGAACAGCATTATCATAGCTGGATTAAAGAAAAGTTTACTGAATAAGCATAGATGGGATTGGGTGATAGATTGGTGCCAGGTTGGTAAAAGTAAAGAAAACTTCACAGATGACACCAAATATTTTATTTTGTGGGGCAGGGGAGGAATCTGAAAAATGATAGTGTTGCTGTCAAAAAAAAAAAAAATGAGAAAGCTTAGGTCAGCCTGATATCATTACTCTTTCAGCTGTATAAGCATTTACTTAGTACATACTATGTGCCAGGAGCTATGTTCTGAATTAATGGTTCACAGATGAAAGGGCATGGAGGAAGGCCTCTGCCAGCTACCCCATCGTCTCTTGCCTGGCAGCACTACCAGCAACATCAGTAGGACACAGCATCCAGCAGAATGTAAGTTTCTGACTTAAATGTTTTATTTTAATCCATCAAAGAACATGAAAAGAAGATCCAAATGCATGTCCACAACAATATAGTAGAACCATTTCTTCTCAACTCCTCTGCTCTCACCAGGCTTACAGAAATTCTCATTCTGCAAGCCCCCAGTTTCTTAACCCAGAGATTTTTTTTTTCTGCCTCCTCTCACTCCCTGATTCTTCTCTCTTCTTCCTTTTCCTTTGTACTTGATGTTCCTGAACCTTCCCCATGGACTGTGGCTTCCTGAGGGATGTCATCTGAAATGACCATGACTTCTCTCTCTACGAATCAGCCCACTGACTTTATCCTTTTCATATATGCACCTGATATCCTCACTTGGCATTACAAAAATGTAATATCATTTCCAGAAGTGTCAGAATTCCTTTGAAAGGTGGTAAATACAAGGAAGCTAAGCACAACCAAAATCCTCTTCAGGGGAAATTAGAGGGATAGAACTGAAACTTATGCAGTTTTGTCCAATCATAATTATAATAATAAACATAATAATTAGAATATTGAGTGCTTACTACATTGGTCGATGCTGAGCACTCTTACATGGACTATTCTGTTTTATGTACCAGTTCTTTGAGATAATTACTGTTACTATTATTACAGTTGACCCTTGAACAACACAGGGGTCAGTGGCACTGACTGCATGCAGACAAAAATCCATGCATAACTTTTAACTCCCCAAAAACGTACTAGTAGCCTACTGTTGATGGTAAGCCTTACCAATAACATAAACAACGGATTAACACGTTTTGTATGTTATATGTCTTAGATGCCATCATCTTACATTAAGCTAGAGAGAAGAAAATGTTACTAAGGATATCATAAGGAAGATATGTAAAAAATCCACTTATGGGCAGTGCAGTCCGTGATCCCACAAATCTGTCTCTTGCTTTAACAGGGTGTGGATGGAACAAGCCCGGGGGTTCCACTTCTTCCAGGCTTGGACCACCCTCCAACCTCTTTTCCAGTCCCAACCTTCAGAGCCATTGTCTCAGGACAAGCCCACACCGTTTTTTGCACTTAGCTCCTTACTGCGGGTCAACCAGGAGCCCCAGGTTCATCAGAATTATTCCACCAAGGTGGAACCCCCACGCTGCCCCCAACAAGCATCGGCCGGCCTGCGACACGTGCCTCTCTCTGGGTCTCTATTTCCAGCGTGACGATGTAGCTCTGGACACCCCAGCCACGTCTTCAGGAGGTTGCTAAGCAGAAGCGTGAGGCCTCTTGAAGGTGAAAACCCAGCTCGGAAGCCACGCCCTCTTCCTGGGCCTACCGAAGCCTCCCCAGGATGAGTGGGTAAAACCCAGGACGCCCTGAGGCCGCCATGGTCCTAGACAAGAACCTGACCCAGGCTCTTTCTGTTAGCCGGTGCAGACCCCACCCCTGGGACTTCCCGAAGAGCCACTTCCCAACCTGCTACTTCCCGGAAGAGAAGTGAACAACATCAGAGAGATGGCGGCCACCCAGCTCCCCTCTGCAGGCTGGGCTTGGAGAGTGTATCTCCCAAGGTTCACCCTCAAGCACAACTAGGATCTTGCAGAGCCCAGAGCCTTGCATCCCCGTAAGATCAGGGCTTCTGCCTGAGCCTCTCCCTGCAGCCATTGGGCACCTTTTAAACCGCCCTAGAGCTCTCCGCCTAGCTAGGTACTAAACAGAAATAAAGCGTTTCACAGCCAAGGGGTGGGAAATGTACTTTCAAAACCATGTGAAAGTGGACCTGGGCAATTCAAACCCCTATTGTTAGGGGTCAACTGTATTTCTGTTTTAGAGAGAAGAATACTAAAGCTTAGGAGTCAAACATTGCCCAGGGTCACAAAACTAGAAAGATGTCAAGTTTGAACTGAAATCTAGGTCTGCCTGACTTGGGAACCCTTAACTTTCTCATATCTTATTTAATCCATGACAACCATGTCTTACCCTTTTCTTCCCATCACCCTCCCCCAAATTCCAATTATTTTAGAAATTTTTGAGTACAAAATGCCAAGAATTTTTTTTTTGAAAGAGAGAGAAGGAGGGAGAAAACACCAGCACAGCGAGAAGCAGAGGTAGAGAGAGGGAGAATCTTTTTTTTTTAATTTAATTTTATTTGTTTATTTTTTTTTACAAATAGTTTATTGTCAAATTAGTTTCCACATAACACTCAGTGCTCATCCCCACAAGTGTCCTCCTCCATGCCCATCCCTCCTCCCCCCCCACATCCATCAGTCCTCAGTTTTTGTCAGCATTCAAGAGTCTCTCATGGTTTGCCGAGAGAGGGAGAATCTTAAGCAGGCTCCATGCTCAGCTCAGCATGGAGCGCAACTCGAGTTCAATCCCAAGGCACTGGAATCATGACCTGAACCAAAACTAAGAATCTGACGCTCAACTGACTGAGCTACCTAGGAGCTCCCAAAATACTAGGAATCTTAAAGTGTGTATAGCATCACGTATAGAAAAGCATGTCAGTGGTGCCAACACATCCTCAGCACTCAAGTAACATTTGCTTATTTGACTTCTAATGTCTAAAACAAAATGCCTCCACCCATTCTTTGGCCTCCAAATCAGTGTTTCCAAATTTCGTTTCTTCTGTAAAGTATATCATTTCTTACAGACACACACACGCACGCACACACACACACACGATCACAATATCAATCTAGAAATCACTTTCTTATGAGTATCATAAGTGAGTATCTCCTGTTGATTCTTCCTTGAAAATGTCCCTCTATCAATCTTTTCAGGACTACTATTAAACCTAGCATAGGCCCTCATCATTTTAGACTTTGAAGTACCACAGTAATACCTTAAGTGAATTCCCATTTCTAGCTTCCCAGTTACAATAAATTTGACACACTACATACCGACTTCACAAACTCTTCAACGGTTCATCACTCTTTAGACTAAATTCCACATTCTTATGTCAGTCTAACCCTTACATCTCTAATCACCAAAGACTCAGCTCCAGACAAATTGCTTGTTCATTGTTCCCTGAATATGTGTTCATATTTCTTTCTTGTATGTGAAATACAAACAACAATAACATAAAAAATGTTCATCTTTACTCACAATTAAAGATACAGTAATTTAAACTGTGAAATACAATTTTTAATCCACCAGATAAGCAAAGACAAAATTTAAAAGTGCTAATAAAAACATGGGAAAATAGGGGCGCCTGGGTGGCTTAGTCGGTTAAGCGTCCAACTTTCGCTTAGGTCATGATCTCCCAGTTCGCGGGTTCGAGCCCCGCGTCGGGCTCTGTGCTGACTGCCAGCTCAGAGCCTGGAGCCTGTTTCAGTCTGTGACTCCCACTCTCTCTGACCCTCCCCTGCTCACGCTGTCTCTCTCTCTCTCTCCTAAGAAATAAATAAAACATTAAAAAAAAAATACATGGGAAAATAGGTACTCTAATTCCTTAACAACAAAAAAGTACTTCAGTGTTTGGAGAGCTAATTCTATTAAAAATGTAAAGGGTATCCCTTGTAAATCTAAGAACTTGTACTATAGATACATTAATACAAGTATATATATAATATATATATACACACACATATATACAAATTTATTTACTAAATATTGTTGTGCTGTTAAAAATAATAGCTAGAGACGGGGCGGGGCACCTGAGTGGCTCAGTCAGTTAACCATCCGACTTCGGCTCAGGTCATGATCTCACAGTTCGTGGGTTCGAGCCCCACTTTGGGCTTTGTGCTGACAGCCAGCTCAGAGCCTGGAGCCTGTTACAGATTCTGTGTCTCCCTCTCTCTCTGACGCTCTCCTGTTCACACTGTCTGTCTCTCTCTCTCTCTCTCTCTCTTTCTCAGAAATAAATTTAAAAAAAAAACATTATAAAGAATAATAATACCTAGGGGGACCCAGGTGGCTCAGTCAGTTACGTGTCTGACTCTTGATTTCAGCTCAGGTCATGATCTTGCGGTGTCATGAGTTCAAACCTCACATCAGGCTCCGCACTGTTTCCCTCTCTCTCTGTCCCTCCCCTACTCTCACAGGTTTGCTCTCTCTCTCAGTCTCTTTTAAAATAAATAAATAAACTTTAAAAGAATAATAATACCCAGGAAACTACCCAAATGTCATATAAGAAATAAGTAACCAGTTAAACAAATTATGATGCAACTATAAAATGGTATACTGTGCTTTTGTAAATATATACATAAATTGTGTATATCTGTGTGCTTACGGACATGATTGATCCATATGTATTAACATAGATGTTTGTAATATAATATTAAGTACAAAAAAAATTGTTGCACTAACTTCAATGAATCTCAAGGAAATTATGTTGAGTTTTTAAAAAGGCACTCTTAAAAGGTTACATTCTATTTAATTCTATTTACACAATATTATGAAATTAACAAAATTATGGGGTTGAAGAACAGATTAGTGATTGCCAGGAGTTAAGGACTAAAACTATAGCTGAGGGAGCCTTGTGGTAATGGAGCAGTTCTAATCTTACTGTAATGGGAACTGCAGGAAGCTACACATGATAAAATTACATTGAAGTATACACACATACTCACACAAATGAGTGCATCTATAACTGTTAAAGTCTGAGTTCTGTGGATTGTAACAATGTCAGTTTCCTGGTTTGATATGGTACTATCCATGTTAACTTTGGGGAAGGGTGGGTGAAGGGTACAAGGAATATCCCTGTACATATCCTTGCCACTTCTCATGAATATATAATTATTTCAAAATAAAAGATTTTTTAAAACATATTCTCTCTACACTCACAGAAAAAGCAACATTGAATATGAAGTGTGCAACTCTTACGAGAATAGAAGGCTGAATGATATTAGTACTTTAAGAGGGGTATAGGTGTTGTATAAAGAAGAGTGGAATTGTTAAAACATGCTAATGTAATCCTATAATCTCTTTTCCTTTTTTTCTTTTTTAGCAGATAGGTTATTGAAGGTGTAACTAAGAGCTCCTCCTAGATTATCCAAGTGGGCCCTAAATCCAGTGACAGGTGTCCTTCTAGAAAATAGAAGTATAAAAGTTACCGGGAGAAGAGGAGAAGGCCACAAGAAGACAGAGGCAGAGATTGGCATGAAGCAGCCCCAAGGAACTCCAGGAGGCACCAGAATCTGGAAGAGGCAAGGAAGGATTCTCCCCTAGGAGTCCCTAGAGCTCTTACTAAACCTTCTGTAAATATCAAATAAATAAAAAGAGAACAATTTGCAAAATAAACATGTGGTTATATCTCATTGATGTAAAATATGTAAATATTGTGGATTAAATATCCATATGTCCACACCTAACTGTTAATATTGGCCACCTCTAGGGAATGTGTTAGGGAGAACAGGGAAAAGGAAGAAAAAAATTGGTTTTTACATTATACATTTTTGAGAATTTTTTACTTCTTTTTGTACTAGTATGTATTTTTTAAAATAATTGAAATTAATTAGGAAAATAATGAAGAGCAACAAACTGAAGAGGCAAAGAAAGGGAAAGAGGAATTTCTTCCTCTGAGCCTTTGTTCATCCCATTTTTCAGGGCCCATTTTAAGACCTTCCTTCTTACGTGACATCTCAACAGAACTTTGAACTCCAGAGGTATTTTACTTATTGTGGTGTACACTTCATATTTTGGATTTAGAAAAGTCTTTCTTTTTTAATTTTTTAATGTTTTATTTCTTTCTGAGAAAGAGAGACAGCACGAACAGGGGAGGGTAAGAGAGAGAGAGAAGGAGACAGAATCTGAAGCAGGCTTCAGGCTCTGAGCTGTCAGCACAGAACCCAATGCGGGGCTCGAACCCACAAACCATGAGATCATGACCTGAGCCGAAATCAGACACTTAACTGCTTATCTGACTAAGTTACCCAGGCACCCCAGAAAAGTCTTTCTTAAAATACTACATCCTGGAATCACAGGGCTCTCAAGAAATGTTTTGTCATGATAAGACTGATACCTTTATTTGCTAAAAATGGATTACTCACAGAATATCCGTACTATATTATCTTTCATTATGAAAAGAAGAATAAAGATGATAATAATAAAGATGATAATTTGGGGCGCCTGGGTGGCTTAGTCGGTTAAGCGTCCGACTTTCACTTGGATCATGATCTCGAGGTTCGTGGGTTCGAGCCCCGCATCGGGCTCTGTGCTGACTGCCAGCTCAGAGCCTGGAGCCTGTTTCAGAGTCTGTGACTCCCTCTCTCTCTGACCCTCCCCTGCTCACGCTGTCTCTCTCTCTCTCTCTGTCTCTCCTAGAAATAAATAAAGCATTAAAAAAATAAAATAAAAAATAAAGATGATAATTTGAGAAACATGGACTGTAATTAAGTACCATCGTCTTAAACTTCTGCGTCAATTAGTGATTCAGAAGGAAAAAAAATACAACCTTAAATAATTACTCAGATTTAATAAAGGAAGATTTCAGGATTATTTGAACATGACTACTTATTTTAGGAAAGCAATTAAATTAAATTTATTTTATTTAATTTATTATTTATTATTTATTAATTAAATTAAATTAAATTTAAAGACTATTAAAACTCATATGAATGACTATACAGTGATGCTGTCCCACTGTTAACAGTTGCTCATCAATCCACTGCTATAACATTTCCTTCAAAAAGCCTGCCCTGCACTCTTGTGGTGATTTCTGTTCTGTGCAAGAAATGTAGGGGAAAGATCATTCGAACTGTGTATGCCACTGCATTCAGATTTCCTATTCCTTTCACTGATGTTAGGGAAGAAATAGAAATTGTTTAATTACATGAAGGCATGGCAGCAGTACATACCTTCAAAAGCTAATCTGATATACTCGGCTGTAGACCTATTTTCCATTCTACACTGATAGTTGTATATTTATTCAAGTGAATATTTATTATTTACTTGAAATAATTGAAAGAAAGAGATATATCAAAATTTTCTTCATTAAGGGCTAAAAACCAATTTTAGTATAATACCAAGAAAAAATTGCACTTGCATTTTATTATAGCTAGAGCAATTATTGTATGCATGCCAATATCGCAAGAATATAAAACAATGTCATCTCAATTATTAAATTATAGAAGGTAGATAAAAGAGATTTGGTTTTATTCAGATGCAGAATAAAATATAGAAAGGCTTTCATTAGTGCCTATTGATTTTCAACATAACTGTACCTTGTGCACCACCTAGAGGAAATATGTAAAATTAATATTGAACATCAACCACTTATACAGATTGAATGATCTCACCATGAGTTATAAAATAGAAACTATTTTCATCTCTTCAAGACAGTTGTCATGTATTCCTGCTAAAGTATGACTTCCAGTCTTATCCAGATGAAGACAGATGCCAATTGGAATCAAGGATGGGTACTTATAGTTGCAATTACTTAAAATGTGTTCTTGAATTTAAATTCCTGTTTCTGTTCATAAATTGGAGAGCCTAAAGCTAGATCTTCTTTAACATTAAGTCAAGTCTATTTATTTAAAATTAAATATAACACTGTGTTACCAACAAATAGTTTAAACAGAGATAATAGTTTAAAAGAGATTTTTAAAAAACCCTCTCTTTTGTTCTCCATACCACAAAATAAAAAAATAAAAAATAAAATCTGTATTACTGACTGGAAAACTGAAAGGTTGTTTACAAAACCTTTCAAACCTTAGTGTTACCAAAGAGAAGGGAAAGAATTGAACGTCATCACCAAAATTGTTTACCAAATATTATGGATCTCATAGCATCATTGTAGCTAAGTAAGTTAAATTAATAATTATACTACTTTCTATGGGTAAATATTTTTAATATGCAATTTTGTCTTTAGAGTAGATATTTCACTTATTTTCTAGCAATAATTGTTACTATTACTTACAAACACATTTTTTTAAATGGGGAGGAACTCCTTATTCTTACTATTCTGTATTGAAAGCACTGAATCAGAACTAAAACTCTATGCCTGTTTGTTTTTCTTTCTATGCCTTCATTTCTTGTCACCATATGATCTTTCTTCCTAATTAGTCTGATTCAATAATACAGTCTTAGTTAATAGTTAAATGCCATTGACTCGAAATTAACACCTGTAATGCAGCTCTCACATCTATATATTCAAA
Organism: Proteles cristata cristata; assembly: GCA_017311185.1. Lineage (NCBI taxonomy): Eukaryota > Metazoa > Chordata > Mammalia > Carnivora > Hyaenidae > Proteles > Proteles cristata. Next base: position 492,224 of record JAESUZ010000827.1, read on the forward strand.
AGCCAATTCAGTGTCTCTATTTGTTTTTTTTTTTTAATGTTTATTTATATTTGAGAGAGAGACAGTGCATGAACAGGGGAGGGAAAGAGAGAGAGAGATAGAGACAGAATCAGAATCAAGCTCCAGGCTCTGAGATGTCAGCACAGAGCCCAACATAGGGCTTAAACCCACAAGCTGAGAGATTGTAACCTGAGCCATAATCAGACACTCAACCCACTGGCTGAGCCATCCAGGTGCCCCACGGTGTCTCTATTTGTATGTCTCAAGGACATTTTAACTCAGCGTGCTCAGAGTCATCATGTTCTTTATCCTCAAACTTGCTTCTACGGCAATTTTCCTTGCTTTAGGCTATGGCACCATGAAACTCGGAAGTTATTCTTAAAAACTGTATCTTCCTCTCTTTCCAAACCTAATCCATTGTCCCAACCATTGATTTAGCTTCTAAATGACTGTCATATCTGTTCACTCCTATCCATCTCCACTCCTGCAATTCTGCTTCAAACAACAAACACGTCTGACCTGGCAATTATCATAATTTCCAAACTCATCTCTCGTCATCACTAATGCCTATACTCGGTTCAACACATAACAGCCAGACCAATCTTTTCACACTGCGCCCACCCTCTCCTCCCAAACCCCCTTACAATCTTCAGTGGCTTCCTGGGGATGGAGACTCCAGCTCTGAAGCTATCTAAGAAGACCCCATTTCATCAATTTCATCTGGCCAGTACCAGCTTACTCATCTCATGTCACCTGGTTCTTCTCTTTGTCCTGCATGCTGTAGCCACCTGAATCCTCTCAGTTCTTCTGAGCACCATTCTCTCTTCCAACCCTGCAACTTTGTAAATACTATTGCTTTTTCCAGAAACATTCTATCTCCTTCTCAGTGATCCCTTATATTCAATTCAAACTATTGGAGGGAGAGAGGAAGGAAGAAAAGAGGAAGAGCAGCCTTTCTTCTCTATAATAATTGAATGCTCTGCTTGGAAAGAAGTAGGGCAGCTTGTGTGGGAGTTGGAACTCTGACATTTAGAGTCCCAAATTATAATGTTCAGTTCCCCACCCACATACCTTAAAACAAAGCTTACTAGTCCAGTAACTGCCTTTGACAGTCACTCACTTAGCTTTTCTATTACCTCTTAAACATAAATGGACAGGCAAGGACAACCAAAAGTCCAAGGGGAAAAACTTGCAATATCAATGAGAAAGATAAAAATAAGCAAAAATGACTCCAGAAAAAACATAGGTAATTCATCAACAGAGGGATCTTAAAAAAATACTTCTTATTGTATCTTCAGATATATTCAAGAAGATATTATATCTATTGCATGTATAAAACAAACAAGATCAAGGACAGCATAGCATTAAAAATTAAAAACAGAAATAAAATGTGTTGAAATATGTGCCAAATTAAAATATGAATACTAAAACTTTTACACAGTAATAGAACAACAATATAAGAAAGAGAAAATATAAGAGAAAATAAGACATAAATGATTAAGATATCTAATATTAGAGAAAACAGAAATAATAGAAGGGAAGTGATAATAGTTACAAATAATCATCATCATCGAAGAAATCTCCTACGTCTGAAGTACTTAGGTGAAAGTCAAATTGAAAGAGCCCATGATGTGTCTGGCTTAATAAATGAAAGAAAGACATACACTGAGCCATATCATTGTAAAACCTCAAAACATTAAATAAAAACAACATATTTAAATTTTCTAGTATGTAAGGGTACCTGGTGGCTCAGTCAGTTTAGTATCCAACTCTTGATTTTGGCTCAGACCATGATCTCATGGTTCCTGAGACTGACTCCCGCATCAGGTTCTGCACTGACAGCCTAGAGCCTGCTTGGGATTCTTGGATTCTCTCTACTCTTTTGCTGTCCCTTTCCCCTCATGTGTGTGTGTTTATGTGTGAGCATGTGCATGCATGTGTACGCGTGAACACACTCTCTCTTAAAATAAATAAGTAAACTTTTTAAAAATTTTTAATTAAAAGAAAAACTTCTCCAGTATGGAAGTAAAAACAAATTCCTTAAAAAGGAACAAAATAGAGATTGTCATCACAACTATCATAATACTAGATGATAGAAAATTGTGGAAAAAATGCTTTCAAAATTCTGAGGGAAAATGATTTTCCACCTAAATCCCTGAATATAATAAAACCATCCTTCAAATGAAAGGGCAGAAACAAGAAGTATTTTCAGACGTGTAAGCCATCTTACATCACAAAATATAGCTACCATGGTGCTTTCATATGAAATTCCTTTAGGATATACTCCAACAAAAAAGGAAGAATAAGCTAAGAACAAGGAAAATGCTAGGGAACAGTGAATCCTATTCAGAAGAACAGTGAAGGCAAGCCCCAAGATGAATGAGTCCCAGAATACCAAGTCATAGAAGAAGAAAGAAAATTCCAAGCAGAATAACTTGGCAGTAAAAACGTCCACAATTTCCTAAACTATATGATAAGAAGTTAAACAAAATGTAATGTGTAATAATGACAAATGATGTAAAAAAAAAAGAAATCAATTAGAAATTCTGCAAGAAAGAAACAACTTAAAAGGAAATATAAATATAATGCTCAATTTGACTTCCCAGGGATCAATATTTACACAATCATAATAACATTTTCAGTGTCTATTGAATTTCATATTGTAGAATCAACTTAGGGACACAGTATGAAAATATTGTGGTTATAGGGTAGAACATAAAGAATGTGAACTTCAATAACAGCAAAATTACAGTGACAAAAGGTGACAAGTAGAAAGAAAAATAGGAGAATTGAAGGAATGAAGAGGGCTACTGCCTGTGATTTATAGAGTAGAAACAAGAGATAGTTTCTCCATAGTTAGAGAAATAAGAAATAAATATTAATAAAAAATTATACTACCTAAACTAAAACTATCGCATACAAGATCAAATTTTTGATAAAAATATATTTGGAGATAGGGAGATGTTGAAAAGCTTGGTAAAAGGAAGCTAAATTCTCATCTATCATAGCAAGAAGTCAATAAAGAACATCTAAAACTGATAAATTTAGGAATAGATATAGAAGCACATTTTGGAGATATCTTAGAGATTTGCTAGCTGTCTGACAGCTTAAGTTACTTAACCTCACAATGCCCATTTCCTCATCTGTAAAATGAGAATGTTAATAGTATTTCATGGTGTTTGTTTCTGAGAATTATGTGAGCTAATATATGCAAATCCTTTATAATACTCATATAATACCTTGTGGGTGCTACATACAAATGAATAAATATATATTTGATGCCTTTGATGACTACGACTGGTGGATATGGGGAAGGAAACCACAGGGCTCTTAATTTTCATTATTTATCCTTTATTTTATTTTTTATTTTATTTCTTTTAACAAGAATACTTATTGCTATGATAAAAAAATTACTTGTTGAAATAACTTTAAAAATCATGTTTTACCATTTCAAAAGTTCAATTCCAAAGCTTAGAGATGCCAAATTTAAACTTATACAATTAATTTTTAAGCTTTGCTATATGCTATTAAAAACCTTTGTAAGGTCAAGTTGAATTAAAGGATTAGCGTTGAGTGATACTAGGCCAAATTCTCATCCTTCTATGATCTTTCAGGCAAAACTGTTTGGGTGCTCTACTCCTCTTTGTTAGGCACATGGTACATGGGTTGGTTTTTTTCCTCCTTCACTTCCTTTCATTCCCACACCTCCCCAATTCCCTTTTCTCTTTTATTGTCTTCTCTCTGTTTGTATTAGTTGCCTTGCCTAAACTTTAGTATGTTAGTGACCTGTCTTACTGTGCTTACTTATCCCTGAGAGAGGTGGATTGGTGACCAGGAAATATGAATTTCAGAAATGAAAGTTTTTTTAACTCTATCACATAGTCATTATCATAATACATGTCATAAATATGATTTATTCAATATTATAAATATAATGCTGAAATGGTTTCTTAAAATCTCAGAAATGACTGTATTTTTTAAATTTAATGAAATAACTTTTTAAAAACATTCAAATAAATATGAATCATACTATAAGAGTATTCCAAACTTCTATTGCCCTAATGAATCATTGAAATAACTCAGAGAAATCATGTGCCTTCAACATCATCTAGACACTTAAAAAAAATACATACCAGCCAATAGAATCACTTACTGTGCATTTATGTCTTATCATTAATTTAAAGAAAACTGAATTCATATGTTAAGCATGTTTCATTTCTTTAAAACAACAGAAAAGGAAACTTATATTAACCAAGGGAAGAAAATCTGATCGTATTAAATACAACTCCGAAGTATATTTGTATATTCGGTGATGCAGTTGTGCTAAGAATAACCAATTCTAGTGCTGGGAGAGTGGAACTTAGGGAATTAATCATATTAAACACCATTTGGGGTCTTCTTAGGATGAGATTCAAGTTCTTTAATGGATTAATTTTTATGTGTTATCTTTTTCTGTGGTATTTGTTTTTTAGCTAGGGGCCCAAAAATAGTACTTACATGTAAAGGTCGCAGCAGTAACGCAGCGTGAACAGCAGAGGGAGCTGAAGGGGCAGGCCAGACGGTGAAAGAGAGTCTAGTATTTCACCAGAGTAACCATGCTTGAGCTTGTCTGGGGCATGCATATGGAGAACACCACATCAGGAGGGTGTGCAAAGCGTATTCATGGAAATAGTTAGGAGATTTCTTTATTCTTAAAAGTAGTATAAAAATATCAAACTGTACTTAATGGTCCTCATTGTTGCCAAATATTATTTCTGGGGCAAATATAATGAGGGAAAGATCTTATTGTCAATTTAGTTTTTAAATATTTTGGAAACACCATTTTCAAATATTTGAACACCTCCATCATTACTGTTATGAATAACATCAATTTGTGCAAAGATTCAAGACTCCTTATATGAGGATTTTCTACTTTGGAGTAGGGAGTTAAGCCAAAACAAATCTTACTCTTGACTTCTACTAGGAAGGGCTTGTTAAAATGTCCCAGTTACAGACTTACTCCCATCAATGAAGCATGTTTAAATTCCTTTTTACTATCTCTTATCTGTTGTCTCGTGTCTTTCTCACTTCTTTTTTTCATATATTTTCCTTTGAATTTTATTGATTTTCATTTTTCTTTCATTTCTACAACTCTCTCCAAATGTCTCCCAATTTTTCTTGCCTATTTTTACTTCTTGTTCCAACCACATTTTATTTCAACTTGCCTTTATTGTTCTTTAATTTCTTTTTCTAATATTTTTTAATGTTTATTTATTTATTTTGGAGAAAGACAGAGTGTGAGGGAGGGAGGGGCAGAGAGGGAAACACAGAATCTAAAGCAGACTCCAGGCTCTGAGCTGTCAGTACAGAGCCCGATGCAGTACTCAAATTCACAAACCATGAGATCATGATCTGAGCCAAAGTGGGATGCTTACCCAACTGAACCACCTAGGTGCCCCTTCTTAAATTTATTTTTAATGATTTTTTCTCATTCATCTGTATTTCTTTTTTTTTTTAATTTTCAAACATTTTACTATTATTGAGAGATAGATCACAAGCATGGGAGAGGCAGAGAGAGAGAGGGAGACACAGAATCTGAAGCAGGCTCCAGACTCTGAGCTGTCACCACAGAGCCCAACGCAGAGTTCAAACTCACAAACCGGGAGATCATGACCTGAGCTGAAGTCAGATGTTCAATCGACTGAGCCACCCAGGTGCCCCCATCTGTATTTCCACCATCCATAAAATTCCCTTCTTCTATAATGTTAGCCATTATTTCAAGAAAATTTTTCATTTTCTTTTTTCATATTTATTGTAAAGCTGCCTCTTTTCCCCTTTTGGGTCATGGAAAAAACAATATCTGTGGCTTTATTCACTAATTTACTTATTTTATAAATCTTCAACAGATGCCTACAGTATATAAGACACTTAGTAGGCACCACAGTTGAGGAGTAGCAATAAAGAATGAATAAGGAAGATGAATTAAAAAACCATGATTTCTTTCCTCTCTTGTCCATAATATAATAAGAAATAGATACAAATAAATATAAAGGCAGTATAATATCAGTACCATCAGAAAAATATATTTTTCTCTGGTGATATAAGAATGACATGAAAACCCCTTATAAAGAGGCAATCTCTGTGAGGAATCTTGAGCAATGGAAGGGAATCAGTGGAAGGGGTCTGAGAACAAAATGAACAATAACATGAGAAGAAAGAGAGAATAATTTAATCAAGTCAAATCATAGGGCTTATGTGAATAATGGCTGGAAATTTTGTACATTATTTGTCAGACAATAAAGATGGTCCCTTTGCAATACTCATAATCATCTCTGCCTTTTGGTAAACCTTTTCCACCTTTCTGTAAACTCAATGGAAAAGACTGAATATCACGATTACCTATTCTCATTCTTTTTTAAACTTTTTGTCTGTTGTAAAATGGGTAAAAAGAGTATTTATTCATCAGGGTTTGATGAAAATTAAATGAGTTAATAAATGTAAAGTACTTATAACTGTTCCTGAAACATAGTAAATGCTATAGAAGTGTTTTTTCTGCTTGATGTTTTTGTTATGTTAAAGGTTAATTGAGGGCAATTCAAACACCCTATATTCCTTCCGTGAAGTTTTTTCTAATTTTTCCAACCCACTCTACTCTACTTTATTGTACTCCTTGTTTGTGTTATCTAGTTAATATTTAATTATTCTGTAATTACTTGGGTATTTTCATTTTATGTGTTCATGAGGCCATAAGTTCCTTTTGGCAGGTTACACAAAGCATTGCATACTTGCTTGATTTGTGGAACTAATATGATTGAGGACACCTAATAAGACTCAAAGAAACATTAGCTAAACTAATCAATGCATTCCATATCTTACAAGTGAATAAGAAACTAGTATGAAATATAAGCCTGCTCATTCATTAGTGGAAATTGATAACTCTGTGGGGTGCCTGGGCAGCTCAGTTGGTTAAGCATCTGAAACTTGATCTCAGCTCAGGTCTTGATCTCAAGGTCATGAGTTCAAGCCCTGCATTGGGGTCTGCACTGAGCATGAAGCCTACTTAAAGAAAAAATAATAATTAAAAGAAGAGAAAAGAAATAAAGGAAGAAAGAAAATTATAAATAAACTCAGAAGATGGCTAAGACCTGTTCAAATAAACTAACAGCGTTTTACTGTTTGGGGGTTATTTGACAGTATCATGGGATATTTCTTGGCCATTTACTATTACATACCAATCTATCCATAATAAATTCATTATTTAACTAAATTTTCACAACTGTATGAGATCTTATAAATGATTGAGGCTCAGAGAGATTCACAGTCATGCTGTCAATAATAATGACAGATCTAGAGTCCAAATCTGTGTCTACAAAACTCCAAGTACAGTTGACCCTTAACACAGATTTGAAATGCATGGCCCCACTTACAAGCAAATTATATTCAATACAGTGCAGTACTATAAATATGTGTTCTCTTCATTATGATTTTCTTAATTACATTTTCTTTTCTCTAACTTACTTTATTGTAAGAATAAAGAATATCAACTGTTTCCATTATTGGTAAAGCTTCTGGTCAACAGTAGATTAATAGCAGTTAATTTTGGGGGGACTCAAAAGTTGTACATGGATTTTCCACTGCATGGGGGTCAGTGTCCCAAGCCCTCGTGTTGTTCAAGGGTTAACTGTATGTGCTCTTTCTTCTGTAACATCTTCTATTGATAGAAGTAAGATAATTGGTGAAAAATGTTATTTTTGGACTAAAGAGGTATATTTCATAGGCAAACAATTATGGAGATACAAATAAAGGAAGAATAAAAAATCAAAATGCATATTTCTAGAAATATCTATGGAAATCTAGCAAGAACCATCAAATGTCAAAAGTTATTTGATTTAAAAGTTTTAATTCTTCAAGCTTATTGTAAAGTCACAATACATATTAATATTGAAATTTTTCAATGGTGAAACAAATACTTTTATTTTACGGGTGGTATGAAAAATGTTGGACACATGTTTACTGAGGGAACAAAGTCCATAACAATAAAATGCTTTGATTTTTATTTCATGTTTTTAAAGATCTGTCTAAATTTTTTCTTGACCCCAAGAGTGAGTCATTTCTTTGATAATTTGGCGAAGGATTAACACATCATTAAATAGAGCCTGCCATTATGTCCACTCCTTTAGCCAGCTCTGGCTATTAACTTAATAGTTAAGTTACCTAAAAATCTGCTTAACTGAATAATTAAGTTACCTAAAAATCTGCTCCTCTCGTGCATTCAAAACAATGTTCACTTTTCAAAACAGTGTTTATTAAGTACCTGTGATGTGCCAGGCATTCCTCTAGGATCTTGGGATAGATATATCAGTGAGAAATCAAAGATACTCACCCTTGCAGAAAAAACAAAAAGGGATTAGGGATGCATGAAAGGGTGGTGATAAGAAATTGTTGCAATGTTTTTAGTTTATTTATTTATTTATTTTGAGGGAGAGAGAGAGAGAGAGAGAGAGAAAGCAGGGGAGGGGCAGAAAGAGAGGAGAGAGAGAATCCCAAGCAGGTCCTGCACTATTAGCACAGAGCTTGGTACTGGGCTTGATCCCATGTGAGATCATGACCTGAGCCGAAATTGAGAGTCAGATGCTCAACACACCCAGGCACTCCAGAAATCACTGCAATTTAAATAGGCTGGTCAGGATGGTCTCCATAGAAAAGATGGCATTTGACCAAACACTTGAGGGAGTTAGGGAAAATGCATTCCAGGTAAAGAGGCTTAGTATCCCTAAAAAGTACTCCTAAGAGGATTCTTAGGGAAAATGCATTCTAGGCAAAGAAGCTGTTTGTGCAAAGGCCCTAAGGCAAGGTGTTCCTGATATATTTGAAGAACAGTAACGAGTCCAGTATAGTTGGAAAGAAATGAGAGTAGTAACAGATGAGTTTAGGGATGAGCTTGTGGGCTTTTACTTAAAGGGAAATAGGCAGCCCTTGTAGAATTTTGAGCAGAGGAGTGATATGCTTTGATGTATATTTGCAATGAAAAATAAATAGCATAAGGCCATATAATAACTTATTTTAAAATAATTTTAAAGTAGTAGGCTAGTGGGGCGCCTGGGTGGCTTAGTCGGTTAAGCGTCCGACTTTCGCTTAGGTCATGATCTCGCGGTTCGTGGGTTCGAGCCCTGCGTCGGGCTCTGTGCTGACTGCCAGCTCAGAGCCTGGAGCCTGTTTCAGTCTGTGACTCCCTCTCTCTCTGACCCTCCCCTGCTCGTGCTGTCTCTCTCTCTCTCCTAGAAATAAATAAAACCATTAAAAAAAAAAATTAAAAAAAAATAAAGTAGTAGGCTAGCAAAGGGGAGAAATAAATTGACTACATCCAAAATATTGATTTTTTTTCTTCTTGGATATTAAAAATTGTGTATTCCTTAAATCTTTTCTAGTTAAGGATAAATATCAAAGAGGAAACTATAATTCTAATAGAGAGAAATCATTCTCTATTTACCTAGGCTTAGAATAATGCCTTATTGTATCATCATAAACTTTTGATCATTAAAATTAGAATGTTAATAGCCTTTAAAATGTATTTAACAGCTTATCCAGTCATAAATCACCTAGGTTAGTAAATGTTTTTATTAATATTGCTTTAATATGCAGAATCGTTGGATTTTTTGGATGACCTGCGTTTTTGGTGCAGTTGAAGATCACAAATCTGCAGAGAGCCCATTAGCAATCTCAGCTGCCAGGCTTCCAACAATGCCAGTGTGCAGATGAGGAGGAATGAATAGGTAAAATCAGGGGAGGATAGGAATTCTGCCACAAGCCAGGTAGGAATAGATGGTCAGCACATCTTACCACAATATTCAATGGGGAGTGTGAACTTCTTCCCTACATAGGCCAGCACTGAGGCCCAAAAAAGGGAGGCCAAGGAATAGTTGGGCTGCTGTAATGCTCACCTAGTGTGTTAGTTTGCTAAGACTGTCTTAAGAAAATGTCACAGTCCAGGTATCTTAAGCAACAGAAATTTATTTTGTCATAGTTCTGAATGAGGAAGTACAAGAGCAATGTTGTCAGGTTTGGTTTCTTCTGAGACTTCTTTCCTTGGGTTGCAGATGTCCACCTTCTCATTGTATCCTCGAATGCTTACTCCTCTGCATGTTTTCTGTGTCATAATCTCTTGTTATAAGAACACCAGTCATACTGGATAAGGGACCATCCACATGACTTCATTAATTACTCCTTTAAGGGCCCAATCTCCAAAGAGTTACATTCTGAAGTACTGGGAATTAAGATTTCAGCATATAAATTGGGTGGCTATGGATAGGAGAAGGAGGAAGGACACAATCCAGCCCATAACACCTAGCATCAAGATCTAAATGATCCATCTGGTTGAAGTAAGACTTGGGACCAGAACTCCCAATTATCTAACTAAGCAGTAAGCAAAGTAAGAGAACCCAAACATGTTTTTGTTTGTGTTTGTTTTATCGATGGCAGATTTTAATATTTTCATAAAGTATCAAAGCAATCATTATGAAAATGCAGAACTTCACTTTAGTTTCTTTTCTTATTTTAATGTTTATGTATTTATTTTGAGGGAGATGAAGAGAGAGAGCAAGGAAGTGTGTATGCATTGGGGAGGGGCAGAGAGAGGGAAGGAGAGAATCCCAAGCAGGCTCTGCCTCACGAAAAGTGAGATCATGACCTGAACCATAATCAAGAATCTGCCGCTTAACTGACTGAGCCACCGAGGTGCCCCTGTTATGCTTGGTAATATAAAGTCTTACTTGGCTGAGCACTAAGGGAGCAGCCCAGCCAAGTGAATGGGCATTAGAGGCAGGGGCCCTGGGCCTAGCATCGTAATTGGATTGCAAATCAGAAAACTCTGACTGAATCCCAGTTATAGGGTTCAGAGGAGTAAAGAGAGTCAAAAGGGAAGACTGTCACTGTAGATTGGAAAAGCCAAGCACTCATGCTGGACATACCTGATATGAGACCTGGGTTACCAGGTTTGGTTTGAATTCCGTGAGGATCCTCGAAGGGTAAATCCTAAAAAGGTGGTGGAAAGACATATGCTTTAAGGCGAAAAAGTTCTAAATCAAAAAACTAAATATGTATTATACTGATTGTGATCTATGAAATGTGATCAAACTTCTCTGGGTCTCAATTTCAGTTTCCATAATGCTAGTTCCTTCCTTTACTCTTTTCCCCAAAGCTGACAAGGACTGGAGGAGATCATTACTGACAATTGCATGTTTAATACACGGAAATGCAAACCAGAACTACACAGACCCAGAAACAGCTTATCTTCAATCACCAATGACTGTAAAGCCATGTATGTAATAAAATCTATAGTTTTCTGGTTTTGTATTAATTGGTTACAGATACCAAAAAATAAAGTACTCCTTTAATCTGTACCTAATAGTCAAAACTCCCTCTAACACCAAATATTAGATCCTTTTCTATCAAGCTTAAGTGTTTGTTATTGCCATAGAAGCGTGATGTTGACTTTTCTGGTTGCTAGGAGCGTCATAGTGTTGGATATGTATACCATAGCATTCTGTTAGCTCAGATGTGGGGCTTTTTAATCAGCAGGAATTTTTCTCTATATACCAGTAAAATAGTTGGAAGGGTAGATTTACCGTGCAAATCATACATGAAAATCTGAATTAACTAATCTAAAAAATAAAAGTGTGACTATTTAAAGACATGTTTATAGGTCTTTTGTTCCTTGGTTTTTTGCAGCAGCATCTTTCAGAATGAAATAAATAAATAAATAAATAAAAGCCTTGAAACAAAGAGGATGCCCACCAGTACGTAGCAGAATGGTTAAATATATTGTGCTTCACACACACCATGGAATACCATGGAGTCATCAAAAGAAGTAAATTATAGCTATGTTAGTTGACTTGAAAGAATTTCCACTCTGCATTGTCAAGCAAGAAAGGCAAAATGCGGAAAATTAGGTATGTGCAGCAATGCTCACAGCAGCATTACTCAGAATAGCCAGAAGTGGCACCATTTAAAATTTAAAACATATTAATTATAATTTTCATTAAATTTTAAATTCTACATAATTCTTAATATTTAAGCTTAAGCATACTAGTGTAATTTTAATTTCTCAATTTTTTTTGCATTTATCTTAAATAATATTTGATGAAATATATTCAAATCTGGACTTTAAGTATAATTGTGCCTTGAAAATGATTACATTTTGAATACTTTGATTATTACCATCAACAAAACACAAATCATGTGAAAATCATGGTAACAACCTAACTAATTATTTTGTTGAAATAACAGCAAGAAAACACAATTTTATAGAATAAACATATGATAATTTATGAATTATGTATGTCTTTATTTTATTGATCATCTAAGACACCATTTCCCAACCAACAGAATGCTAGACAATAATAATTCAATGTGGTCAGTTTGGATATTTTGCCAACTTAGTGTTTTATAATACTATAGCTTTATATATTTCTTTCAAATTTGTTGTTATGAAGACATTTATCAAGATAGGAAGAGAGACATATTTTATTTAAGTTTGTTAACTTCAACAATTTGTTAACAAGATCTTTAAGCGTTCTAAAATATGTATGTGGGCCTCCATTTTTACTTTAAGCCGGGTTACCCAAATCTTCCAGACTGGCCTGGAAAGCCCTCTAAATACAGGGCCTACCAGAATCCTAAGATTAGGGTACTTACAGAAGGGCATAGTCTCTGGCTCCAGGTATCTTGAAGCTTAGGTTAGTCAACAGTGGAGAAAGCCAATACACTGTATCTAGCCAATACACATATGCTGGACTTCATTTTACCAAGGAAAAATCAAGTCCACATCCCTTATCTTAATTAACAAAATTTGAGAAGTTGATGAAATAAAAACTAAAATTAAGACCAACTCTTCAGAGAGTAGGCTTTTGATTAGTCTTTTAAGTGCTAACTAACCACCCCTGGAGTATGCATTCCTAATTAGGGTATTTCAAATGCTAACTAACTGCCCTTAGGGACACATTGCAATGAATTATCACACTACAGACCACTGTTGAAATGGAAGTATTTTAAAATAAATTATAGCAAATGTAACAATAATTATATATAAAGTCTTTATAAATAAGAGTCCTACCACTAATTTGCAGTTCTTTAATGTGTTCTTGTAAGTCCTTGATTCAGAGAATGTAAGACTTTTCTCTGGAAAGTCAAGTCATTCAGTTCTATCTATTCTAACCACACTGTGAGCCCACACACAAAAAAGGACATTTCCCTAGATGCTGCTCATAGTACTCGGCTAAACTTTAAAGAAGTTAGAAGTATTCCATCATTGCCATCTCTCCCTACACACCTCTCAGATCATGCCACACATCCATGACAGTGGTTAATTGCTAACTGAAGCCAGTTGCTCCAGTTATGAGTAGATTTGTCTTTAAGGTATAAATAGATTTCTATACTCAAGCCATATAATCCAGATTAATTTAATTGTTGAAGGGACACAGGTCTTCATCATCAAATGATTTGAATACAGTGATCATTTCAAATCAACTATCTAGAAAGATGAAATCCAAACATATATCTTAGCCGCTACTCCCACTTGGAGCAATACCAGTCCCAAGGGAATGGAAACTGGAACCCTATCATGATGCTATTCTAGTAGAAATAATGGAAAGCTTGTATCGCAGACCGCGTTGCTATCTACTACATTTTTCTAATGCTTCCAGTCTTTTTAAATTTTCTGACCTTAAGTTTTCTTTCTTATCAATATCTCTCTTTGTGGGTCTGGGCCTCTATTGGGAAATTTGTGGGATACATGAAGTTCCTATCCAGTTGTTGGGATACCTGTGAAAGAGTACCTTCACCCTGCTTCTGGGATGGCTAAATAAGAACTGTATTTAAATTTTAGATCACTCATCTGCACTGGCTGCTATACAAGTTATTTGGCTTAGCTTGATGTGTCCCTGTTTCCTGTCCAATAACAGTAACTGGAAAAGGCTATAGTTAGTGTGACCAACCACCGTGGTTTGCCTGGGTCTGAGGGACTACCTGTGGCATAGGATTTTCAGTACTAAAATAGAAAGTCCTGTGCAAACCTGGGCTTGTCACCTTTTGTTGGGTGATGGATCAGATTTTAACAAATTTGGCATATAGTGGAAGTTTTCCGTAGAGCCAGCCCCAGTCTGGTACAGTGTTACTAACACATGTCCTACTTAAAAGCTTTACTCAGCCAAGGCCTCTGCACCCAAGTTGTAGCCTTAGAAAATAGAAGGTTCTTCTTTGATCTTCTTAAAATTTTTAAGAAATTACCTTTCACAATTTTTTAGCTCTCTACTTATTCAAAAGCCTAATATAGGATCTTTAAGCATTTTGCCACTGTTATCAAAGTATTGTTTGTTTTAAAGACAAATGACCTCAATCCTGGCACTATAACATTACGTTAATGTCTGGCATTTCAAGGATTCTGATTTTTGTTACACTAATAGTTCTTGAATCATATGCCTCTGACTTGAGCTATCCTTAAGTTTTCTGTCTCTTTATTTTTCTTCTTTTTTAAAATAATTTTTTTTCATGTAGTAATTTTTGAGAGACAGTGTGAGACAGAGCATGAACGAAGGAGGGCCAGAGAGAGAAGGAGACACAGAATCTGAAACAGGCTTCAGGCTCTAAGCTAGCTGTCAGCACAGAGCCCGACGCAGGGCTCGAACCTGTGAACTGTGAGATCATGACCTGAGCCGAAGTCAGACACTTAACCAAGTGAGCCACCCAGGCGCCCCTATTTTCTCCTCTTATAAACACTAAAAAGTATATATGGAGTAAGATCTATTAACTTATAAGTAGTTTCCTTGTGATTTAAAAAGAGTAATGTTTATTTTTGAAAGAGAGAGAGAGAGAGAGAGAGAGAGACAGAGGGTGGGTGAGGGGCAGAGAGAAAGGAAGACACAGAATCTGAAGCAGGCTCCAGGGTCTGAGCTATCAGCACAGAGCCTGAGGTGGGGCTCAAAGCCCCGAACAGTGAGATCACGACCTGAGCTGAGATGCTCAACCAACTGAGCCACCCAAGTGCCCCAGGAGTTTCCTTATCATTAAGTAGAGTACATTCTATGCAAAGGGTTTCTAAGACTGAAATTATTCATTCAACAAATATCTATTGAGCAGTTCCTATATTATTAGCACTATGTTCACTGCTAAGGATATAACAGTGAACATTGTAAGCACAATCTTTCAGGCCAATAAGGGCTGCTCAGAAGTCAATGAGCAGTAGCAGTGTGGTAAATATCATGAAGCTCAAGGTCTACATGCCATGGAACATATGAGAAGAACAACTAATGCCAAATATTTGGAACCATGGAAGACTAAATGGTCTTAACACTCAACTGTTCATTTATTCATTGATTAATTCAAAGCATATTTATTGAGAGTTGAACATGTATAAGGCACTCTGATAGCTATTGCAGATGAAAATAAATATAAATAAGACATAATCTTTATGTTGGAGTTTCGTAGTCTAGTATAAAAATGCATGTAAATAATTACAATATGATATAGTAAGTGCTATAATAAAGGTCTCCAGGGAAGGTTCATAAAAGAGATGACTTCTGTATGGAATTCTACTCTTTCTTGAAAGTTAAGCAGAAACTTGAGGTATAATGGGGTAGAAGAAGGGCTCTCTACACAGAGGCAACATCTTGTGGAAATATGAAGAAGTGTGAAAGAACATGACCAGTAGGGTATCAAGCAGTTGGGTGTAGCTAAAGGTAGGGGTAAGGTGAAGAGTGATAGACAATGACTGGAAAGACAGGTGGGATCAGAGCAGAAAAGATATTTTATGCCATCTTAAGGGGTTTGAATTTATTTTGAAATTTATGGAAAGCTACTGAATGGTTTTAAGTCAGGAAGTGAACTTTTCAGATTTGTGTTTCAGAAAGATACCTCTAAAGATTGTACGGTGGCCTGGAGGAAGAAGTATTTTTATCTGACCCTCAAAACCACTCTGTGAAGTATGTATAACAAGTATTTTCACTCATATTTTATATATAAGCATCTAGGACTTGGAGGTGTCTACTGATTTTCCTAAGGCCCATGGGTCATTCCAAAATTGAAGAAACTCAGCAGCTTGTCCTGATAAGAATGTAGATGGAAGCCTCTGTGCAGTTCCCCTTTGGTTTCAGTCATACTATCCTTGAAAATAATCTTTAAAAGCTAGTTCTGTTTGCACCACTGATTCCAACTAGTTTTGGGGTAGTTGATTAGGTAGAATTTGTACAATCTGAATCAGAGGCTTTGAAGCATCAAAGTGTCTCACAATATGTTATTCTGTTTCCTAAGTAAAATCCTAGGCCACTCATATTTTCTGATGTTATTCTAAATCTTCTAAATCTTACACCCTGGCTAGAAATGAGTCATAGAAATATTTCAGCTTTTAAGTTTTCAGTCAACAGGAGGAAATTCACTTTAAGAAAGTGACATTTTTATTCTCTAATACTGTAAATATTTCAAAATTGTGAACTCTGTGTCAAATGAGTTTCTTCTTATATTTGTGAGATTTGTAGGTGCAAATAACTATGAATTAGCTTGATTTAGTTTTCTTCCTTTCTCAATTTTATAACTGAGTGTCATATAATTGCAAGTGGGTCAATAATGATTTTCTCTTCCCCCAAAAAATGTCTCTAGTAAGTACTTAAATTTTGTTTATAAATGACAATAAATACTAAGGATTAAGTTCATAGAAAAAGAAAACAATAGTTTAAATTATTTCTGTAACATCTGGATTTCGTTAAGAGGTGAAGGGTGAGTAACAAAAAGTCTGTACTGATAGCAGAGAAAGGTCAGTTTACTAATTTTTTCTTTAGAATAGTGGTTCTCAGGATCAGCAGCATCTGCATTACCTGGGAACTTGTTAGAAACCTGAGCCTCAGATCTAGTTGGTGGAGTCAAAGGAAAAGCGATCTGTTTTTTTCTGAAGCCCTCCAGGCAATTCTAATGTAGGCTAAAGTTTGAGGCACACTGGTATAGAGGAAAGAAAAAACATGTTTCAGACTATGAAAGACATGGTTTAAATTCCAAAGTAATGTGATTTTAGACACATCATCTATTTCCTGGTCATATCACTACGCTTCCTGGTTAACAACTTATCCCCTTAGCTGGTCTCATGAGTGGATGGATACTATCCAAAGTGATACCTGCTTGTTTGTTATATTGACCGTCGTCCCCCCTCCACGTGATTAGGATGCATGTTTCAGTTGGAAAACCATTGATTTATAAGACGCAATATATTGAAAGCAGACCAGCTACAGAACCTGAAGAGCTAAATGCAGAAGGAAAATGCAGGCTACCTTCTTCAAAAATGAAGAATTTCAAGGCGGTGACAACAAAGCATTAAACCAACCATCAAAGTACAGAGCCCTATAACCCATAAGCCTACAGTTGTACAGGTTGAATGCCCAAAGAGTAGCGTCTGCTTGTATCTAACCACACCTTTTTTTTTTTAAGATGGAAATACTACAATGCCATGAAAGTAGGCCACATTTTCCCCTCAGACACTATCAATCTTCCCTCCTGAGCTGTCACTCTCCATGCTTATTAGCCTCCTATCTTTTCTCACTTTTGCCTTCCTTTCAGCTATATGTATGCAATTGTACTATACAAGACCCAACTTAAGGTCACCATCCTCCATTACATCTTCCTTTGCTACTTTAATTTACTTAATCATCTTTCTAGTATTTTATAGTATTTTTATGCCATAATTTGAGTTCTTCTTAAAAAAAAACTAATGACTGCTGATCATTGTGTTTATCTTGTTTCTTGAGTTAGAATATAAGTATCTTAAGCATTGAGGTGATGCCAACATCATACAATGAAAAGAGCACAGGCTTTTTTTTTTTTTTAACTTTTGTTTATTTTTGAGAGATAGAGCATAAATGGAGGAGGAGCAGAGAGAGAGGGAGACACAGAATCTGAAGCAGGCTCTAGGCTCTGAGCTGTCAGTACAGAGCCTGATGCTAGACTCCAACCCATGGACTGTGAGATCATGACCTGAACTGATGTCGGACGCTTAATCAACTGAGCCGCCCAGGCGCCCCTGAGCACAGGCTTTTGAGCTTAATAAACCCTGGGTGTAAATTCCCTCTCTCATTTACTAGCTGCCATATAGGTAAATTAATTGTTTTGGGCCTTAGAATCTTCATTAGAAAAATGGTATGAAAAGATTTGCTTTGGGGCGCCTGGGTGGCTTAGTCGGTTAAGCGTCCGACTTTCGCTTAGGTCATGATCTCGCGGTTTGTGGGTTCGAGCCCCGCGTCGGGCTCTGACTGCCAGCTCAGAGCCTGGAGCCTGCTTCAGATTGTGTCTCCCTCTCTCTCTGACCCTCCCCTGCTCACGCTGTCTCTATTTCTCCTAGAAATAAATAAAACATTTAAAAAAAATAAAAAAAAAGATCTGCTTTATTGGGTTGTTGTGAGGGTTAAATGAGATAATATGTACAAAGCTTTGGGCATATATAGGTGCTCTGAAATATTAGGTCTTTAATGCAGGTACATTGGATGTATCCTGCCATATATATGATTTTGCTTCAGCAAACAGATGAGAGCTGATCACAAAGTCACTATTCAATAAAAATCTGCTCATTGGAAATTGTATGTATTTTATTTTTAATGTATTATTTTTCACATACCCAGGAAGTAAACAAATCCTGTGGTGATTTTTTTTTAATTTTTCATGTTTATTTATTGAGAGAGAGAGAGAGAGAGAGAAAGAGACAAACCATGAGCAGGGGAGGGGCAGAGAGAGAGGGAGACAGAATCTGAAGCAGGCTCCCAGCTCAGCTGTCAGCACAGAGCCTGGCGCAGGGGCTTGAACTCAGGAGCCATGAGATCATCACCTGAGCTGAAGTTGGATGCTTACCTGATTGAGCCACCCAGGTGTCCCTTCTGTGGTGAATTTTGTATAAAATGTTATTATCTCTGATTTTTGTGTAAATTGTTATATTCACATGCTGACTTTTGCAAAAAAAAAAAAAAGGTTTAATTTTGTACAATTCTTTTGTATTTCCACACCTATTATCTTACATGGGTAAAAAGAGGGATACTCTTATTTCCAATGAGAAGAGGAAGTCTGGCACTGACAGATTAAGAGATTACTCTAAATTACACAGACCAGTGTAATTTAATATCCACTAAACTGTCCTTGAAGCTGGGTTTATATTCAGATACACTGACTCCTTTTCCACTTTTTTCCTCCACTACACCCAGACAATCCCTGGGAAACAAGAAAATACCTGTTAAGAATATGCAGAAATTATTCTTTTATTAAAAGGGCATACAGTTGGCATTCACTGTGTGTTAAATTAAAAACAGCATGTAAGGTCTATTACTGAACCTCGTTCACTTAAGTACATACTTAGTTAAGAATTATTATTCAAATTCCTCGTTTTGATAAACGTATTTTAATGGAACTGTTCTCGCCTAATGAAAATTTAACTGCAAGACTTACTATTTTTAAGACCGTTTCAATTTGGGGCCTAGCACATCATGTTCGAAAGGTGCTTCCCTACCCCGCCCCTTCTCCTCATGTGAATTATACTTCCTCCTGCCTGGTGTAAACCACACTTTGCCTGCCAAACTTATGGCTGAATACCCCCGAGGACTTTCTCCAGCCTCCCAGCCACCGCTCAGAAACCCAAAGCCGTTTCCACGTGAAACAACCAAACACAGTCCACTGAGCCTAAGGTCCGCTACAGTGACGGCTCGCGTATAAAAGGCGAATGAGAAGGCAGCGCCCCCTTCTGCTCCCACCCCCTCCTCGACTGCATCATCCAATCGCTTTTCTTTGTCGTGTGGTCCGCGGCTCGGATTGGTCGGAAACGGGACCAGCGCGAGACCAGTGCGCACGGGCCGAACGCCGAGACTTGTCCGTCAAGTGCGGCCGTCGGTCCTCCCCGCCTCGCTGCGCGCTTGGCGAGGCTGGGGGGCGGGGTCCGGGAGCTGCTGCGCCTGCGTTGTGGGCGTTCTCCCGGAGCAGCAGCTGCCGCCGCCGCCGCCACCACCACCACCACCACCGCCGCCGCCGCTGCCGCCGCCGCCGCCGCCACCGCTACCGCCACCGCCGTGTTCGGGTGTAGAATTTGGAATCCCTGCGTCTCGTTAACAATGAAGCAGAGTTCGAACGTGCCGGCTTTCCTCAGCAAGCTGTGGACGCTTGTGGAGGAAACCCACACCAACGAATTCATCACCTGGAGCCAGGTACGGGTGAGGGCACGGCGGCCTCCGAACCCCTTGACTAACCGCCTTCTCTCTCTCTCTGTCTCTCCCTGTCGCGGGGTTGTCTCTCGCGGCCTGCGGCTCGACGCCCTCTGCGAGGCCCGCGGCGCGGGGTGGCGCGGGCCCGCCGGTCAGCCTCGCGAGGGACCCCTTGTATTGTTCGTGCGGGGAGCCGCGGGGGTCCCGGCCGGCGCCGCTGGCTCAGGCCGCGGTGGGGGAGGGGCGGCCCGCGCCGGGCGCCGCGGCCCGGGAGGCCCCGTAACGGTCCGGCCCCGTCGGCGTTCGGAACCGGCCCGGCAGGGCGAAGGCGGCCGACGAACCGAGGGCGCCGGAGCCACGTTACTGCACACTCATTCTCCGTCCTCCCTCCGGGCTCGCGGGTTACCAATCGCCGAGGGCACAGGCAGTCCTGGGCGCGAGGGTTTGTCTGAGGAAATCTTTACCTCAGCGACCCGATTCTCCTCACTAAAACGGACACCCCGCTTGGTGCCTGGGTTCTTTATGAGGAGAGCAGTCAGAGGGATACTGGCAAATGTTCAAGCGCAGGTTACTGTTTCTCAGTGGGTTTTGAAAGCTTGATTAGAAAATGGTACATCATTCTTTGGAAATCCTGAGCCATTTGTATACACGGGCTTTTGTGATTATTTTAATAAAAGTGCTCTAATAGGTGTTCAGTAACTTGGTGAGAAGCTGACATGAATCACTAAATTTCACTGAACAGTGGCTGAGCGAGTGGGATATGATGCCTTGATTATTGGTTTGATCCCAACTCTGCCACTAAACAGGAATGACCTTAGTCAAGCTCCTTATCTTGTCTGACCTAAGTTTCATCATCCTTAAGATGACTGGGTTGCCTGGGTGATCCGAGACCCTTCTAGTTCCAAATACTAAGGTTCTAAGCAGAATGATTATTACATAAACAGGGCATTTGCGTTTGAATGCATTCTCAGGCTGTTGGAATAATTTTATGACGTGGAATGGATTTTTTCTTATTGTGGATGATCGTTTGTTTTGGGGTATTTTCTTGTTGAGAGGGTTGCAGAAGCCTAAGTGAAAACTACCCTCACAGTGCCTGGCACCTGTTAAGTGCTGAGTAAATGTTACCTCCCTACTTTCTCCCTTTCTATTCCTTTCCTGTTGTAGGAGCTCTCACTTTTACTTACTTTTATCTTAAGAGGGAGCACTATATTGAGTACATGAAGTTTCAGACTATTAACACCATATTTTTTCTTATATTACTGTCATTTGTTCATTTTTTTTATACCTCTTCTAGGACTTCATTTTTTTGAAGGTCAGTATCATCAGCTGAATGGTGTGTGTTAAGTATTTGATGAATTCTTTACAGTGTACAAAGAAAGGTGAAAATAAGAAAGCCAGCCGCCAGCATACACTTAAAAATAAACAGATGTCTCATGCTTTTCATCAGTCAGAAGGATTAAAAGTTGACAGGGATGGATCAGCACAGATTGCTGTTAGTCACCCTTGTATTTATTAGAGTTTGGACTGAGAGTCTCTCTCCCACCCAAGCTGACTTTATTATACGTTTTTTGGCTTGTATGGCCATTTAAAAAAATAATTCTTATTTATCCAATTAGGTCTTAGCTTATGCTTTACTAATTTTCTTACACATAGTGGGACAATTAAAATATAAATTCATTGAGGGCAGAAACAGTGTTTATGCCAAGGATACATTA
Organism: Proteles cristata cristata; assembly: GCA_017311185.1. Lineage (NCBI taxonomy): Eukaryota > Metazoa > Chordata > Mammalia > Carnivora > Hyaenidae > Proteles > Proteles cristata. The sequence goes on from JAESUZ010000827.1 coordinate 514,128, forward strand.
GGTATTTAATAATGATGAATCAATGAAATCCTTAGGATGTGTAATAGAAGTGGTAGGGATGATAAAGATAAAATTATGCCCTGAAAAGAATCTTAGAGATAATCCAGTTTGGCCTCATCATTTTATAGATGATGATTCAGGCTTAGGTTAGATTTCTTATCCATAATTACAAAACTACCCATTATTGGAGGTGGGACTCTAACATAGATTTCTGACCTCTCAGATCAGTCTTCCATCAACAGCACTTCCCTTAATACAGGTTGGCACAATACATAGTTTTAGTTTTATATCAAAATATTATCCTTTTACAGGTCAGTGGACAGTTCTGGGTTAATGTTGTCTTGACCTTAGCTTAGTTGCTCATGATGTCTGTCTCTATTACTTTCCAATAGACTTTTCCAAAAGCAGTGTTAACAATGAAATGAAAGGTAAAACATTAATTAAACAATGTTGTTAAATGGAAAAAACAAAATAAGTTACTCTCATCTTTTAAAAGTTGCTATTTATGGTTGTTTCTGGTTTCCTTCAAACGTGTTTTGCTGAATTACTGTCAAGGTGATTTAGCATTTTTACTGTCTGAATGAAAATCATATTAAGACCTTTTAGAAGCAGCAGATGTTTTGGAAACCAGGCAATCTTTTATGCAATTTTTTTTTCACTTGTGGAAAATAATTTACTCCTCTAGCTTGAGTGTAAGGCAAGGGGGAAAAACAACTGCAGCTTGAAAAGTTTGGCTTAAGATTCTTGAAGACTTACTTTTACAGCTAGTTTTTCTTGAAACTTGTAATTTGACAAAAATGAAATAATGCCCCCATTCTCATGACTAATTATAGAAATACAATATTCTGAGCAATCAAAACTATACTAAATGTGTTATTAATTCAAATAATAGAAATGTCTTTAGATCCAGAGTATCTTTAAAAGATTTGTACATATTTTTTCTCCATATTCTCCCCTTGAAAGTTTCTTTCTTCGGGGCTCCTGGGTGGCTCAGTTGGTTAAGCGTCCAACTTCAGCTCTGCTCATGATCTCACGGTTTGTGGGTTCAAGCCCTGAGTTGGACTCTGTGCTGACAGCAGCTCAGAGTCTGGAGCATGTCTTCAGATTCTGTGTGTGTCTCTCTCTGACCCTCCCCTGCTCATGCTGTCTGTATCTCTCTCTCAAAAATAAATAAAACATTTTAAAAAAAGGAAAGAAAGTTTCTTTTTTCTTTCTTTCTTTCTTTCTTTCTTTCTTTCTTTCTTTCTTTCTTTTTTTTTTAACATTTCCTATAACTTCAAAATTTTATATAGCTCTTTTGGCTCTGGAAGGCAGTCTGTTGCCAGAATCAGTTACAGAGATAGTACTGTTAGACCACATAAAGCTGTTTTAAATGTAACCAAGCCCTAAACAGAAGGCACAGGTTTAACTTGGAAACAACTGCAGAAACTTGATATTCAGGGACAAGAGGTTGTGGAAGTTGGATGGAAGTTCTTGCCATTGATAGTTAGGAACAGTCTTTACTGTTACTGAAATTTGATAGTCAGTGTATGTCAAAGTGAAGCAGTTATAAATGCAGGAAAAAACTGGAAGTCATTGTTTTATTAGTGTTATTACCTTTGTCTCTGTTCTTCATATTGTTTGAGAAGACCAAGAAGTGATTGCCGCTGAAGACCTCATACTCATCTGTTCCACCTTTTTGTGCCCTTTGACATTCTCTACTTCTCCATCAGTATAGACAAATCAGTATAGACAAATCAGGAAATAGGAGGGAAATGGAGCAAAACCAGAATTAGTCTCCTGTTTTGTAGCTATTTTGGATGAATTTGAGCATCCAAAATCTGATGTTCTGGGATCGTTTTGAACTTCCCAGCAACCATTGCATTATTATACTAAGTTGAAAACAAGAAAGCCACAGGTGTGCCAGAATAGGGGTAAAATCCACATTAAATAATTTACAGAAAAGTTGAACGATTCCTTGATGAGTATTTTTTGTTTGTATACATAAAAGGGAGTGAACTAAAGACTCGGAAGGAATGACTGGTGAACATTAAAAAGTTATGGATTGTTTTTTTAAAAAGTTCAAATTTCTCTTCTGAAAAATGTTTTAAATTAATGGGATTAAAATATTAGATTATTTAAGAATATTTTGGATGTTTTTAACTGAGTACCAAATTCAGCAGTAACACTGTTGTTATTTGGAAGCTTGCCAACCTTTATGGGTAAAGGCTAAAAAGAAGCTACCCATCTCTCCCACCTTACACAGTCAGTAGTGGCTTTCAGCCCCTTATGAAATGTGTTGGGAGAGTTCTGTGTTGTACTGTTTGAGCTTCACAGTTTTAAATGGCAGTAGGTTGGAATTTTTGCACTCAGAGGTTGTCAACTAATTTTAGAGTGGAGACTGAAGGAATGACATAAGCAGAGACACAGAATATGAGTGAAGGAGGGTTGTATGAGAGAGGGAGAGCACCTACAGATATAAGTAAGGGGCAGTCATTGTTTCATTTGGTATGATCCAAGAATTGAACTTCTAAAAAGATAATTTGGTCCACTGTGGCCAATGATTCATTTATTTGATTACTCATAAATATTTATCATGAATATTTTATGACCAGACAGTGTGCTAGGGACTAGGAATTCATTTAGTAGTGAACAAAGTGACTTCATAGACCTTATATTCTAGTGGAAGACACTGATAATTAAAAAGTAAGCAAACACAGATAATATAATTTCAGTTAGTAGTAAGTACCATAAAGGAAATAAAGAAGTGTAAAGAGAGATAAGATACCAGTTAGGACCAAGTAGGCGACAGAAGTCACAGTATAAAAAATGGAAAGAATTGCTTTTAAATATTATAAGCAAGGAAAGTGTAGTAGAATTACTAACTATATCAGAGGAATTGGACTAAAATCTAAAGAATATAGGCCTGGCAGTTATAAGAAGAATATAATGGTGACTCACTTAATGACAGAGAAGCCACTGGTTCCACTTTGGTGGAACTTATTAGAAGCTCATCCTTCAGAACTTGTGGGGAAATATGCCTTCTAAGGCAGCAGTTTGCAAACTACTGCCCATGGGCTAGCCGTCTGTTTTGTAAATAAAGTTTAATTGGAACATAACCATGCTCAGTATATTTCTATATTGTCTTTAACTGTTTTTGCTACAAGAGCAGTATTGTGACCTTACCTGAAGCCAAAAATATTTACTAACCCTTTAAGAAAAGGTTTATCCATCCTTGCTCTAGAGCACCCTTGAAGCTATTCATGGGGACATGTCTTGCTAGAAATACTCATGTTTGAAACCATCAAAGGGGGAGAGAAAGCTGAGGGAAGCTGTTGGCCTTGTGCTGGTGACCCGCAAGAGCTAGGTGCTGGAGAATGTGCCTGCACTGTAGGAGCCTGCCAATGTTAGGAACCAGGAAATAGGAAAGAGAACCCCCTTCCTCTTATAATCTCTCTATAGTATCTTCTATTGACAAAGTTTATCACCATGCCTTCCAGAAATAGATGTTTAAGGGACCCAGCCCCGTGTTTGTAAAGCAGACAATGAAAAATGAATTTGGAGTAATAAATTGATAACTGGCACATAGTTATCTGGAATCAGTGGGTATTTTAGGTAGAGTGATGAGAAAGCCTCTCTGAGGAGATGATGATTGAGCAGACACCTGATCAATTAGGAAGGATAGGCCAGGCAAAAGGGAATGACAGATGTGAAGGCTTTGAATATGGCATGTTCATGTGATTGGAGAAGGCCTGTGTGATTAGAGTATCTTTAGAGAATGTGAGATTGAGGTCAGAGAAGTAGGCAGAAACAGATGGTATAGGGCCTTAGGGCTGTAGTGAGGAGATTGGAAATCTAGGGAACCAGTTTGTAGATTATTAGTTTTCCACTATGGTATTGAAAATAGTGTAGCTGAGACTAGGGTATTTGCAGTAGAGATGGTGAGAAGTTGTTGGATTTGATACTTACTTTAAAGGTGAAGTAGCAGAACTTACTAATAAATTGTCTGGAGTATAGGAAAGACAGGAAAGAATTAAGAATGACTCAGATTTGGTCTCAACAACAAGATAAATGATAATACCATTTGCTCAGTTGGGAGAGTATTCAGAGAAATGCAGGTGGAGATTCTGTTTGTCCATATTAACTTCGAGATTACAAATGGACACTAGTGTTACCTGAAAATTGTTTTGTTTACCTTACATTTTGTTGACCACACTTAGTCATATGACCCTGCCTAATTTCAAAGGAGGTGGGGAAGTTCAGTGCTAGGAAGGAGAACAGGAATATTTTTGAACAGTATGAATGACTTCTACACTCCAAGACATCCATGTGGAAATATTGACTAGGATGTTTCAATATAAGACACTGGCATTTAAGTTTGTGATTGGTAAAGCCATGGGACTGGATGTGATCATGCAGGGAGACAAATGAAGATAGAAGGAGCTGAAAGACAGGCTATTTTAATTTTTAGAGGGCACGAAAGTAAGGAAAAGCTAGCTAAGGAGATTGAGACATAACAGTGCAATAGGAGAGAAACGGGAGTAAGGTCATAGTAGTTAATGGGAAAAAATGGTTCAAGAAAGAGAAGATGATCAACTGTATCAAGTGCTGTTATGAGTATTCTTACACACCTTTCCTGGTGTATACAAGCAAGAATTTCTTTAAGGTATACATATGTACCTATGTTGAAGAGTGGAATTGCTGGAAAATAAGATGTGAACTGTTTGACCTGAAAATAGTTCAGATTGTTTTCCAAGGAGATTAAATGATCTTATACTCCTGTTAGCCATGCATGAGATTTTCCATTAATTCACATCCTTAAAACTTGATGTTACCATTGTTCTTAATTTTTTATTGATCTAGTGGCTGTCAAGTGTTCTCTCAAAGAGGTGTTAATTTATATTTCCCTGATTACTAATATGTTCAAATACCTTTTCATATTTATTGGCCATATGTGTTACCTATTTAATGAAGTAAAGACCATTTTTCTATTGGGTGGCCTATTTTAAAAAAAATTTTTTTTAATTTTTATTTCTAGGAGAGAGAGAGAGAGAGACAGCGTGAGCAGGGGAGGGTCAGAGAGAGAGGGAGTCACAGACTGAAACAGGCTCCAGGCTCTGAGCTGGCAGTCAGCACAGAGCCCGACATGGGGCTCAAACCCCCGAACCGTGAGATCATGACCTAAGCGAAAGTCGGACGCTTAACCGACTAAGCCACCCAGGCATCCCTGGGTGGCTTATTTTTTAATATTTGTAGGAATTCCTTGTATATTCTGTATATCCATTTTGGGGGTTTATATGTTGCTTTTATCTTCTCCTAGTTTGACGCTTTTTTTTCTTTTGATAAGTACAGGTTTTTAATTTTAGAATAATTTAATATATTCATCTTTTTTGTTCATGCTTTTTTGTTTCATCAGGATGTTTTTTCTTACCTCTACCTCAGGGAGAGAAAAATATTCTTCCATTTCTCTTCTTTTTTTCCTGAAATTTTTAAAAGTTTGCATATTTTGTATAAGTCTAATTCACTTGGAATTGATTTTTGTGTGTGGTATGAGGAATCCAATTTCATTGTTTTCCATATAAATACTCAGTTGTTCTAGTCCCTTCATTGAGGAGTAGTTCCTTCTTTCTGTGGTGATGTGTATTGCTACCTATGTCTTCTAGCAAAATTACAGGTGGATTCTATGATTTTGTTTCTAGGTTCTCTATTCCATTCCATTGAATTTTTTTTCTTCCCTCATCACATGTCTTAATTACTGTAGCTTTATACTATCTTGCTTTTGGGAGAGCAGCTTATTTCTCAGGAGTACCTTGAGTATTGCTGGTCTTTGCTCTTCTGTACATGTTTTAAATTCAAGTTCCACTAAAGAAAACCTCCTGGGATTTTAATTGGAATTGGATTGAAACTAAATCAGATTAGGGAAAATGGAAATCTTTATGATATTGAATATTCCCATAAACAAAGCTTGTTTTAAAATTCATTTTGTTTAATAAAGTTCTGTATTTTGGGGGGCACCTCATGGCTCAGTTAGCTAAGCATCCAACTCTTGATTTCGGGTCAGGTCAGTGTGACCTGACAGTATGAGGCTTGCTTGGGATTCTCTCTCCTTCCCTCTCTCTCTACCCCTCCCCTACTCGTGCACACGTGCTCTCTCTAAAAATAAATAAGTAAACATTAGAAAAATGTTTTTAAATAAAAAAATAAAGTTCTTTATTTTTTGGTAATTGGGTCTTGCACATCTTTGTTAGATTTTCTTAGGTATTTTAAGACAACGTAAGTGGAGGAGTGCTTGGGTGACTCAGTTGGTTAAGCATCTGACCTCAGCTCAGGTAGTGATGTCGTGGTTTGTGGGCTTGAGCCCCATGTCAGGCTCTGTGCTGACAGCTCAGAGCCTGGAGTCTGCTTCAGAGTCTGTGTCTCCCTCTCTCTCTGCCCCAACCCCACTGGTGCTCTTTTTGTCTCTCAAAAATGAATAAACTTTTAAAAAAAATTAAAAGAAAAATGTTGTATGTGGTATCTTTTAGTTAAAAGTACATTCTGGCTGTTGCTGGTAGTTAGAAATACAAAAACCATTTGTGTGTTGATAATAAACCAATAGGCTAATCATCTTACTGATTTGGGTTCTTTTAAGTGTACATCCACACATCTGTGAATGATAGTTTTGTTCTTCCTTTCAGAGCTTTGTACTTCCATTTTTTTTTTTTTCTTTTTTGCATTGGTAAGACCTCTTAGCATGTCAGATAGAAGCAGTGATCACAGATCCCTTTTTCTTATTTTTAAAAGAAATGTTTTTCATATTTTCCCCTTAAGTTAACTAACCGTTAAAATTGAGACTTTTTATCTTTTTGTTGTTGATGTTATCCTTATGATCCTTTCCCCTCTCAGTCCATTGCCAGGAAGGAAGATACAGGAAAAAAAGTGGATTTTGGTGAGTTAGGGAGATGGATTTAATATAGAAAATAGTTTGAGAACTTATTGAATTAAAGAACGCCATGCAAAAATGTTAAAAATTGAAAAATTCAAGTGTGAAGTTTGAGATGGTCGGGGCAGAGATACAGATATATTCGTATATAATAAAACATCATATTTAATAAAGTTAGTAGGTACACTGATGTGGATGACACTGCCTAGGAAAAGAGTGTAAAAAATGTCATGATCAAGGATAGAAACCTACAGAATACACCACCTTTGATAGGTGAAGAAAATTGAAAGGAAACATGAGAGAGAGGAGACCTAATAGTATTTAGTTTCAAAGTCACAAGAGTAGAGTATTTAAGGAGAAGATTGTCAGTAGTGCCAAATGAAATGCCACAGAGAGGTGTGGGAAGATCAGGACTGAAAGGAAGGCATTGAATTTGGCATTTGACATTTTAGAAAAAAATAGTTTGAGTAGAGTGAGGGAGAATGAAACCAATTTTTAGCAGGAGTAAGTAGATGGTACTAATCTGGAGAAGGGGGTTTTGAAGTATTAAGTTTTACAGTGAAGGAAAAGACAAATGGGGTGAGTAGATTGAGAGGGAATCAAGGTAGAGAGAAAGTCTTTTTAGATAAGAAAAAACATGCACTTTTAATTTTGATAGTTATTACCTAATAACCAATTATCATCAAACTTTAAAAATTTTGCCAGTGTACTCAGCCAGTTAAGCTCAGGTCATGATTTTGTGGTTTGTGGGTTCAAGCCCCCCATCAGGCTCTGTGCTGACAGCTCAGAGCCTGGAGCCTGCTTTGGATTCTGTGTTTCCCTCTCTCTCTGCCCTTTCCCTGCTCATGCTCTTTCTCTTTCCCTCTCAAAAATAAATAAACATTAAAAAATTTTTAATTTTGCCAGTCTAACAAGAGAAAATCATTATTTTGCTATACAGTGATAATGAAGTTGGGCCTCTTCTAAATTTTACATTGGGTTTTTCATCTTAACTGATTTTTAAAGAATTTTTTAATTAGTGCAGTTAACTGTCATAAGTATTTAAAATATTTTTATGTTAATTTTCAACTATTGAGTTTTTTATAACTTAATAATCAGGTTTAGTTTTAGACACAAATAATGGAAATCCATACAGTGGTTTAAACAGATTAGAGATGTGTTTTCCTTTAAATCTGAGGATACCCAGTCACCTTCTGGTCTTCTCAGCCATACTTAGTTTCTTTATCTCAGTGATTGCTGAAGCTTTAGTCAGTAGCTTGAAGTTCCAAGCACGGATATGGGATATAGGGGTTTGACGCTTTGAATCGTTCCCCTTCTAGACCTTTTCTGGAAGCTCCACTCAGTTCATTCTGTTTATATCTTAATTGCCAGGGGTGTATTTGGCTCCCACTATTTGTAAAGGGGACTGAAAAATGTTGCAGCATGAAACAAAATTGTGATTCTGTTCAGAACAAAGTAGAGGATCATTTGTGTTTTTCCAAATGGATCTCTTTGTTTTTAAGGGTAAATAGTGTTCCTGTGTGTGTGTGTATCACAGTTTCTTTATCCATTCTTCTATGAGGGACACTTAGGTTGTTTCCGTATCTTGTCTATTGTAAATAATGTCACAGTGAACATGGGAGCACAGAAAAGTCTTTGAGATACTGATTTGATTTCCTTTGGGTGTATACCCAGGAAAAGGATAGCTGGATCATTCTTTTTTTTGTTTGTTTGTTTTGTTTTGAGGAAACTTCATGGTGTTTTCATAATTGTTATACTGATTTACATTACTACAAACAGTATACAAAAGTTCCCTTTTCTTCACATCCTCGCCAACATTATTACTTTTTTAAATAATTGCCATCCTACCAGATATGAAGTAGTACCTCATTGTGGTTTTGGCTTTCATTTCCATGATGGTTAGTGATGTTAGTGATGTTGATCACCTTTTCATACACCTGTTGGCTATTCCTGTATCTTTGGGAAAATATGTATTTGGGTTTTTTTTAATCTATTGGGGTTTTTTTGTTTTTTTTTTTTGAATTTTTTTGGGGGGGGATGTTGAATGTATTCCTTACATATTTGGAATATTAATCCCTTATCACATATATTACTTGCGGTTATTTTCTCTTATTCCATTAGGTTCTCTTTTTATTTTGTTTTCTTTGCTGTGCAGAAGCTTTTTAGCTTAATATAGATATGTTAGATATGTTAGTTTGGCTGTGGTAGTCCTTGCTCTATGTGTATAAATGTTAAATCATGTTGTTCATCTTAAAAATATACAATTTTAGTTTTAAAATAACAAAAATAAAAAAGGAATTAGAGAAATTTGGGAATAGGGTAGGCAGCTGGCAGTTTCCATGAATAAATTATAAATTCTTTACCAGTATGCCTTCTAGTTTACTTTAAACTCCCAAAAGCTGGGTTATGAGCTTTGAGTTAGCGCTGAGCAGTGAGTTAGAATTGAGCTTTTGTTTTTTCCTTTCCAAATGGAAACTTTATGAAATAATCCTTTTTTATCCAGGTTTTCACCTCTGATTTGAATGCTACCTGTACTTAGTATACATATTATTATATATTAACATGTAATATATAATATAGATATAATTCTCAGAAAGATTTGCTTATGCTTCTGTTCTCCCTAGTCCATTTTTTTTTTCTTTTTGACTGTCTCTTCTTTAGTACAAAACTCTGGTAAGCACTGTAATTATTTCACCTTCATAGGGTAAGGTTAACACTTCTCCTATCATTGTTTTTAGTATTTTCTTGCCTACTGTTGCGTAATTATTTTACAAGTGAACTTCAGTACCTAATATTTGGTTGTGTGAACATCTCTTCACCTTGTCTCCAAGGTTTTCTTCTTAGTGAGAATTTAATGTGTTGGTTAATTAGAATTGACAGCTTTACAGTTCTGTATTTGTTGCTCCGTAGTTTAATGTTCTCACAAATGTCTTGTATATTTTTAAGATTTATTTTTAGATCTGTGACATTTTTCTATTATTGGAATGTTTATTTTAGTTTAAAATTTTTATGGTAAAATAAACTTAACATAAAATTAACCATTTTACCCCTTTTTAAGTATACAGTTCAGTGGCATTAGGTGCATTTACAATGTTATGTAGCCATTGCTTCCATCTATCTCCAGAATGTTTTTCAACTTTCCAAACTGAAACTTTGTACTCCTTAGATAATAACTTCCAAATCCTCTTTCTTCCTAGCCCATAATAACCATTTTGTTTCTGTCCTTATAAATTAGACTATTCTAGATATCTCATATAAGTAGAATAGTAAAATATTTGTCCTTTTGTACTTAGTTTATTTCATGTAGCATGTCTTTAAAGTTCATCCGTGTTGTAGCACCTGTCAGAATTTTCTTCCTTTTTTAAGGCTGAATAATACTCGTTATGTATGTATACCACATTTTGTTTGTCCATTCATCGGTCAGTGGACATTTGGGTTGAGAGACATTTATTTTTGAGAGAGAGACAGAGCACAAACAGGAGGAACAGAGAGAGAGAGAGAGATAGAGAGAGAGGGAGACAGAATCCGAAGAAGCTCCAGGCTCTGAGCTGTCAGGACAGAGCCCAATCCAGGCTTCAAACTCAGACCGTGAGACCATGACTAGAACTGAAGTCAGACACTTAACCAACTTAGCTGTCCAGTTGCCCTGGGTTGCTTCTCCTTTTTGACTTTTGCAGTAATATTACTATGGACATTGGGATACAAGTATCTTTTCAAGTATCTGCCCCATTCTTCTGGGTACATAGAAGTAGAATTGTAGGATCATACAGTAATTCCGTGTTTAGGTTTTGAGAAACTACCATACTGCTTTCCATAGCAGCTGTACTTACTTTACATTTCTACCGGCAATGTAAAGGTTTCCAGTTTCTCCACAGCCTCCAACATTTACTTTCTGTTTATTTGGTGTTTTTTAAGAAATAATTGCCACCCTAATATTTTGAAGTGGTAATTGTGATTATGGTTTTCATTATCCTAATGATTAGTGATGTTAGGCACCTTTTCGTTTATTGGCCATTTGTTTATCTTTTTTGGAAAAATACCTACTCAGGTCCTTTGCCCATTTCTGATCCTGTTGTTTCCTTTTTGTTATTGAGTTTTAGAAGTTCTTTGTTATGGATATTAACCCCTTATCAGATACCCAGCTTGCAAACATTTTCTCCATTCTGTTGGTTGCCTTTTCTCTCTATTGATGATGTTCTTTGCACAAAAATTTTTAACTTGAGATAGCCTCATTGGTCAGTTTTGCTGCCTTGATATTGCCCAGAAACCATTGTCAAATTCAAATAAAGCTTTTTCCCTTATGTTATTCTTCTAAGATTTTTATAGTTTTAAGGGTACCTGAGTGGCTCAGTTGTCTAAGCTACTTCTGACTCTTGATCTCAACTTAGGTCTTGAGCTCAGGGTTGTGAGTTCAAGTTCAGCTTTGAATCTGTGCTGGGTATGGAGCCTACTTTAAAAAAAAAAAAAAAATATATATATATATATATATAATATATATATATACACACACACAATGTATATGTATAAAGCTTATATACATATATAAAATTTATACACACAGATATATATAAAATTGTTATAGTTCTATCTTTATGTTTAGGTCTTTGGTCCATTTTGAGTTAATTTTTGCATATGGTGTAAGGTAAACTTTGTTCTTTTGCATACGAGTATCCAGTTTTCCCAGCATCATTTGTTGAGAACTGTCCTTTCCCCATTGAATGGTCTTGATACTCTGGTAAAAAACCTTAGGGCTTTATATGTAAGGGTGTATTTGAGGGCTCTTTATTCTATTCAGTTAGTCTGTCTTTCTGTGTTTATGACAGTACCATGCTGTTTTGATTACTGTATTGTAGTAAGTTTCAAATTATCTTTTTCTTTTGTATGGAAAAACACTAGTGACTTTAAATATTAATTAGTAGCCAGAGAGCTTACTGAATTCTTTCACAGTTTTTCAATTGATTGTTCAAATATACATGTGTTGCAGATAATGGTAAAATACGGCTTTTTAAATTTTGTTTTTGTCTAATTGCATTGGCTTTAAAACAATGTTAAATATATTGCCTACTTACATTATTTTTTTCTTGTTTCTAATTTAATGGAAATTCTTTTTTAATATTTCACCATATCATATGATGTAGCTTTTGCTTTGAGACATATTCCTAAACTTCTGAGGTTGACATTAAAAAGCTTAATTATTCACCATGGCGTATGATGTAGCTTTTGGTTTTAGACAGTCCTAAATTTCTGAGGTTGACATTAAAAAGCTTAATTACAGTTTGGCACTTAGTTACAGTTTGTTTCTTGTTGCTGTTAATAGGAATAAAATGTTGATCTAAAAGTGTCATAGAAGGACTGCCCAGTTTTGGAATTCATATGTATCACCTCCAAGGACCTCAACTAATTGACTTTTTGTGTCTTTTTCAGAATGGCCAAAGTTTTCTGGTTTTGGATGAACAAAGATTTGCAAAAGAAATTCTTCCCAAATATTTCAAGCACAATAACATGGCAAGCTTTGTGAGGCAACTGAATATGTGTGAGTATGGACAGCAGTTTCTTTGGAGCACTGTCATCAATGGATTAAACCATTTTTTCCCATTAGGTTGATAAAGAAAAAGGAAATTCTTTAATTTTTTTGTATATTTTAGTCCTCGAAATTTTTACTCTTTTCAGATGGTTTCCGTAAAGTTGTACATATTGACTCCGGAATTGTAAAGCAGGAAAGAGATGGTCCGGTTGAATTTCAGCATCCTTACTTCAAACAAGGCCAGGATGACTTGTTGGAGAACATTAAAAGGAAGGTGAGCTGTTGTTAATGTGATTTACTTAGGGCATTACCATGTAGCATATTTGGCCAACTTAGTATTTCACCTGTTGAAATTAAGAATGTACAGAAATATACAGGTGTTCCTTGTTGGGATGACTTAGATTGATAAAGCTTTCATTATTTCCCTCTCTTTTATATTTTTTTCCCTCTGTAGTCAACTGTACTGAGGGCTTAGTCTTCGGATACTGTCTAGAGGGAAGGAAAATCTTTACATTCTGAGGATTGAGGAATCATCCATGTTGGGATGGCTCACTCCTTCTAATTTAGCTTAAAAATGTAAGCTCCTGCTAGAATGTCCACTCTCTGGATGGCTTTTTCTTTAGTTCATTGCTGAATATACAATTCCCAGAATAAGTCCCTTGCATTGTAGTAAGCATTTAATAATACATTTTTAAATGACTGGTATCTTTTGCCGAAATAAAATATTTTACTAAATCCACAAAAGAGAGGGGATAAAAGAGTTAATGGACCATGAAGGAAAATGGCCCAGTCTGCAGCTGTTACTGCATAAATTTAATTAAACATGGAATGTGATAATAAAGAGGCTTGAGGAAATTATAGTGAGTTTGGCGAAAGGGAATGAAAAGAAAAAAAGCCCCTAAGTCGTTCCTGTTCTTGGAAACTTTTCCACATTTAAATGTTTAAAAAAACAAAAAATAGACTGATTATTTTTTATTCTTTCTCTTTGAGCTATGAAGTTTATTCTTTTTATAAAACCCTAACCTGGGCTTTTTGGAACTAAGTCTAATTTCCTGAATGGGTTACAAAACTCACTTATATTAGGAAAGCTTTGAATTATAAATAAACATGGTGTTTAGTATTTGATTGATTTCCTGAATTTGCTTTCAAAAGGTTTCATCTTCAAAACCAGAAGAAAATAAGATTCGTCAGGAAGATTTAACAAAAATTATAAGTAGTGCTCAGAAGGTTCAAATAAAACAGGAAACTATTGAGTCAAGGCTTTCTGAATTAAAAAGGTAAAGTATTTTTCCAAATATAATCTTAATATAGGGGCTGGTGTGTATATTTGTGTGTAGGAGATTGGAGGTTAGTGCTTTAAGTACTTAGATCACATTGTTGAAACTGAGATAAAAGGTCATTTTTCTTTAAGATTTGGTTCCCTTTTTTTTTTTTAATGTTTTTTATTTATTTCTAGGAGAGAGAGAGAGAGACAACGTGAGCAGGGGAGGGTCAGAGAGAGGGAGTCACAGACTGAAACAGGCTCCAGGCTCCGAGCTGGCAGTCAGCACAGAACCCAACGCGGGGCTCGAACCCACGAACCGCGAGATCATGACCTGAACGAAAGTCGGACGCTTAACGGACTAAGCCGTTCCCTTTATAGCCCTTGACTTTACCTCAATACTATATTTTCTTGATGGTGGTCAGAAGAATTTAGGGCAGTTAGAACAATATGATGCATGAGTGTCACTGATGAAATAGTAGATCTTTAAATTGTGGTAGGAAATATGATTCTACTTAGGTTAGATTTCATATGATGCTCATACACATGAGGGCACATAAGCCATAAAAAATACTGTATGTGTTACTCATTCTTTTTTTTTATGGTGGTTTTATAAGACTTTTCTATGTGGCCCATCTCTTAGGAAAAAATAGGACACAAAAAATAGGGAAAAAGGACACATGAGCCTTGTCCTACTTGATACTTATTGTATATAGACATGGTATAGTGTTATTCAAATCTTTTATCTACAGAAACTTGCTTTTGCTTTATTACAATTTTTGGCACCATTATTTGCCACAGTAACAACTTACATATCGAGTAGATGTATTTACTTCTTAGTAAGTAGTTGAGATTTTTTCTCTTATCCTAATAGGTGACAAGGTCTTGGGAATAATTTAAATTTTATGTATTGTCTCCAATTTCAAGTGTGGGACATTAATTTAGCTGTCTTAACTTAATTTTCATTAAAAGAGTAACCTTGGATGTGATTCCCTTTTTTGAATAAGACTTAATTTTAAGCTGTCCTATTGTACATATTTTTTTTAATCATTTATCCCACTTTATTACATGTGGTTTGTGTCTGCTGAGGTACCTTTTGACCCACTTCCTTGAATCTCAGGTTTAGCACTTAAGGAATGGGATCCTAGGTTCATCCTGTAAGTTTTAGAGGTAACCATTTTTCTATTTATAGAAGGCAGATAGATGATAGTATCTTTAAATATTTGAGTCTGGGGCACCTGGGTGGCTCATTCAGTTGAGCATCTGACTGGCTCGGGTCATGATCTCGCAGTTTGTGAGTTCAAGCCCCATGTCAGGCTCTGTGCTGACAGCTCAGAGTCTGGAGCCAGCTTTGGATTCTGTGTCTCCCTCCCTCTGCCTCTCCCCCTCTCATGTCCCCCCCTCAAAAATAAATAAACATTAAAAAACATTTTTTAAATTTAAATATCTGAGTCAGAAAAAGTACTCTATTCACTAAGTATTAAAGTTTCATTTTCAATGCCCTCTATATGTAAATCCAGTCCCTTTTGTAATAGTTTGGCTTGAGGAAGATGGATATTATGAAAATCAACAAGAGCAAAAATCAGAGCATATAATAGGTGGATTATCTTTCATGCCTTATCAGTGTTATCATTGATGCTAACATTTAATAGCTGCAGTTTTAAAAATAGTTAATGAAGGAAAAGACATTATTACTACTAGGCAAGTTACTGGTTTGTCATATATTTAGACATGCTTAAAAATTTGTTTTAGTGTTTTCATATGTTTGTGTTTGAAACATCTTAAGGTAGACAGTTTTAGAATCGGATAGACTTTTAGATCGACTTCAAAACTTACTATAAATTTCCTGTGCGATTTTAGGCAAGGCCTCTCAATTCTTGAGTTTCAGTGTCCTCCTCTATAAAATAGAGTTAATAATTCTTTTCTTGACTGATTTTAGAGAAGTTTAAATAAGAAATACACACCAAATGCTTAGCGTAATGCTTAGAACATAGGAAGTGCTGGGTAAATGTCACTTCTTTTAAGAATTCTAGGGGTACCTGGGAGGTTCAGTTTTTTAGGTATCCAACTTCAATTCAGGTCATGATTTCGCAGTCTGTGAGTTTTACTCCTGCATTGGGCTCTCTGCTGTCAGTGTGGAGCCTGCTTTGTATCCTCTGCCTCCCTCTTTGCCCCTCCCCTGCTTGTGCACGTGCTTTTTCTCTCTGTCTCTGTCACTGTCTCTCAAAAATAAATAAACATTAAAAAAATTAAAAAAAAATCTTTTCTAAACACATGTCCTAAATTCACTTGGTAGTCACAGTTGAAAGGTTGGTTTATTTTTTTAATAAGTAATGAGCCACATTGTCAGAGAAGTATATTACCTACTACTATATGGATGTAGGCATGAATCTTAAAATTTTGTGTTTATATTGCCAGCAGTAGAATGTACTATAGTTATGAAAGGATGATTCTGGAGCTGTGTCAAGATAGTTGTTATTTTATGTAACTGAACTAACATTTTTCTAGTCTCATAAAAGTATATGGTAAAGTTCACTGGTATTAATGAAATATCTTGAGATCTGGCTTTCTGAAAAATATTTTTGTTTTTTAATAAATGATGTAGTGAGAATGAGTCCCTTTGGAAGGAGGTGTCAGAATTACGAGCAAAACATGCACAACAGCAACAAGTTATTCGAAAGGTAGGCTTTTTTCCACCATGACTATAATCTGCCTTTGTTTAATTTGTGTACCATTCATAACCTAAAAAAGTCTGTTGAACAGTTAGTGATTGATATTAGTTTCTTATATATGGGGTGCGTATAGAGTAGTGAAACTCTGAAATCAAACAAATTAAATTGTGTTATATTTTCTTTTCTTTCTTTTTTTAAAAATTTATTTCTGAAAGAGACAGCTTGAGGAAGGGAGGGTCAGAGAGAGAGGGAGACACAGAATCTGAAGCAGGCTCCAGGCTCTGAGCTAGCTGTCAGCACAGAGCCCGACACGAGGCTCAAACCCACGAACCGTGAAATCATGACCTGAGCCGAAGTCGGACACTTAACCGACTGAGCCACCCAGGTGCCCCAATAAGAAACACTTCTTATTAGCTAAGTATGGTTGTTTCATATTCTCAGCTAAACTCTCATTAGCTTTAAGTGACTTACAGCCTGATATAACAACTTTAAAGATACTTTATTTTTGGGAACATAATATACTACCAATTTCATGTCATTTTTTACTATGAAAGATAGCCTTATTGTGTGGGTTTGTTATTTTTGTTTTTACTATTTTTTACTTGGAAAGGCATAGATCTGATCTTTGAAGACAAATGAAAAATTTTCAAATCAGTTAACCAGATGAGTTCAAAAAATGAATTATCAGTGTATGCTGTTATTAGTTTCTGTAGATAGGCAGTTAATGTAGTGTGTTATAAAACAAATTACAGATTTTAGTATCTGAGCTGAAAATCACTGGGAGAACTGACAATCTCTCTGTTGCATTGTGTCCTTGTGATTTAGTCTTTTCATATCAGCTTTCATGTATTAATAAGAGTTGAAACATTAAAGTAATTAAGGCAGCTATTTTTTGCTCATGAGTAAACTAGACTCTGAAGTTTAAGCAACAGGTTTTGGGTGGGGGAAGGAAGGGTAGGAGGTCTTTAGCTAAAAATAGAGTTATGACTGACTGGATCTGGGTCTAGTGGAGCAAGCTTAAAACAGAGATGAATGGTTGCAGCCTTCGGCCTGCAGTAGAAATAGATATACTGGGGTTTGCTTTTTTTGTTTTCCAATCAGTATGCAAGTGAAGGGTATAATACAGAATTCAGTTTTAAGTGTTTAATCCACGTACATATATTTTCAAAGTTTCCCTAAAACTTATTCCAGCATGCAACCCTGTTAGGAATACCTGATTTAAAATGATAGATATATTGTATAACCTGTACTTTATTTTTAAAAAATCATTTAATCTTTTTCAGAAAATAATGTTTTAAACATTAGCTTATTATACTATATAGCTTTTTTCCCCCCTAAAGTCAAGGATAGTTGGTAAAATACTTATATAAAATTTCAGTTTTTCATGGAAGCTGACATTCTGTCTGCTCAAATCTGAGTTTGAATGTATGTGATTTGGTGGAGCTAGGGAATTTTCCTAATGCATAGTGATAGCTGATAGTGATAGTGATAGCTGATAATCTTTCTTTATTCCTGGACTTGGTTCATAAGTTTGCCATTTACTCTTTTGCTTTGGCTCAGTTGGAATATATGTGAGTTACTGGTATAGGTGCCTGTTACAGGATAGGAAAATAGTACTAGTCATAGAACTTGCCAGGTCCAGAAGTTAGATGATGTAAATGTTAGATAACTTATCTTCTCCTTCAGGAAACAAGCTTTGTACAACATGATGCAGAATTGTCATGAGAGAACTAAGATGAACAAATTTCAGGAGAAATTTATCTAGTGATTCATAATCTTGTAAATTCAACCACTAATGTTCTTAGAATTTTCCTATAATACTTATAAGTTAATAAAAATAATTGAAATCAAATTATTTCATTGACATCTTTAAGCTTAAATTTAAGTTGTCTTCTCATCAGCTATCAGTCAGCATTTTCTTTTGAATAGGATTAGTGGCTAACTTCCTTTTCATAGACTCTAATGCCATGCTTTCTTCTGAAAGAGCTGGCAGTTTCTTTTGCCTCTAATCGTATTACTTAGTGTAAGAAAAATGTTGCCTGTCACTTTTTTTCCCATTGTAATCTTGAAAGAATTTTAAGTAGAACGTTGGGATCTGTATCCAGGCATGCTTAATACTTATCACCAAAACACTGAATTGAATATTGAATAGGTAAGTGGGTAAGTGTGTGGTTGGATAGATAGATGGATGAATGGATGATTAGGTAGATGAATGTCTTAGGCATCTTGATATTGGTAGCTGCACCTTTCATCACAGGATATCCATCTGCTTGGAAACCATTACATTTATTTAGATATCAATTGTAAGATGCACTCAGATTTCAAATATGTTAATATGTGAGAAATTATGTGACTTAGAGAGCATGTAGTATTTGAATTAATTTTATAAGACTTGTAATATGGACTAAGAATTAAGAGTCTATGATGGAAAATTTTTTGTTTATATTTTCTTTTTAGATTGTCCAATTTATTGTTACGTTGGTTCAGAACAACCAACTTGTGAGTTTAAAACGTAAAAGGTAAGATTTTGTGGTAAAACACTTTGACTTATTCATGGACAAGTAAACATTTCAGTGTTTTACATGAATGACTTACATTTGCCTAGTGTATGCCTTTTGTCCCAGATTCACAGTACTTCCTTGTTAATTTATACTCTCAACATGTCAAGACTAGTGTTATTATCTCCTGCTGTCATCCTGCTGATGTTTTTGAAAGATAAGGTAGCCTAAGTAGTCACTTTACAGACACATATACAGTTAATAAAGAATCCATTTTTATTCACATTAGCAGTTTAATGTAGTGTTAGATGACCTGAGTGAGGGAAATTAAAAAACAGGTCATGTATTGGGAAAAAATAAAAATCTTTTTACTTAATCTCTTATGTTTAATCCAGTAGTAAGGGATTTAAAAACCTATATGTTCAGTGTAGCTTGTGATACCTATAAATGTTAGTAACTGCCATTGTCACAACTAAAGCTTAAAGACAATGGACAAAGGAATAGTTGAAAAGCAGAAAAAGATCTTGTAAGGCTAACAATATTCTAGCAAAGCTTGTTTATGGTTATAACTTAGGCCTTAACTCTGCTTCCACAAATTAGTTCTCATGATATTACCTATTTGTTTTTTACTATGTAAATACAGTTTATAAAGAGTTATATAGCTCAGTCAGCAGTGAAGTTTATCCAGAGAAAGTAGCTTATTATATTTATTTTAAGAAAAACTGTACAAAAGAATGACAAAATAAAAGTCCTAGACACAGTTATCTTCTAGTTTCTATTCCTAAGATGTGACCATTTTTTTAAATGTTTGTTTATTTTTGAGAGAGAGAGAGAGAGGCAGAGCATGAACATGGTAGGTGCAGAGAAGGAGGGAGACCCGGAATCTGAAGCAGGATCCAGACTCCTAGCTGTCAGCACAGAGGCCTTTGTAGGGCTCAAACCCACGAACCATGAGATCATGACCTGAGCTAAAGTTGGATGGTTAACCAACTGAGCCACCCAAGTGCCCCCAGATATGACCATTTTGAGAGTTCATTGTGTATCATTAACAAATCTCTTATTATTAAAGTGTGTATGTTCATGTGAGGGTAAATTGTTAGAAGCAGTTTAAATTTCTTATATATCTGCTTCACTGAATTTCATGAATATCTTCTGATTTTCAGACCTCTACTTCTGAATACTAATGGAGCCCAAAAGAAGAATCTGTTTCAGCATATAGTCAAAGAACCAGCTGATAATCACCATCATAAAGTAATTTTTTGGTTAAATTCTATTTATATTATTTCAAGCCAAATTTTATTGTAGCAGTATTCCATGCAGAGTTTAGTGAATAATAATTGTGTGTTCATCCTCCAGCTTTATTAAATCATGACATGTTTAATTATTTGCCTTAGATTTTAAGAAATAAACCATTTTAAATATAGTTGTCTTGGTTGCCTGTTCCTAGATTTGTTTTTCACCTCTTTTTCAGGCTCTTCTAGATATTCACTGTCTTGAATTAGTATTTATTATCCCCATGGTCATTTTATATGTGTGAATTCTTTTTGAACAATATTTGGTATTATTTTGCATGTATCTAAACTTTATATAAATGATACATAATTTTGCACTTATCTTTTTGCATTGTAACTTTTTTCACTTGGTTTTGCTTTGGAGATTTATTAAACACATTTAGTTAATCTCAACTATTATATTAATTGAATATTATAATCATGTAATTATGCATTCATCCATTGGTTATTTTAAGTTATTTCCAGCTTTTATTATAAATTGTATAGACTAGACTTTTTACTCAAGCAATTTCAAAGCATATTTTTATTTACCTTTATCTTTGTCATGGGCTTTCTGGATCATTTGTCAAACTTACATCCATTGGCAAGTCAATCCAGTCCAGAGTCTAGACTTTTCTTAGCATCTGATTTTCATTGTTACTTTCAAATTGGAATTCTAAATACTGCTTCAGATTTATTAATGTACTAAGATTTTTTTCTTGAGCAGACCAGAATTAATATCTGGTTCTTCCCACCACTGTTTCTAAATAATCAAGCATACCTAACTGTTGTGTTCTTGAATTGAAGATTCAATGTAAATAGATGATGATTTTTAATTTAACTAGATTTATGTATTTTTAAGTACTTTACATCTTTTGCCTCTGATTTATCTACTGTTGAAATTTATAGATTTTAAAGTATGATAATGACTTTAGTTTGCTTTAGAGAATTTAATGCATTTTTATTAAGTACCTATGATCTAAATATATCTGTAGCTGAACAAAAAAACTTTTGCTAAAAATACAGGCTGACATTTAACTGTGGAATATCTGAAAGGTTTTTTTTTTCCTATTAATGAAAGCATTTAGTAAGAATAAACCATATGTCATATAGAGTAGCTTGAGATAAAATAATCCTCACCAGTACAGTGGTCATCTGGATGTGCTTGAAATTCCTGGTGAAATCTTAGGAATGTTCTTTTAACCCTTTGGATATAAACAATACCTTAAAATTTGAAGATCTTTTTATAGAATCATTCTGAGGCATGTCATCCTCAAGATTCCTTACAGTAAAAGAAACAGTTAACTAGAATAAAGTAACACACTTCATACCTCTGTGAATTGGTACTAATACCAATTAGTATGTAAGTCCCATTAGGGTAGAGAACATAGTTGTTTTGCCTTCCATTGTATCCTCAATGTTTAGTAAATACTCGGTGCCTAATTAGCACTTTTTAAATAGTATGTTGTTTGGTAGTCAGTATAATTTCAAATTTTGATATATATTTTCTCCATGATTTTTTTAGGTTCCACACAGTAGGACTGAAGGTTTAAAGCCAAGGGAGCGAATTTCAGATGATATCATTATTTATGATGTAACTGATGATAATGCAGATGAAGAAAATATCCCAGTTATTCCAGAAACTAATGAGGATGTTATATCTGATCCCTCCAAGTAAGGAGATTATGAAGTAAAATAAAGAGCTAAATTCAAAACTACTTTATTCTGTGAAAAACCATTGTCTAACTCATGTCTGGATTATTAAACTGAAAAAGCCAAATTATTCAACCGCATGTTGTCCCCTCAGCAAAAAGACTCCCAACAAAAAGTAAAGAGAATTCTCATTTTTTAATTATGGAGTTAAATGTCTAATTGATCCTTTATGGTCTTGTATCATATGATAAATCAATATTTGTGATTAAGCTACTCACCCAAGAAATTTAAGCCTTTTGATATATGTTTTGGAGAGAAAGTTTCCATGAAGAACGAATGGACAGAATGAATTTATTGAATTTGTTTGAAAATATAATTGGTTTTCTTATATCCTGATGTAGCTGTAGCCAGTACCCTGATATTGTCATTGTTGAAGATGACAATGAAGATGAGTATGCACCTGTCATTCAGAGTGGAGATCAGAATGAACCAGCTAGAGAATCCCTAAGTTCAGGCGGTGATGGCACCAGCCCGCTCATGTCTAGTGCCGTCCAGCTAAATGGCTCATCTAGTCTGACCACAGAAGATCCTGTGACCATGATGGATTCCATTTTAAATGATAACATCAATCTTTTGGGAAAGTGAGTGTTGATCTAGATGTCTGAGCTTATTTACTTTCGTTAACTTCACGTTCTATTTCTCTTTCAGTGATCTTTCTTTCACATTATGAACCCATATAATCTATCTTGTTTTGGTCAAGGCTGAGCTCTGCAAATGTTATTTTAAAAGGATTTAATCATCCCAAGAGCAGTCTTGGGATTTTCTTGGCAGTTCGTAATAAGGCACCCCTGTAATGTGATTTTAATGTAAAAACAAGGATTTTAACGTAAAAACAAGGAAACCTAATATCTGATATTTTTTAAATCTTTTTTTCTTTAGGGTTGAGCTGTTGGATTATCTTGACAGTATTGATTGCAGCTTAGAGGACTTCCAAGCCATGCTGTCAGGAAGACAGTTTAGCATAGACCCAGATCTCCTGGTTGATGTAGGTACTTTGAATAATCTTTGCTATACTGGAAGTTTGTGTATTTATGTTTGTGGTGTTAAAACACTACATCATTTCTTGTATTCTACACTGTCCTTTCATTTTCTTTTTTAAATGAATGATTTTGTTTATCAGAAACAATGAGCAGATGGATTCAGGACGATGAAGTGATCAGCAATCACTACCTATTTCTGAATAACAGTTCAGTTAATCCTCATATAACAATGTATCAACTCTGTTCAACAGTACTACTAAATCCAGGTGTTCTGTAGACTTGTCATGTTTTGTTTTGCTCTAAAATAGTCACTGAATAGAAATTGGTGGAAATTTAGTCGTAGAATTACTCAGCCACGAAACAGTATGGAAATATTCCTTAATACTTTGGGAATTAATGTTTTCCACTCAAATGAATTAGATTTTATTATATTTGCTATATTTTTAAAATTTTTATGCCCTGAGTCTTAAGGTTATCCTGCAATCCCCACCACCTCCTACATGAACTGACTCCAGTGTTGTCTGGACTGTGAATCCTTAGCTACCATTTCTGGCATTAACTAACTACCTTTCTTGCTTTCTTCCCTCTTGCTCCTACCACTCCTCTCTCTCTTACATAGCTTGGTTCCATCCAGGTGAATATTGTTCCCTGTTTGTGTTTTCTATTGTAAATATGTTTCTCTATCCTGAAAAGTTTTGTTGCTCCTTTATTTATTTATTTGTTTATTTGTTTGATATTTTCTGCCTTAAAATGCAGCTTCTCTTCATCAAGATATTCTTCAGTCTTGTCCTTTTAAGGGCTTCTTAGTGAGGCTAAAAGGAATTAGTCTTTTCTTATTTTTCAATCTTATTAATTCACCACCTTACTCTTCTGCTTCTCATTAATCTTTGTCAATATCCATGATTTGATTATCCTTTGCAAATGATCAGTATATCACAGGATGGATTTCATTTTCTTTGGGATTTCTTTTCCATACTGATCTTTGTTACCATTTTAAGTGAATTCAGCATCCATGTTAATGACCTACTTTAATTTGTTAATAGTAATTTGACAGCCCCTCTTGATTCAAGTAGTCTTTGTCCCCACTCTGAATCCAGGGACCTTTTTAGAATGTTTGTCCCTTAGATCATAAGAAGAAAATAAAATCACATTATTCTGATCCTCTACAAATCCTTGCAGTCTTCAGTTAGATTGTTATTATTTTTTTTAACATTTATTTATTTTTGAAAGACAGAGCATGAGCAGGGGAAGAGCAGAGAGGGAGACACAGAATCCAAAGCAGACTCCAGGCTCAGAGCTGTCAGCACAGAGCTGAACGCAGGGTTTGAACTCACAAACTGTGAGGTCATAACCTGAGCCAGTCAGATGTTTAACCAGCTGAGCCACCCAGGTGCCTTTTCAATTAGATTATTTTAATTTAACCTTGGAACATTTTTCACACTCGTCTGTCCTCAGGACCTTGTCTAGCCACCTCTTCCCTGTTCACAGAGGACAATCACCATGCCTTCATTGTCTCATAAGCTGTGGAACCTCATCTTCTTTCTTCTTAAAGGAAGTGCTTTCTTTCCCTTTAAAGCTGCCCTCTGCCTCTATTTTTCTAGCTCTGTCCTTAATCTCTCATCTTGCTTCAGTAGGTACAGATCTCCATCTTAAACATTTTGATGTGTTGCTCTGTTCATTTAGCATTCTACTTCTCTAATTCTTTCACTGCAAAGTTTTAGAACCGAATGGCTGTATTTGGTACTTCTTTTTTACTCTAAATTTCTTTTGAAACCCTGTATTGTTCAATTGCTTATTTACTCTAAGCCTGCGCTGCCTTGGTTTATCCATGAGTAGGCTACAGTTTTTTTTTTAATCAGGCCATTGGGGTAGTAGGTTTTTTTTGAGTTAGATGGATTTGGGTTTCATTTAGCTTATGTCACTTACTAGCTATGGTGTTAACCTTGGGAAAACTCACCTGTCTTGCCCAGTTTCCCTATTTGTTAAATGTGGCTAATGGCTAACATGAAGGACTCTTTTGGGGATTATAAATAATTGATGGTATTATTTTTAACATTAGTGATATTTGACAATGGAACTTTTTCTATTGATTTTAGAGGCACTGGATTTTTTTTCTCTTTAATCTTCCTAGCTATTCTCTGTTTACTCTAAGAGCTTTTCTTTTTCCTGTTGTTTTCTACTTGTGAGTATTCCCCCAAGGTACCATTCTTTCATCCTTTTATCTGTTCTATGTCTCTTCTTTTTCTATCCTTTCTCTGTGAAGGGATTTTGGCTTGTGGGATTGCTCTCAAATTTATATCTCCAGTTCTTAATAGTTTTTTAAAGTAAATGCTTGAATTCTAATTCCATGCCTTTGGGATCATCCGTTAAGATCTTGCCTTAGATTACCGATGTTTAATACCAAACTTTTCTTTATTCTCCAAACTAACTACACTTTGCAGCTTTCTTATTTTTTAAAATGTGTATTTATTATTTTGAGATGGAGAGACAGAGCATGAGCAGGGGAGGGGCAGAGAGAGAGGGAGACATGGAATAGAAAGCAGGCTCCAGTCTCTGAACTGTCAGTACAGAGTCCGATGCAGGGCCCGAACTCACGGACTGCGAGATCATTACCTGAGCCAAAGTCAGACGCTTAACTGACTGAGCCACCTAGGCGCCCCCAGCTTTCTTTTTTTCTATGGTGGTATCAGACTTCTCTTTACTTACTCAGGATAGTAATCACTGAGTCATCTTGGTTTCCTTATCTCTATCTCATTGTTCACCTGGTCCCTAAGTATTTTCAAAAATAGCACTCACAAATCATCCCTACTTTCTGTTTTCACTGTTGCCTCTCTTATCCAAGACCTTCATTATTTCATCCTTGAATTATGCTGTATTATAAAAATCCACCCATAGGTTGTTTTGTTCTCTGAGGTGGCAGAGATGGTAAGGACATGAACAGGTGTGCTGAGGAACTTATGGGTTCTCTGCAGAGTTCAGTACTGAGTGACCTAGTGTGACGTGTCAGCAAGAGAGGCCTGGCGTTAGGATTAAACCAGCTGTGTCAGCACTCCTCCTATATGATCTACTTTTTTCTGCTTCACACTGTGCATCTGCTGGGGATACCTCAAGGTATCCCTGATTTAATGGGTAAGGTGAGTACAGCAAAGAAGGAGTGAGGAGCTTATACTCTACATATGCCACTCTCAATAGGGACAAAAGCTGGTCGATCTCAGAGGCAGTGACAAGCTGAACTTGGCAGAGATTGGCAGTTATGTGCAGTTATCTACTCTTAAGGATCTGAGTCTCATCCTTTTCATGGTTCAGTAGGTAGTATGAAAGGGGGGGAAGTTAACAAAGGAAGAACTGGGGATATTTTTAGCGTTACCATGAATGTGGAACGTAAGGAGAGGAATCACTGTCTAGTGAGGGTAGAGGAGGGATCTGTCTGTAATCTCTCTGCATTTCATTTTATCCTATGAACCATTTGGTGTGTTCATTCTCCGAAATGCTTTAATCACTGTATGTCATTGCTGAGGCCTTTTCCAAGCCTGTTATTGCTGACAGAGTGTGGGCTTGTCCACTGACTGGCCTTGTTCTACTTTTTGAACTTTATGCATACAATTTACTATTCAACTCAGACTGGTCATCTTGTCTGTTTCTGGAACTTACCCCACGACCATTCCTTCTTCTCTATTACAGCTAATACTATAACAGTTTATTCTTCTCTCCATTCTCTCCTTTCCAAATCCTAGCCATTCTTCAGGGACTGATCTGTGTTGGATAGCTACATAAAGATGTTTTTGTTTCATCTTGCATGTGTGCACTCACATGTGATTTTTTTTTCCTTTCTCTTAGTACTTTTGACCCCCACTATCCTTTACTGTTATAATACTGAATCGTATCTGATCATATGTTGCTATTTAATATTGTTCTTGTCTTTTAGATTGTAAGCTCCTAGAGAGCAGGAATAGTGTCTTCATCTTATATTCTTCATGATGTCAGTTATTTCATAGATGCTCAATAAATCTTTGTGGAATAAATGGTTTTGAAGCTTATGACTTAAAATTTATGTCTGTAAACTGGCTGGATTGAGGAGTGCAGTAAGCAGTGGTCTTAGCATTTACGTCTTCTGTTGCTAGGTGAGGTGAAAAGAACCAACAAGGAGGTATGCCATTCGGTCAGAGGACTGCATATGAGGTGTAATTTAGGAGCCACTGTCATCGAGCAGATTCTATAAATTTCTCACATTAGCAGGTAGTCAGTAAAGGCTTACTGTCTGGGCAAGGAACTCATTCCTGGGTGCCCATTAAAGCCAAAAGCGCTTAGAAAGAAAATAATAAAGGAGATGGAGGAGAGGGAAAGTGGGGCAAATCACCATTTGTCTTAAGTGATTTACTCCACTGTTTTATGGAGAAATTCTTAAAACATCTTGCATGGGTTAGCTTGCTCTGCTTTTGTATGTTTTTCTTTCTGCTTTCCTGCTTTTCTCTTTCAAACTTGTTTTTACTGTATGAAAACTTCCTAGTGCAGGAGCTACATCTCTTCACCCACATGGCTATATAGAAATTTTGAACACACAGTTCTTTTTTAATATTTTTTAAACTTATCATCTTTCTTGTTTGGTCTTTCAGCTTTTCACTAGTTCTGTGCAGATGAATCCCACAGATTACATCAATAATACAAAAGTAAGTTTTAATTCATGTTGCTCAGGACCCTTAGCTGTAAGAATCTGAAAAAAAAAAAAAAAAGTTCTAGTAAGTAGAGAGCAATATCACTCCCAGTTACAAAAATCATTTTATATTTTTACCCTAATATGTGTGAACAAGGTAGTGAAATTCTAGATGAAAAAATAGCTTTTGGTTATGGGGGGAGTCATTGCCCAATTCTTTAGGCACTTGTGTGATAAACTACCAATATGAAGTCAGCCCTCAAAGGACTGGGAGATCAACAACGTGTCATGTTCAGGTATATCACTGAAATTACTAAAATATTTTTTTTTGTTTTATGTGCTTCAGTTTACATTCTTATTCCTCCTATAAATGGCTTCTCAGCAATTTTATTGAAAATTTACTGGTACCAATATTTTTAAATAAGTTCCTTCGTTTTATTAGCATGCAGTAAAAGCTGAGGGATTTGAACTAATTTGTACTAATTGTACTATTGTAGGTACAGGCAAGTTGAAACAATGAAGTGTGGATTTTGGACATTTTTTTTTAAGTATTGGTTTTTGTTATTTTCTTAGACTTATAGGAACTGCAGTTGGGATTAGCAGATGTTGACCTGACATTCCTTAGAACTTGTTTTTAATGACTAATAATAAGGACAATTTGAAGTTGTTAAGAGCCGATAATTAGAATCATTCTGTTATTTTGTATATGACTTACTGTTTTAAATAGGTGTATACTCTATTTATCTTGTTTTTTTACCAAACTTTTCAGTCCCATTTTTTATTGAATACAAAGGTATAAATCAGGTCCCCTGAAATTTGTGTAAGTTCTAGATTAGTGGAATAAAATTTAATTTCATTCTTGTTCCTTGTAGTCTAATGTAAGTGGTTAGAGTGAGAGTAGAATTTTAATTTTTTAATGCTTTATTTTATATTTGAGAGAGAGACACACACAGAGCACAAGTGGACAAATGGGGGAGGGGCAGAGAGAGAGAGATACAGAATCTGAAGCAGGCTCCAGGATCCCAGCCATCAACACAGAGCCCAACTGCAGGGCTTGAACTCCTGAACTGCGAGATCATGACCTGAGCCAAAGTCAGACACTTAACCGACTAAGCCACCCAGGCACCCTTAAGAGTAGAAATTTTCTGATTAATGTCATGTGTGAGGCTAGCCTGACCAGATTTTCTATATATTCAAATTATATATTATAGTCTGGGTAACTTAGGGTTGGAAGAAGTTAGGAATTTTTGAACTAGAAAGTTGATTATACATTCAATATTTGGATTTTTATCTGAGGTTGGCATACTTTTGTAAAGGCCGGTTGGTAAATATTTTCAGTTTTGCAGGCCATATGTTCTCTGTCACATCTACTCAACACTGTAATTATGGTGGAACAGCAGCATTAGACTATACAGAAAAGAGTGAGTGTAGCTGTGCTTCAGTAAATTTTTATTTACAAAGACAGGCAGCATGCTGAATTTGGCATGTGGACCGCAGTTTGCCTGGATTTGTATTTGAAGGTTCTCTGGATCACTTCAGTACTGGGTTTCAGTAAATATGATACTACTACTTGTTAGATCTTAAGGTGAATGAACCCATATCATTTATTTAGTAGTGAATGTGCTGCACTGTTTTTTGATTGGTAGACATTGAGTCATTCTTTCTCCTTGGATTATCTTCTTTATTCCAAAACCAGTAGCTTAAATACAGTTCTCAGATATAGCAGTAAAACAGCAAATTGCATACTGCTCTGTAGTAATATAGAAGAATTAGAGAAGAACTTTACATTATAGTTCTAAAATCTAGATTATTATTTTCAAATAATTGGCACATCCACTGTCATTCCCTTGCCCATGACAGGTATTATATTGACATAGATTACACACTCTTTCCTAATAAATCAGGATACCGTACTCTGCAGTAGAGCAATCTTAAGTGGCTACTACTAATGAACAAGAATTTGCATAGGACTTGACATCCATTTGTCATCCTGGTTCTCATGTTTTAGAGTAACAGCGACATCCCTTGGAACTACTTTTTAAAAAGTAAAGAAACAAAGATGGGTTTTTTTGCCTTAATGTTTATTCATTGTGATTGCTAAATGAGAAATATTTTTATGTTCCTTTTTCTAAAGTTTTAGTTACATGTTGGGGCCGTTATTATATCTGAATCCTGGAAACTTGTACTGCTTCCTTTTATGATGAATATCAGGAGAATTATAGGAATTAGTATGCTTTTTACACTATATGTACTTAACCAGCATGCAAGTGTCTGGGAATTACATCTATTGGGAAAAATTGTGAACCTCTGCACCTCGGTTTGAACATCGTGGAAAAGAGCATTGAAGACCTAAACAACATTAAGGGTTTAATCTCCTTTACAAAATCAAATGTGGGGAAAGAAGACACTGGTTGAAAGAAGCAATTTAAATAACAGAAAAGAGTTCAGAGTCTCAAAAAGGAAATGAAGCAACTTCACCTCAACTTTGAGGCTTCCAATTATAGAGATAATGGTTTTACGGACATCATCATGTCATCCTGAGCTATTTACTCTAAATATGTTCAGTTATGCTAAATATTCTGTTTGTGAGTGAATTGAGTAATAACATTTTTAATCAAAACTGTTTAAGATGAGTTTAATTGTTTAAAGAATTATCTCTTAATTAGTTTAAACCAGCCATCTTTGATTCATTCCCATCTTTTACCCTTGACAAATTCTGCTTGTTCTGTTGAAATGTCCCCTCTCTTCATACTTACTGTCATTCTAGTTCAGGTTCATTGTTTCATCCACTTGATGACAGCAATAGTTTTTTTAATCAGTCTTGTTACCTGTTGACATCTCTTTCTCTAGTTCATCTTTTCTGGTGCTTCCCCTTCCCATATATTTCAGATAATACATCAGTATTCACATACTGTACCAGTTTTCTATTTTATACTATATTTTAAGACTATATCAAATATGAAACAAGTATTTTTATGGGTTTTTTTTCTCTTTTAGTCTGAGAATAAAGGATTAGAAACTACCAAGAACAATGTAGTTCAGCCAGTTTCAGAAGAGGGAAGAAAATCTAAACCTAAAACAGGTAGGTATAAATGTAGTATTAGTTTTTACATGTTTTTTAAATTAAAAGTCTTACATAGAAACTAATAGGAAAGTTTATTTCCAAGTATGCAAAGTTTGGCCATACTTAACAGTTGAATTCAGAATGTACTGTTCTCAGTTCTGTGCATTAATGTGTCAAGGTTTCAGCAGATAGAGAAAATTAAATTGGTGAGGTAATATTTCTTTAACTCTTTTTTTTTTTTTAATTTAACTTTAGGAGAACTGAAAGAATTCTCATATAGTAATTATTGAATAAAAAACTTAATCTTTCTGACTAGTACATTTTTAAATTTACAGACAGAAAGTATCATATTTCTTGTTTGGATGTATAAGGGTAGTTGATTGCATATATGCACATCTGTTTTTATTTTTCCACCTTCACTTGAACTCTGTATAAGCTGGTGATAAAAGAGCATTTTTCTAATCTTTATTATAGATAAGCAGCTTATCCAGTACACTGCCTTTCCACTTCTTGCATTCCTCGATGGGAACCCTGCTTCTACTGTTGAACAGGGGAGTACAGCATCATCAGAAGTTATGTCCTCTGTAGATAAACCCATAGAAGTTGATGAGCTTCTGGATAGCAGCCTAGATCCAGAGCCAACCCAAAGTAAGCTTGTTCGCCTGGAGCCATTGACTGAAGCCGAAGCTAGTGAAGCCACACTGTTTTATTTATGTGAACTTGCTCCTGCACCTCTGGATAGTGATATGCCACTTTTAGATAGCTAAATCCCCAAGAAGTGGACTCTACATGTATATATTCATCAAAATGATGAACTATTTATTTTAAAGTATCATTTGGTACTTTTTTTTGTAAATTGCTTTGTTTTGTTTAATCAGATACTGTGGAATCAAAAGCACCTTTTGCTTTTATCACACACTCTTGCAAAGCTTTCAGATGTTACTCAGCTATATAGGTACACAAGATTTAATGCACATTGTTGGTATATCTTTAAGTTGGATTCACATGGCCATTTTTCTCCAGTTATAGTAAATTGGATTCCTTTTTTACATATATGCCCATTAAACCCAGTTAAACTTCTGTTTGTTTTACTTGTTTGATGCTGTCTGTTTGCACTGAGTGTAAATCACTAGAACTAATGGTAGAATTCTTTAAAGCTTTGTCTGTTCCAGTTACTTTTACTAAATATTTTTCACTTGGCTTATTTTTAAAAACTGGGAACATAAAGTGCCTGTATCTTGTAAAACTTCATTTGTCTCCCTTGTTCAAAGAAGTTCATTCATGTTCAACAGGAAAGGCAAAGTATACTTGAGTGCTTGCTGTCAGATATGGCTCCAGCTTCATATACATAGAAAGAAGGGAATGGGGTGGCATCAACCCTATCCATCTCGTTGGACTAGTTTTAAGTAAAAGTTTTCTGATTTGTTTGTGTTTTTTTGAACCATACTATTTAGTAAAATAAATATAATGAATGTTGTGTACTAGTGTCTGTCATGTGTCTTCTTTAGAGGTGACACCCACATGTATAAATTTTTCTTTTTTATAGGAAGTAGATAGACTTAAATTGTAAACTGTCTGTTGTCCATTATTGAGTTACACCAAGATCTTTGTGCCTCATCTCAAAAGATAGACTACGTATTGCAACAAGGAAGGAATATAAGGTCTCTAAACTTAATGTGTTTTAAAGGTGTTTGTTAAATTATACTGGCTTGCATTCTATTTTTCTAATAAAGAACTGAGAGGAGTATGTCTCTCATTTTCCTAAATGAGGTAAGAACATTATCACTGAGTGCTACCCAAAGAAAGGCCTGTAATTTTTGCCCCTAGAGAAGATGAAATAATTAAATCACCTTCTCCCTTTAGAATAGTTGTTCAGGTTAATGCAAGACTAAAGCACCTCTTTTATCAAGTTGAATTCCACCTTTAGGCAGAGGGCTGGAAGCAGTGCAGTTTATATCTGAATATTTGATAGGGCCTTTTGATTAGGAATTACAAATAATGACCTTTCTCTTGGCCATCTTCTGTCTCTTCAAATTTCTCTTATTGTGATGTAAAAATTCAAAGTAAAACCTAGCACAGAGATAGGAAATCCTTTCTTAGCAGATCCTAAAACATTTGGCTCTGACAGTGGCATCTTGGTTAACTAATTCATGTCCCCAGAAGTTTCTGCATTAGCTGTAGAGATTGCTTTCGTAGGTTGTTAAGGTGAGAGTAAGAATTTAGAGACTAGGAAGAGATACAATTTTAGAGACTTTTCTTATTCCCTTCCTCAGTGTGGAATATGATGAAATTTCTTCTCTTTGGGACATTTTGGAGCTCTAGAAGTATTCTAAAAATCTTGAAAAGCTTTATATATTCTAGTACTTTAAGTTGAAATTAAAACTTTTCACCTTTAGTTGGAAGGAATTTAGGGTGTTGTTAATAGTACCACTTAAAAATAGTCATTACTGTTTAAAAATACAATTACGTGCTTTTTAAAATGTATCTAAAGAAATCTAAATACCATAGTGATTTGATATCCATCATCATCTATTCTACTTCTCCCAAAGAACTTTATTCTATTTTTATTATCTGAGTCTTACATTGAAGATACTGTCACACTTCTCTGTAAGAAAATTTGAAATTGTTTCCTGCAACCTTAAAATTGTAAACATTAAAGAAGTTTGTCTCCAATTATAAATACACAGTTGATCAAAACCGGATAGATCGATGTGGCAGAGACTGTTAAAGGAGTGCCAAGCCATTTTCTCTAACATGCAGTTAGATTATTTCCACCCTTGTAAACAGAGTGGCTATGGAACTGAGTTCTGATAAATATAAAATCAGGAGAAGTGATGTATAGGACTTCAGGTCTGGTCTGTGAAAACCTCCCCTGTGCAATCCTTGCTCTTTTACCCCTCCACTAGCCTGATGCAGAGGAGTATGTGGCTTCTGAGTATACATTCAAGGAGGAAGAAATTTGGCTTCCTGAATCACTGCTTAGAAGATAGCCACCCATCAATTTTGGACACCCGTTGTAGACTTCAGGTGAGTGGAGAACTTATGTTCTGCCTTTGGAATTTGGGGGGAGGGGTCTCTTCTAGTGTTCACTAGTATAACATTCATATTTTGGTAAACTGTTATTAACCATAAGTAAAATTTTATCAAATATATTTTTAGTGAACAGGTCTTGATGGGGGGGCAGGTTTTCCCTACTTTTTTTGTATCTGGGGGTTTTGTTTTCATAGGTGTGAAACTAAGAAACTTCATTTATAATAAAAAAAAGTATGAGAATGGAAGGAATTTTGTTATAGCAGTGTCAATCAGTTCTCTGAATTTTTTCAGAATTATATACCAGAACTATATTATTATTCCTCTATAAAGTCTAATTTACCAGAGGAAGTCTGTTTACTGCCTGTAAAACAAGTACCACAGTATGAGGACTGGTACAAGTAGGGCCACAGGAGACAGCGTAGGTTTACTGAGAGCTGAATGTTCTTTTAGGGTAGATCATGGGGTTTTTCATAGGGATGATACACTCAGGTGATAAGCTTAAGTGTGAAAAGTCTGAAGACTGGGAAAAGGACCAAATGATCTTCACTGTGATGAACATACGTAGAATGCTACATTTAAGAATTAGAGCCTAAATGTTCATTTCAAGCACACGTGAAATATTTGAGAATTGGCTGCATATTAGACGATAAAGCAAATCAGCAAATTTCATGGAATTGGTGTCAAACAGACTAACTACAGTACAATTAATGAGACCTTTACAGTTTTGAGGAGCAATGGCATGGTATTTTGTAGTGACTTTCAATTTGGGATTACCATGCTTTTTCCCATTATTAGACAGGAGTTATGGGTCTGAGAATAAGAAAGGCCACAGAGGTGAAGTGCCATTTTCACCACTCAACAGAATATCCTATGGTTGTTTCTCTGGAGAACCCTAATATGTTTACTTAAAAAGGAGCAAAAGTTCTCTTTATCTTAGATCTTACAACACAGAAAACCAAAGGTGGAAGAATAGAGCATCAGTCCAATAAATAGAGATGCTTTCAGAGCTGTCACAGAGCAGTACTAAGAAGGGTGAACTGGCCAAGTAGTGATAAGTTTAACATAAAGGGACTACAAAACAGAAAACTGACACAAGTAAGGTAAGATCTTTTAAAAATTGGTAAATTGAAGCTAATCAAAATTAAGTACTTTTGTTCTGCAAAAGACCCTGGTAAGATGGAAACACAAAGCTACAGACTGGGAGACAGACTGGGAGAAAGTATTTTCAAACCATGTATCTGATAAAGGATGAGTATTTAGAATATATGAACTCTCAAAATCCATCAAATTATAATTAGCTATCCAATTAGAAATTTGCCAAAAGGCATGAACAGACATTTTACTGGGGACATATAGATGGCAAGTAAGCACATGAAGAGATACTCAACATCATTAGCCATTTGGGAAAGGCAATTAAAACCACAATGAGATAACACAACGTTGCTATCACAATGGCTAAAATACGGGATGGTGACAAATACTGGCAAGGATGCAAAGAAAATGAATTGTGCATACAGCGACGGTGTGAATATGAAATGGTAGTGACCCTAAGTTTGGCAATTTCTTATAAAACTAATCATTTAGCCCATCCACCAAGGTTTTTCCATCCTTGGTTCCAAAGAACCACTAATTTCCATTTTTTTATTTGCATCATTGAAAGCATGTTAAAAAAAAGAACATGTTAATATAAATGAAATGATACTCTGTAACCTCTTGGGCTTGGCTTTTTTAACCCAGCATACCTCCCAGGAGATCCAGTCAAGTTTCATGTACCAACAGTTCACTCTTGTCTTCTATTATTACATGATATGGGTGTAGTAGTGTGTGTTTAAACATTCACCAGTTGAGGGACCTCTGCGTTGTTGTTAGTTTGGGCTATTAAAAATAAATTGATAAACATTCAGGTACAGGTTTCTGTGTGAACATAAGATTTTTTCTGAATAAATGTGCCAGAATTTGAGACATTGTCTTGCCATAATGGGAGAATCAGACCACTTACTAAACCTTGGTAACTTTATAAATGGAAAAGAATACTTCATTACAATTATACTCCTTTTTTTTTTGGTAAGGGACTTTATTTTTTTATTTTAAGTAGGCTTCAGCCTAGGGTGGGGCTTGAACTCATGACCCTGAGCTCAAGACCTGAGCTGAGATCAAGAGTTGGACGTATGACTGAGCCATCCAGGCGCCCCCGTGAGAGACTTTTTTTTTTTTTTTTTTTTTAAATACCATCTTGTGTTAGCACCAATTTGAAACTTAGGGAAAAAATGCCGACAGGACACAGCCAAGTGTAGAAGAGCTATCTAATGAATTAAAAATATTCTCCAAATTAAACTAAACCACCCACTAAAGGTTCTCTAGGAGAACATCACTTTAATTTCTTGAGATCCAACTTCAGGGGTTACTTAAAGAGGACCAAAAGGGTGTAACTACCACCTTTAAAACAATTCAGCTTCTCAGGACACAAAATGGACAGTTAACCTTCTTGTTTCAGGTTCTTTTATATACACAGGAGGGAAAGTAGGTCTGAGTATTACAGTC
The DNA here is from genome assembly GCA_017311185.1 of Proteles cristata cristata. NCBI lineage: Eukaryota > Metazoa > Chordata > Mammalia > Carnivora > Hyaenidae > Proteles > Proteles cristata. The sequence continues at coordinate 550,237 of JAESUZ010000827.1, forward strand.
ACCTAAATTTGAATTGCTAAAGAATTAATAACACCACACACTTTGTCTTGAATTCATTTATTTAGGGATAGAACACAGCTATTCAAAATGATGGAACACAGTATCAACACCCAGAATAAAGTTGGGGAACTAAGCTGAATTGTTATATATTTCATTTACATTAATAAATACCTTAAAAGAAGCAAAAGTAGATTTTAAGACACTAATGACATGTACAAGTAACTAAGTTTCTAAGTTAACTGTTATACTGCTTGATTTTCAAGTTGAAAGATTATAATAAACTATATATTTTAATTAGGTGGCAGCAAATACAAAAGCATTTTAAATATCTTCTGAACTGTATGTATAGTGTACTGTAAGCAGTTTATAGTCTATCGCATTATGTCATTCTGGCCTCAGTTTATGGGTAGAAGGCAAGGTGGACAACAGGAAATAAAATTATCCACCACTAATGAGGTATAAAATCTATTATTTATGTATTTTGAATAGAAGTTATTTTTAAATGCCAAAGAATGCCAGCTATTTTTGGGAAACCTTAGATTTCCCAGCTTGGCTTTCATATTAGCAATCTGAGCTTCAGTTTCTTCTTTTTAAAATGTAGGATTGGACAAGGTGTTACCTAAGTATCTCCTGAAGCCTAGTAGATTGCAGTTCCTGTCCTGTCAAAAGTTCACCACGTTTGATTTTTTAAAATGAATTTTCAAATGATTTTCAACAACTGCCTTCTAACCCATGATTATCGTTTCCAAAAGCTTTGTCTGAATCCTTCAGAGCTCCTAACATCTCCACTGAACCTATACTTCTGCATGTGTTTATAACAACCAAAATGAAGTTCACTATGTTCATACGAAAGGCCATCCCTACCCAGGGAAGATTACAACCTATTTGGGTATTCAATTTAGTAGCCCACCACTCCCAGTATTTCTTTGAAGGCTCCTCTGTCTCAATCTCCATCATAATCTACACTGCTGTCTTATCTTCACATCGAGTGAAAAACCTGAAAAGATTTTTCACACAACTGGCATTTAAGTGACTTGCTTATACAATTTTACAATAGCCACATTCTTTGCCATCTCTTATAGGGCAAGGCATCAAACATTTCAAAAGGCAGCCATACATTTCCTTTTATACTTTCTAAAACAGCTTAGATACTAGCACAATTTAAAACTCAAACTGTCAAGCAGTTTTATTTTTACTCTTAACTTCACAGGCACAGAGCTAAGGATAAACCTAACAATGTCCACTTTTCCTAACTGACCAACAGATTCCTAAATCTCTCCGTTTGTGATTCATTCTAACACACATATCAATGCACATGGCAAGAATATAATGAATAAAAATGGCAAGCGGTAAAATCTAATTCATGCCAGAACACTGGAGAAGTTACATGAGAAGCACACACATATACAACTTTACAAAAGTTGGGAATACTGTTAATCTCAAACAAGCAATGATCAAAGTGGGACTTTCATGCCAGAAGTCCTGTTCAGTCAAAATCACGATTTGTAAGAACAAGTGGTGCCACTAGTGTCCAAACATACAACACAATGCCAATCCAGCTAGAAGAGATTTTCACCCAGACTGCTGTCCACTGACTTTTCATCTCACGAGAAGGCTCATACCTAAAATTTAAGAAGAATATTAAAGGGAAAAAGTTCGATTATCAGCCATCATGCTACTACTTAGCTTTACCTCACAAGTATTCTTTGTACACAATTTGTCATAACAAACATACAGTTGGTGGGCTAATCTGCCCTGCTAGCCATACTACTTTAATAGCAAATGTGAAGGTAAAATTCAATAATTTTCTTTAAAGGAATAAAGGATGCTCTGAAGTAGCTCTTCTATTAATACTCAGATGCTCTTTATATGCAGTCCCTGCTTCCCAAAAATTTATGTCAGGCCAATTTCCTTTTACAAAACTCCCATGACTAAGGTAAGTGGCGATCTTCTTAAAGACAAAAATTCCATTCAGGTTTCTTTCAATTAACAACAATATATACTAATGTATAAATCTTTTATAAAAGTGTAGTAGTGTAACAAACTGTGAGACAATGGGGGGAACCTATATTTCTAGCTTAGTAGTTCTGAGATACAGAGAAATGGAACTGTGTGACCTCTGGGTAAGTAAAATGTCTTGTCCTGTGTAAAAAATATAATCTGTTCAAAGTGTATATGGGAACCACTCCCCACTTCAGCCTTCTCAGATTTAAGACAATGGTAAGGAAATACATCCCAAATTTACCTGGTTTTTGTGCAAATGAAACATACCAAAAATATATTTGATCTAAAGTCTTTTTTTTAAGTAATCTCTATACCAAAGGTGGGGCTTGAACTCACAACCCCAAGTTTGAGTTGCATGCCCCTCTGAACCAGGTAGGCACCCCAACGTTTACTACTATCTGACAGCCAAAGCTGTGAATTACTGAGAACTACATGGATTCTCATCATGTAATATGCTGCAGTGTAGGAATTCTTAAAAATACATATTCAATAATAAATACCAGTAAAGAATGTCCTCAAAATGAATAATCTTTTTTTTTTTACATCTTTTTTTCAGTATTTATTAGTCCTCTTATAAGTTAAGGGTACTATGCATTAATAAGTATTCAAAACATAATTGCCCAAACCATATACTTCAACTTGAATCTTAAATTGACTCTTTCAGTAATCATTTTGACAAAATTAGAATTTTTGAAAACAGAAATAATACTAATACCTACCTTCCTATTACTGGAAAAAGACTTATGAGTTATTAAGTACTAAAAAAGCATAAATTGCAGCTTTGAAGAAGAGCTTTAAGAATCCAATTTTAAAGTAGCCATGTTCTTTGCATTAATCTACATTAATGTAGTTCACCTCAATTCTGAGAGCTTTAGTGACTTTAACCACAGTTTGAACAAAACAGAAAAGGTATCTTACACTATGTCAGGAATTGGGCTACAGTATTTGAAAAATAAAAAAAAAAATTGTGTTGTATAAACATGGTATTTCTATTAAAAAATGTTAGTAAAAAAACCGAGGCTTTCTATTTTAACCTCATCAAGATTTGGAAGTATATCAATATTTATTAATGCCAAAGCAAGTAAGTCTGCATTTCTCATACTGATCTCACCATTCACTTAGATGTAAATTTTGAAGTACACTGGAAGATACAAAGTACTTCATACCACATCGTTTGCAATGGAATCATGACAGACATCAAAATTTTCAAATGCAAAGTTTTTCTGAAATATAATTACCTGTACCAGTTGGTAAGGGTCATCATGATATAAAGTGAAGCCAAGAAAAGCATGAAGTGAAAGAAGGAATAACTGTAAGTAACACCATCCCTTTCATTATCTACAGCTCGGTGAACATCATCTCCATCCTCCAGTGATCCATCACTTCTGGCTCCACCATCTTCTATTAATGTTGATTCATCACTTGTTAGAGTCAATTTATTAACCTGACTATTGTTTGAAGTACGGATGCTGCATGAAAGACAGTTAAGGAAGAGAGAAGGAAAAAGGGTACTTTTTTAAAAAAATTATTTTTAAATGAATGACTAGATTTCTTGTTTAAAAAAATGCACACTTTTCCTTACCTTGAATAAAACACACACAACAAAAAGAGGATTAGTCCTATAATTCCTTGAGCATGCCACCACTGGACAGACTGCCCTTCCTTTGGAATAGTGCTTGTTGTATTGTACCCAATTATGCTTAGTAGACTTGGGTTGCAGTTTGTTTCTGTAATGTAAATCCAGTCAAATTCATGTTAGAACACTATAAAATATTTTTCAGGGCCTCGTTACAGTTTTTTAAGTCTTTAAGATAAGTGGTATTTATTAATGAGATTTAAATATTATAGTGATTTTATAGACGTTCTTGGAAAAATCAAGTAATTGCATTTTAAACCTCATGTGAGAGCTGAAATATTTTTAAGCTAGTTCCTACTGATCAAGAAATAGGTGAAATTTAGATAACTTTTCCAAGTAGTAAACTTGGAAAAACCTGGAAAAACTCTAGTCGTTAGGAATAAAAATTCAGATGTTCTAAACTAAAATATAGAGTGGTTTTTCCTAACATATTGTAAGAGAACAATAGTTACTTTAATGAAATTTATCAACTTGTAAAAGTACATTGCTACATAAGTAAGTTAGCTTACACATAAAGTTACCAGTTATTAGAATTTTAACAAACACTTTTGTGGAAAGTCCAGTTAAGTCATAATGACTTAGTCTGTATTCAGTTTCTTTACTTTAGTATGAAAAAATTAAGGTTTGTACAGCATTCACTAATCTATGCAAAATTGTTTCTTCTCTTTGTGAAGCCAGATAGGTCAATTACCATCTTATTAATGAAAACAATCCTTAATTAGGGGAGGAAAAAAAAAAGCTATTCTTATTAAAGCCATTTGGATAAGAATAATTACTAAAAAATTTTTTCTAACCACTTAAATACCTGAACAAAAATGATTTTTCTCTAATAAAAATAGCCTTTCTCCAACTAGTGATAAAGTACCTACCAAGTTTATGAATTTGAAATCAGATTCAGATAACATAAAATTTTCTTTTTAAGAGACCGTTTTCTTCCTTTTCAAAATTAGTAAATAATTTCTCACTTATTTGTTTCACCCCAAATGATATATACTGGCTTCTAATAGAAGCAACGTAACTGGCCTCTGAAGAGATTCATTAGGGGCACCTGTCGGCGCTCAGTCGGATAAGCGTCCGACTATAGCTCATGTCATGATCTCACAGCTCGTGGGTTCAAGCCCTGCATCAAGCTCTGTGCTAACAACGCAGAGCCTGGAGTCTGCTTTAGATTCTCTGTCTCCTTCTCTCTCTGCACCTCCCCTGTTCACACTCTCTCTCCCTCAAAAATAAACATTAAAAAAAGATTAGAAAGCCCAATTATATTCACTTGCAAGGTACTCACAGACAAAAATACTACTTTCAAGTAAAAGAACTGTACTGTTTACCACTGAATCAAGGAGCATTTTAATACCATTTCTTTCTTTGTATACATACTATCACAAATAAGACGGTACAAATTAGGTATATTTGCTATAATTTTCATTTAATCTCATAATTTTGTCAGTGAAAGAAAGTAAAAAAAACCCTGATATATCAAAGATGAAAATGGTATTATTTCCATACTGTTTATTTCTCTAGAGGCTTATTTTTAAATAACTTCATTTCATAAAATGACCATATTTGAAAAGAGAAAAGTTGTAGAACTCATTAAAAAGAAATAAACCCAAGCAAACAAAACATACCTGGTTCATTGGTCATAGCAGACCATGTCAAATACATTGTGTAGACTGTAATTACTGAAGACTGTAACAAACCAGATCTTGGTTGTGACTCCTACAAAGAAAAATTAAGCAAGACAAATAAATATTCTGACATCATTCAAAATTTAAGAAAACTAAGAAAAATGGAAGCTTCATAAAACTAATGATATAAAGAGCATACTTGGATTTTGGGCAGTATAGACATTACAGAAGCACCAAGGCAGAGGAGCATGTTGACACTGATGAATGCTTTATTTTCTGAACAACTGGCTGGATGAGTATAGTAAACAAAGAATAGGACGATAGCAACTAAAGACAGCAGATAATTCAGAGCTGTAGCTGATAACAATGCTGTGAAGGAAATATAATTGGACAATTAGAATTTATCATGAATATTAGGAATTAGGCATAGGGCTCATTTTAAAAACAAGTATTTTACTCTAGAATGTACTTTAAGCAACTAACATTGTCAGCATTATGCAGGCTATAAAAGCAAGGAAGAATACTTCTGAACTTTATCACAGAAAATTTTACAGTCTTTATATATAGTTCACTGTAGTATTTTCAAGGAAATTAAGTTAGTTAACAGACTATTATATTAATAGTAATATCTTCGTTACAAACATTTATATACATTAGTCATTATTTTCAAAATTCAGAAAAATAAAAAGAAAATTAGAACCGTAATTGTTCAGTTATAATGATATTGAGAAACAAAACTTTCACTGATAATGCTAAGCCCACAAAACAAGGCTTTTCCATATTAGTATCTTTAAAAATGTTTTATTATGTAAGAGTAATTATTATTTAATAAGACAACCTAATTTCCTCCTTTATAAATTAAAACATATACAGTGTGTTTTGGTGCTACTGTGTGCTCCATACACACAGGTGCCAGACAGGGGATCCACCCAAAAATATTTACTGAATGCCTACAGAGTTCCACACAGTGGTATTACAGCAGGGAACAAAACAGAAACTCTTGCATTAAACTTGCACTAAAGAATGAGGTGTTCTAGAACAGTGAATTTTCTAAATAACTGAAGCTTATTTCTTTGAATACTAAACTCTCTTTGTTTTAACCACCATGATCAAATACTAGAAGTTAGTTGTGTGAGAGAAATATTAGACTAGCAGATACAATGATGTAGCTGACTCTGAATTAAAATACTTAGCTGAAACTCAGATCATTTCACATAAAAATTTAGATTTATGGCTTTTCTTGAAAGAAATCAAAAACTTTAAGCAATACTGAGTTCACATTTCCACAAGAAAGTGAGAAGCATCTCTATGCATTTCAGATAGGGTCTTCATCATAGTCCTTGCTATTTGCATAAGGATTGATTATACACTTAATCTGGTTTTCTTCCCTCACTTTGTCACCTGGGGTAAGCATGTGAATTTTAATCCCTGTTTTGCAGTATAACCACAGGACCCAAGTTCATCATTATAAATAAACAAACATTAATCACACTACAGGAATCCCCTTAGGTGTCACTGATACACAAAAAGGCATCTTTCCACTTCTATTAAATGAAATGTTCTAGAATTGCTTTTTATTTTTATTCTCATGCTCATGTTTATGCATTATGTCACTGTTTATTTCTAGCAGTCCTAATCCCTTTAATATTTTATCTATCTGATGCAGAATAGGAAACTAGGCTGTAAAAGGTACCTACTGCCAGCAGTAGCCTTTGCAACATCTATTCTAGCTATTCAGGGTATCCTGGTTTATTTTCTGATTCTGAGGTATGTTCCTAGAGTTGATTCACTAAAAAGTTCTCTCAGTAAGTAAAGTTGCTGATACAATGTGATTCAAAGCTACTCATGAACTCTTAAACACCATACCTCTTCATAGAGTCTACGTATGTGCTTTTATCTTTGAAGTTCAACTATCTTGAAGATGCTCTGTAAAAGACAAAAGCTTACCTGCATACCAACATCTTGAGTTCCCTTCTTCCATTTTTTCAACCCATGATTCATTCCATGAATGGGCAAAATCAATAAGTAAGACTAGCTGTATGAGGATGAAGCAAAAAGCACCTGCCATTCCTACATAAAACCACACTGAAGAAAAAAAAAAAATATATACAAATGAGCGGCTGGCTCACTTTCTATCATTTCATTCTCACAATCACAGTACACAAAAGGGTAAAAAATATTTTACACCAAATGCCTTAATTTTGCCAACTGGAAAAAAAAATGGAAAAAGAAAAACCAAAACAAGTAGTGTTATAGTTCCAGGCAACAATTATTAAAGTTTCTTTACAGAGTTATCAACATCATACCATTAAAAAAACAAACAAAAACTGTTACCAGTTGTAAAAGTTCCTTCCGGAATGAAGAAAGCCCCAATAATAATTGCAATTGCTGCAGCAAATTTAAAGAACCAAAACCTGAAAGAAACAGAAATATAGTTTATTAATAAATATTCATTCAACAAATAGTTTCATATATGAAATCTTTTAAGAGCCTCTGAAAAAATTTTATGTGACTGTTTAGGACAGTTTTAAGATAGAACTATAATTCATTATGAGAAAATATGAATATTCTGTTTCACGGGTTTATTTTAAATAATGAATGGGTATAATGCTAAGTGAAATAAGTCAGAGAACCACAAATACCATTTGATTCCACTCATCTGGAATTTAAAGAACACAAACTAACAAAAAAAGACAAGAAACCAGACTTTAAATACAGAGAACAAAACTAGTGGTTATTAGAGGGCAAATGGGTGAAATAGATAAAAGGATTAAAAGTACACTTATCTGATGAATACTGAGAAATTGTATATAGAATGACTATACAGAATTGTGAAATCATACTGTACAGCTAAAACTAATATTAACATTGTGCATTATACTTGAATAAAAAAATCAAAATGGGATAATATGTGAAAGTATGAAGTGCACTGTCCTAATGAATAGGTTTTATAAATACATGATAAATGCTCCATCCAGAACTGATTTTAAAACCCCATCTTTTAGAATATAAGCATCCTGATGGCATAGGAAGTCATTGTTTTTTGTTCTCCTGTTTTGAACTAATAAGGCATCCATCCATGAAAAAAAGTGCTTCTGTGGGAGTTGTGGGATCCAGAAGCATGCCAAGACCCAGGAGGAGTCTTATGTAACTGTGTATTTGATCACAGGAGACAGGCTTTGGTACAGGTTACAAAATGAATAAACTCCAACCCCTCCAAAGCTTTTCCTAGCTGGGAAAAATCTAGAGTGCTCCCTGATATGAGCAAATACCTGTGAATGAGAAACAATTTATACAAGTTTAGCCCTACTGTGGGAAGATTCCAACATGGCAAGCGCGTGCACGTGTGTGTGTGTGTGTGTGTGTGTGCGTGTGTGTGTGTGTGTGTGTGTGTGTTGGGGTGGGGTGGGGTGGGGTGGGGTGGGGTGGGGTGGGAGGGAGAGGATTTTCACTGCAACAGAGAGGGGAAGAACTGCCAGCAAAAACCCTATACCATAAGCAATACAGTATGGACAGTGTTTGGCAGCAACCTCTCCCATGGGGGAAAATGAGAGCTACCTGAACTCTGGGACAATTCTGGAGAAACCATTTCTCTCCAGAAGCACCCAGGTTACTAAGGCAGAACCTCCATGACTAACGGGAGGGAGAAGATGGAGAAAGAGGTGGATATCAAAAAGCCTTATAGGAACACAGTTTCTGTCAACTGTACTCAGGACTTAAGCAGGAAATCTGCTCACAAGCCTCTAGGAGATCCTCAGCAAAGGATCTCTCTACTGGCTGTCTGGCCATATGGGACTCCAAACATCTGGAGTGAGAAACCCACATCTCCCACTCTGAGCCAGCCCTTTGTGTGCACTCTTGAGTGCAGGAGCAAGAGAGGATCCAATAATGACAGTGCTCTGAGAAAAATACCATGATCTGTAGGCAAGGGAGAAACTACAAATGAGCTGTAGTGCCACCATCTGGAAAACAAAACAAAAATTTCCAATAGCCAGCAAGGTGAGTTATAAGAACCAGGGGAAACATTAAAGCTTAAGATATTCCACAAAAAAAGTGAGCAAGAAGTGTGCAGGAAGTGTTATAAAAGCAAGAAATGTGCAGCAAGTATATGAATATAAGGTCAAAGTGAATCCCAGGTATATACAACAATGAAAAAGAGTATACCCCATCAAAAGCAACCAGTAAAGACTTGAGATGTCTGCTACTTCCAAATGCAAAATCAACCAACACAAAACTACAAGGAACATGAAAAATAAATGTTCCACTACCAAAAGATAATAATCCAACAAACTAAAAGGCGTGGAATCTTACAATCTAGTGGATAAAGAATCAAAATAGCAGTTTTAAGGAAATTCAACAAACTACAAGAAAACACCAAAAGATAAAATCAGGGGAAAAATTGCATGAACAAAATAAGAAATTTAGGAGAGCCAGAAATCATAAAAAAAGAATCAAATTCTGGGAGCCAAAGAATGATGAAAGAAATGAAAATAATGCAACAGCACTTGCAACAGGGTAGATTAAATGATGGACAGAATAAGTGACCTGGAGAACAAAAATTCTGAAATAACCCAATAGGAGTGAACAGAGGAAAAAAGAAAAAAGAGCAAAGCCCATGTGATCTACAATCTAAATATTAGAATAATCAGTGTTCCAAAGGTAAGGAGAGAAGGGGAAAAGTTTATTTGAAGAAACAATAATGGAGAACTTATCAAACCTGGGATATATACATCTGAGTTCACAATTCTAATAGATTATGCTGTATTCTTAATGTAAAAGACCTTCTCTAAGACACTGTCAAAGGTGCAAGAATATAACCAGAGAATGCTAAAACCAGCCAGAGGAAGAAAATGATAATCTACAAAGGAACTCCCACTAAGCTCTCAGTGGATTTCTCAGCAGAAATGCTACAGGCCAGAAGAGAGGGGAACGACACACTTTGAAAATAAGTTTTCAAAGAAAAAAACTTACAGCCAAGAATATTCCATCTACCAAAGTCATCCTTCAGATATGAAAAAGAAAATACTTTCCCAGATAAATAAAAAGCTGAATTCACCACCACTAGACCTACCTTGCAAAAAATGGTGAAAGTTCAAGCCTAAATGAAAAGATGCTAGTGACATGAAAACATATGGAAGAATACAATAAACTGCTGAAGATTAATACACAGTAGGAGTCAGAAAACTCTCATTCTATAATAAGATGGTGTAATAACTTTTAACTATAAAAGTTAAAAAATTATTTTAAAAATCTATAGCCACTATAATCTGTTAATAGGATACAATCTAAAAAGTAAATTGTGACATCAAAAATATAAAAGGGAAGGAGTAAATGTGTAGAGCTTTTGTATACAATGAAGTTATGTTGCTATCAGTTTAAAATGGACTGTTTTATCTCTAAGATGTTTATGTAAATCACATCAACCAAAAGCAAAAACCTAGAGTAGATTCATAAAAGATAAAAAGGGAAACAAAGCATACCACCAGAGAATACCAGTTTACAAAAGTAGGCAGAAATGGAGGGAAAGGAATGGAAATACAAAACAATCAGGAAGTACTGTATAAGGCAGCATTACATATCAATAATTATCCTAAACGTGTATGTGCTAAATTCACCAATCAAAAGGCATGGTTTGGCTAGATGAATAAAAAAAAACCAAGACCCAACTATACACTGGATACAAGACTCACTTCACATTCAAGGACACTCACAGGCTCCAAATAAAGGGATATTAAAGGATACTCCATGTAATTAGGAAGCAAAAGAAAGCGGAAGTAGCATACCTACATCAGACAAAAGAAACTTTAAACCGAAAAAGGTAACAAGAGACAAGGCCATTATATAATGATAGAGGGACCAATTCAATTCTCTAAGATATAACAATCATATATACGCTACACACACACCCCAGAACACTTATATGTATTAATACTAACACACACACACACACACACACACCCCAGAACACTTAAATATATTAATACTAACAGATTTTAAGACAGAAATGGAGAATAAAATAATAGAGACTTCAATATCCCACACTTTCAGCAATAGGTAAATCCTCTAGACAGCTAGACCTTACATATTTACAGAACATTCCATAGAACAGGAAAAGAATACACATTTTCCTCAAGTGCACAGGGAACATTCTCCAGAATGAACGGATCATAGGATAGGACTCAAGTCTTTTCAAATTTAAAACTGAAATCATCAAACCAAGTATCTTTTCCAACTACAAAAGCATGAAACTAGAAATCAACAAGAGGAAACCAGGAACTTTTACAAGCCTGTGGAAACTAAACAACACACCCCTGTAAAACCAAGGGAAGTATATAGTGATAAATGTACATGCTAAGAAAATAGAAAGCTCTCTAACAACCATAACAGTACACCTCAAGGACTAGAAAAAAAGAACTAAGGCCAAAGTTAGCAGAAGGAAGCTAGCTAAAGGTCTGTCAGTTTTATTTATTTTTTTCTGTTCTGTATCAACGTTTGTTTCCACTCTGATCTTAGCTAGACTAAGAAAAAAGAGAGAATACTCAAAGTCAGAAACGAGAGAGACATTACAACTGATACTATGCAAAATGTTCATAAGAGACTGCTAAAAAGAATTATATGCCAACAAACTGGATAACCATAAGAAACAGGTAAATTTTTAGAAACACAACCTATCAAGACTGAATCAAGAAACAAAACCTGAACAGACCAATAGCAAATAAAGGGATTGAATCAAAAACCTCCCAACATAGAACAGCCCAGGATCTGAGGATTTCACTGGTGAATTCTATCAAACATCTGAAGAGAAATTAATGCTAATCCTTCTCAAATTCTTCCAAAATACTGAAGAGGAATGAATGGACACTTCCAAATTCATTTTACCAGGACAGCATTACCCTGATGCCAAAGCCAGAAAAGGACACTACCAGAAAACTATGCGCTAATTTCCCTGATGAATACAGATGCAAAACTTCTCCACAAAATGTTAGCAAACCAAATTCGACCATACATTAGGACTGTAGCACCATGAGCAAATGGAATTTATCCTTGGGATGCAAGGATGGTTCAACACAGGCAAACTAGTAAGTGTGATATCTGAATGAAAGATAAAAATCGTATGACAGTATCAGTAGATGCAGAAAAAGCATTTCACTAAATACAACATCCTTGGGCTACAAGTAAACATACTTCAACAAATAAAGGTCATAAATGACAGACACACTGGGGCGCCTGGGTGGCTTAGTCGGTTAAGCGTCCGACTTTCGCTTAGGTCATGATCTCGCGGTTCATGGGTTCGAGCCCCGCGTCGGGCTCTGTGCTGACTGCCAGCTCAGAGCCTGGAGCCTGTTTCAGTCTGTGACTCCCTCTCTCTCTGACCCTCCCCTGCTCACGCTGTCTCTCTCTCTCCTAGAAATAAATAAAACATTAAAAAAAAAAAATTAAAAATAAATAAATAAATAAATAAATGACAGACACAGAGGTAACGTCATACTCAACCAATAAAGAGTGAAAGAAAAACTTTCCTCTATATTTAGCAACAAGACAAGGGTGCTTATTCTCACCACTCTTAATTCAACACAGTATTGGATATTCTACCAACAGAAATTAGGTAAAACAAAGACCTAAAAAGCATCCAAACTGGGAAGGAAAAAATAAAATTGTCTTTATTTGCAGATTATCTTATATATAGAAAATCCTGAACACTCAACCAAAAAAACTGTTGGAATGAATCAACAAATTCAGTAAAGTTGCAGAATATAAAATCAACACACAGCAATCAGTTACATTTTAATATATTAACAATAAAATACCTAGAAAATAAAACTATCCCATTCATAATAGCATCAAAAATAATAAAATACTTAGGAATTTAGCCAAGGAGGTGTAAGATCTGATGAAAGAAACTCGGGACTACAGTAAAAGGGAAAGATATTCATGTTCATGGATCTGAAGAACACTGTTAAAATGTCTGTACTGCTCAAAGCCACCTACGGATTCAATGCAATCCCTATAAATATTCCAATGAGATTTTTCTCAGAAATAGGAAAAAAAATCTTAAATTTTGCACAAAATCAAAGACCCCAAATGGTCAAAATAATCATGGGAAACAAAATTAGAGATATCACATGTACAGATTTTAAACTGTACCACAAAGTTATAGTAATCAAAATAGTATGGTAAAAAGACAGAGACCAATGAAACATAATAGAGAGCCTAGAAATATATCCTTGCATGTATGATCAACTACTATTTGATGAAGAAGCCAAAATCAATGGTGAAAGGACTGTCTCTTCAGAGCTTCAGATTCTGTCTCCCTCTCTCTCTCAAACATAAACATTAAAAATTTTTTTAAAAAGAGTGAAATATTAAGACCTTACATTGTAGAACATACTGGGAAGATTCTGGTACTAGGAAGATGAAAATAGGGAAGAAGCTCCTTGACACTGGACTTGGCAATGAGTTTTTGGATGGTAAGACACCAAAGCATTAACAACAAAAGTAAAATCAAACAAGTGGGACTACAGCAAACTAAAAATCCTCTAAAAAGCAAAAAAAAAAAAAAAAAACCAAAAAATAAAACCCAAAACCAAAATTAAAAAAAAACAAAACAAAAACAAAAACAAAAACCAATCAACAAAAAGGCAACCTACAGAACAGAAGAAAATATGTGCAAATCACATATTGGATAAAGGCTTAGTATCCAACAGATATTTAAAAAAAAACTCACACAACTCAATAACCAAAAACAACCCAATTAAAAAGTGGGCAAAAGAACTAAGACTTTCCAAAGACAAATGGCCAACAGGTATATGAAAAGGTGCTCAATATCACTAATCATCTAGAAACCATTATGAGACAGTACGCTCATATCTGTTAGGATGAAGTAGCTATCATCAACAAGACAAATAACTTTTGATAAGGATGTAGTGAAAAGGGAACTCTTGTGCCCTGTTGGTGGGAATGTAAACTTGTTCAGCCACTATGAACAGCAGTAAAGTTTCCTCAAAAAACTTAAAATAGAAACTACCATAAGATCCAGCAATTCCACTTCTAGTTATACACCCAAAGGAAAAACAGGATACCAGAAAGATACCTGCACTCCCATGTTTACTACTGCAGCTTTATTCACAATAGGCAAGATATGAAAACAACTTAAGTGTTTTGTCAATGAACGAATAAAACAGTGGTATAGACAATGGTATAGACACACAATGGAATATTATATTGCCACGAGAAAGCAAATCCCACCATCTGCAACAACATATTTGAAACTTGAAGGCACTAATGCTAAGTGAGATAAGCCAGACAGGGAAAGACACACTCATGTGTGGAATCTGAAAAAAACTTATAAAAACAGAAGAGAATGGTAGTTACCAGGGTATGGGAATTGAGAGAGGTCATTAAGGGGAACAAACGTGCAAACACTAAATAAGTAAGTCCTAGAGACTGATGCACAGCATAGTGACTATAAGCAGCAGTACTGCATTACAGACTTCAAACTTACTAACTGTTCTCACCGCAAGAAATAATAATTATGTGACATGACTGAGGTGAGGTCCTGGCTAACCCTACAAAGGTTAATCATACTGCAATATACAAATTTATGAAATCAACACTTTGTATATGTTAAACCTATACAATGTTATATGTCAATTTTATCTCAAAAAGATATAACAAAGATGGTTGTAAGAGTGCTATATGCATGCTACTCGACAAGTGTTATTTCAGGGAATGGCTGTCTTAGTCATTCTGAGATGCATTTTGAGAAATGTTTAAAAACACATTTAATAAATATAGTTGTAAGAGTGCAAATAAATATCAATGACTACAAGGACAAAATAAACAATCAACATGTCACAGCACATTTTTCATTAATATTTATATTGCACTTGTTCATCCTTCCTGTTTTTGGTAGCATATGTTATTAAAGAAATAATAGATACTCAAAGTTTTTTTCACTTATGGGGAGAAAAGAACAGATAAATTTTAAAACATTCAAATTAAGTGTCAGAAGTGATGCTCTACATTAAGGGAAATTAATAAAAGGGATCCTGAAGTTTCTTTCTGGATTGTCTAATACAACCAACCATTTAAACAATCGATCACCCTATTTAGCATTAAAGTTTTTCATTTTGATTGCACTGCAGGTCTAAAGAACCAAGTTCAATTTCACGTAATAAGACTGGTCTACCAAAAGATTGGAGTAGAGCTTCCTCCTTATTAGTAACAATATAGATTCTCTTTTTATAATGAAACTGTAAAACATCATGCGTCAGAGATTATACCAATAAATAACCCAAGGCTACTATTTAATATCGGTAAGATATTTTTATGTGGTCGTTCATGAATAATAAAATAATTCTGCAAGTTGTGTAATTTATTTTACTTTCAAGTTGTTTTAGACAGATTCAACTGAGAAGAGACTACCCAGATTTTCATATTATTCAAAAACGTACCCATTATGCACTGCGGCTCTAGGATCACTGCTGCTCTTCACTTTGATCATTAGCAGAGAGAGGAGAAGATAGAACATAGCCAAACCAAAGCACAGACGGTACACAGCTTTATAGCCAACCAGAATATTACAAGGTACAATGCCTTTCTCATTTTCACAAAATCCAGGAATCTAGAAAAACAAGAATTTATGATCTAGAATTTTTTTTAAGTAAAAATGAAAATTCTATGTAATCAAATAGTTTTAAGGTTTAGAAAATTCAAGTTTGCTTGACAGTTTATGCTGAATATGTAATCAAGGGAAGTCTGGAATATTTTCATCAGATAGACATTTAACTCTTTTCACCTTATATAAGCCCAAGATAAACTATAAATGCCATTCCTAAATTGGATGCTTATTCTGACTTGCAAACTTATTCTGAATTTTCTAAAACTGGCATTCTCCTGTGATATACTGAATTACACCAGTAAGAGAGGAATACAATCGATAAAAGCTTAAGGCCATTACAGAGTAACTAAGTTAGTTTCTAAATACTGAAGAGAATATTGACAGTTTCTCAAAGCCAGTGCAGCCTGAATACATTTTGAGTTTTGGTCTCTTATTCCACAAGTGTTATTTCTGATAACAAATGGAACAATATAATATAGATGGCACTTATTTTATTTTGTAAATTGAATTCTGAAAGACTGATGGCCATTTCAGAAAGTCATATGGGAATCAGGAAATTAAAAAAAAAATCTTAGGTGAAATAAATGGGAGTAGACCTCAGAACTACATACATTACTCATATGAATGAGAATGATTTATTTCCTCTAGAAAATGTTAGACCAGGGGCGCCTGGGGGGCTCAGTCGGTTAAGCGTCCGACTTCGGCTCAGGTCATGATTTCACAGTTCGTGGGTTCGAGCACCGCATCAGGCTCTGTGCCGACAGCCAGCTCAGAGCGTGGAGCCTGTTTCACATTCTGTGTCTCCCTCTCTCTCTGACCCTTCCCTGCTCATGCTGTCTCTCTTCTCTCTCTCTCAGAAATAAATAAAACATTAAAAAAAAAGAAAATGTTAGACCAATATGCCAAAATATAACTTAATTTGTGACTCTAAAACCAAGAACTTAAAATTATATTTAAGCTAATGGAAGCACTACTTCCGTTTGCTGGTCTCTACACAATCCGTAAGCCCTTTCTTGGTCCCACTTAAACCTCACCTTCCCAGCCTTATGGCAGTACGTACTTAACAATATGCACTTGCAACATGTACTCAACTAGACACCCTTAATTATCCCATTTCCTTATAGGAGAGCAGGACACCACCTGTCAAGTTCTCATTATTAAATTATCAACCACCTATATTAGGTTAAGCTGGTTCAGTAACAACTCCCAAATATTACTGGCTTGCTCATGTACATGCACATAACTGGTCCTGGTAGTCACTTCAGGAGTCCAGGCTGTTGGAGAAGCCACCACTTCAAATGATGTAGTACATGTTGCAACAAGAAAAAAAAAATCAGTAAGTAGAGGCCGAGGAGCATTTCTTCCACTCACCACTTATTTGATCAGTACTAGAAACATGGTCCTACTTATCATAAGCACTCTAGGAAATGCAAATCTTTCATGATCTTCATAGAGAAGGAGAAATATCTGGTGTTAAGAATTAACATTCACCAACTGAACTATCTATAACCACAGTCAACTGGATCCATGACAAAATCATATAAATGGGTATAAATGTCTTTTGCTTATACAAAGGATTTGAATAACATTAACTGGTCATTCACATCTACCATGTATAATGCTAGTTACTTTCACAATCATAATTTCATTTCCCAAACTTTCACCATCTTTCCTTACCCCAATGCCAACCTCAAGCAGACACTATGCTTTAAAATGGAGGTCATCTGCCATACTCTCTCTCAACCTCAAATTCTCCATTGTCACTCATCATCTTGGTGGAAAGCTAACCTCTAAACCTTCTCTTGATCATCTTCTCTCTCTCATACAAATTAGATCTCTTATTGCTGACTCCTCTCAAAATTCACATGAATAATTCTCATCTTAAAAAATCCTTTCCTTAACTCAGCTGCCTTCTGAGACCGCCATCTTCATTAGAAAACCCCTCGAATCAGCAGTTTATGCCTACCAGACACAATATCTCATGGCATTATGATTCTCCTTTCACTACTCTGATCCCAGCACTCTAAAGAAATTGCTTTTTCAAGACACTAATCATGGACTGGGTGTCAAATACTTTCCTCCTCAGGCCTACACAACAGGCCATTCGCTTGGTTCACCTTTTTTCATTGTTCCCTCTGAGCTTCCCTTTTCTCTACCAACCCCTTTCACAAAGAGCTTTTATCAAAGTTACACTCTGCTTCCTTTGAATGGTCTTCTTCAGCATATACTACCATGGTTTTAACTTTCATCTCTATTCCCAAAACACCTCTAGCTATGATTTCTTTTTTGTTACACACAGTGTTTTCTACTTTCTGCTGGATACACAAACACATACTCTCACTCATGAAGGTAGTATAGTAACCCAAGTCAGTATGACTTGATCTTCAGTATGATGAGATCTTCCTCATCTCCTTTCACAGTCTGACTCTCTGGAAAAAAATTTTTAAGTATACTTTTTATCTTTTTCCTAGGTTAATAACAGGTTTCTTAATTGTCCAGAATCAGAACCTGAATACTATATATGACTCTATCACCACCAATATTTAAATTCAGATTCAGTTAATTCTGTATTCAGAAAAACGCTGGCCCTCTGTAAGTTCTTGAATATACCATTAAAAAAACCTCCACATTTAACTGCTTGACTTCTAATTATCAATCTTCCTAAGCATATATACTCTGCTCAACAAGCTCTTTATCCCCATTCTGCTTCCTGTTTTTCAGTCTCTGCATACACAAGTTCTCATTCTCAGAATGTCCCTTTTTCCATGAGACCCACTGAGTTTTGGCATTTAACTGGTTATAATTATTTATTTTTCCTTATTACCATAGCATATTTTCTGTACCACCATCACAGAACATTAAGCTGTCTTGTACTGTCTGTCTTTCCTAAAAGGCTAAGAAGATTACTAAAAATAGGAATTACAGATTATCTTACTTTGTACATTATTGTTTCCAAAACATGAAAATTGGTTTTACATATACACATATTATAGATTCAGTTAATCAAGTAAACAAACAAAAACTAACCTTGTTCAGTTGTTCTTCCATTCCTGGTATCAACATTACACAAGCTACACACACTCCAACAAGCAAGAAAAGTGCATAGATCAATCTAGTTACAGTAGAGTTGTTTCCACTGGGACAGCATCGACACAGCAAACAAGGGGCACTGCCACATAAACATGGTATCTGGGAAAAAGAATATTAAATATCAGTACAGTTTAAAATGATACAGTGAAAATTTATGTTCCATCCATTCAAAAGAGAAAAAGACTGAAGTTAAATTACCAAAGAACAAAAGGATATGGGTCACACAGAATTATCCACAACCTATAAAACTTAGTCATTTCTGTGTAAAGATGGGCTCCATTCAAACATAAAAGTGCTTGACCTCGGGAACCTGGGTGTCTCAGTAGGTTAAGTGTCCAACGTTTGATTTCAAACTCGGATCATGCTCTCAGTTAGTGAATTCAAGCACCCCACTGGGCTCCATCCTTACAGTGCAGGCAGGGCTCTCAACTCTCCTTCCCTTTCTGCCCCCCTCCCCCCTGCTAGCATGCTCTCTCTCACTCTCGAAATAAATGAACTTTAAAAAAAATTTAAGTGCTTGACCTCTGAATCAATAAAAATAAATCTGTTAAAATAACAGCAGAAAAACAGAATATGCATGATTACATGCCCATCTCTGGCTCTTGTCTTTTAGCCCCCAGATATATAGGTGAATTCACAAAATCCTGAAATTCTCAAATACCCAAAAAGAGAAAAAGAAGTGAACTGGCATCTATATCTTTTCCCTCTTCTTGAAAGGAAATGGTGATAGTGAAAACAGTGAAGACTCAGGCTAATTTTCTCCAGTGGAACTCCACACTACACTAGTTGTATACCTAAGAGGAACACATTATCTTCCTCATCAGGAAAAATGAACACTGGTAAGGGTATTTACCAATATTTCAGAAAGGGAAAGTGGTAAGTGTTCTCATAGGAACTCCCCATAACCTAGAATTCAAGAAGTTGGACAGACTATGATATTCTAGACCAACAGCCACAGCTCTAGGGGAAAAGTATCAGAAACCAGGAGTATGGTACAAGCCAGACACATTTAGAGCAACCAATATAAAATAGGAACAAAGCTGTTTATATTAAGCTTAAGTAAGACAGAAATAAAAATCATCGCACCTCTGCAAACATAATCTAACAAAAAATAAAAATAAATAAGCACACTCCTCGGGGAAGGGAAAAACAGGGTGGTGGTGAGGAGACATTCTAAGAATTCAATCTGAAACAAAACTCAGTAAGAAAAGGAAATTTTGTACAAGTGCTTCACCTGAACTACAAAAAAATAACAAAAAAACGAATGAAAAGGAGAACTCAAAAATGAAATGTGAAAAGAACAAAATAAGATAAAAAGGAGCCTGCAGGGTTAATTAAGCAAAGAAATAAGAGAAAATAAAACTTAAAAAATCATTAACTATGAAGGAACAAAACAGACACACCTGAAAATAAAATCACTAACAGAAAAAAACTTGAGTTAATTACTATAAACTTAGGTAAAAATGGAGTCAACAGTGACTAAACTTACCCTACTGCCTTAATGGGAAAAAAAATTAAAACAACAGTTATCAGACAATTAACAACAGGCAATGCGCAACAGTAATTCCTGATAGGAAACAATGTGAGCTCCATGATTAACCCATCTTTCTGACTGGGGAGAGGTTCCAGTGCAGGGAGAGGAATCCAAGCAGAGGCTAGCAGTCCACCTGAATTGAGGAGACTGAGTTGAGAGCTGGAACAGAGTTGAAGGTGAGTTTCTAAGGCAGAATCCTGAAGAGAAGAAAGCTACAATTGAGCTCCGGAAATCTGTAGAGGCTTCAGATTGAATCTGCAGTACCAATCAGTGCATTCATCTGAATAAATTACTAAAGGAGGGGGAAGAGTGGGTATTCCCACTAGCCATAGTGGAAAACCTTGTAATCCAGCAGACACGGAGTGATATAGGCTTTTACTTAGAAGGCGGAAAAAAATCAGCCATAAGACTAAAAGCTGCTCCAGTCTCACTTAACAAAGTGTAAAGAAAACATGAAGAAGGAAAAACTTTCTTCAAGTAATTCAACTATGTCTGAGAAAAAAACCCAAGAATATTTTCTTTTTAGAATACAAGTATATCCACCATTCATCAAGGAAAAATTTACAATGTCTGACATCTAATAAAAAGTTGACAGCTACGCAAGAAAGCAGGAAAATACAACCTTTAATGAGAAAAAAAAAACAAATCAAAATCAGCCTGAAAATAACAAATATGGCTGAATTATAAATAACTACATAAAAGGGTACAAAATCAACGTACAGAAATCGGTTGCATTTTTATACACCAACAATGAAGCAACAGAAAGAGAAATCAAGAAACTGATCCCATTCACAATGGCACAAAAAACCATAAAATACCTCGGAATAAACCTAACCAAGGATACAAGAGATCTGTATGATGAAAACTATAGAAAACTTATGAAGGAAATTGAAGAAGACACAAAGAAATGGAAAAACATGCCATGCTCATGGATAGGAAGAATAAATATAGTTAAGATGTCATTACTACCTAAGGCACTCTACACATTCAATGCAATTCCAATCAAAATTGCACCAACATACTTCTCAAAACTAGAACAAACTATCCAAAAATTTGTATGGAACCACAAAAGACCCCGAATAGCCAAAGTAATCCTGAAAAATAAAACCAAAACGGGAGGGATCACCATCCCAGACTTTAGCCTCTACTACAAAGCTGTCATCATCAAGACAGTATGGTATTGGCACAAAAACAGACACATAGACCAATGGAACAGAATTGAGAACTCAGAAGTGGACCCAGAAGTATACAGCCAACTAATCTTTGACAAAGCAGGAAAGAATATCCGATGGAAAAAAGACAGCCTTTTTAACAGATGGTGTTGGGAGAACTGGACAGCAACATGCAGAAGAATGAAACTAGATCATTTCCTCACACCATGCACAAAAATAAACTCAAAATGGATAAAGGACCTGAACGTGAGACAGGAAACTATCAACACCCTAGAGGAGAAAGCAGGAAACAACCTCCTTGACCTCCACCGCAGCAACTTCTTACTTGACACATCCCCAAAAGCAAGGGAATCAAGAGCAAAAATAAACTGTTGGGACCTCCTCAAGATTAAAAGCTTCTGCACAGCCAAGGAAACAACCCAGAAAATTAACAGGCAACCAACGGAATGGGAAAAGATAGTTGCAAATGACAGATCAGATAAAGGGTTGATATCCAGAATCTACAAGGAACTCACCAAACTACACGCCCGAAAAACAAACAACCCAGTGAAGAAATGGGCAGAAGATATGGACACTTCTCCAAAGAGGACATCCAGATGGCCAACAGACACATGAAATGATGCTCAGCATCGCTCCTCATCAGGGAAATACAAATCAAAACCACCCTGAGATACCACCTCACGCCAGTCAGAGTGGCTAAAATGAGCCAATCAGAGAACTCTAGATTCTGGCGAGGATGTGGAGAAACAGGCACCCTCCTACACTGTTGGTGGGAATGTAAACTGGTACAGCCCCTCTGGAAAACAGTGTGGAGGTTCCTCAGGAAACTAACAGTAGAACTCCCCTATGACCCAGCAATAGCACTGCTAGGAATTTACCCAAGGGATACAGAAATGCTGATGCATAGGAGCACATGTACCCCAATGTTCATAGCAGCACTCTCCACAATAGCTAAAACCTGGAAAGAGCCTAAGTGTCCATCAACAGATGAATGGATCAAGAAGATGTGGTTTATCTATACCATGGAATACTACATGGCAATGAGAAACAATGAAATCTGGCCATGTGTAGCAACATGGATGGACCTTGAGGGTGTTATGCTGAGCGAAATAAGTCAGGCAGAGAAGGACAAATATCATATGTGTGCACGTATAGGAGGATTAGGAGGAACTTAACAGAGGACCAAGGGGGAGAAGAAGGGCGGAAATGGTGGGGGAAAGGGGAGAGGCAAACCATGAGAGACTCTTGAATGCTGACAAAAACTGAGGACTGGTGGATGTGGGGGGGAGGAGGGGTGGGCATGGAGGAGGACACTTGTGGGGATGAGCACTGGGTGTTATGTGGAAACTAATTTGACAATAAACTATTTGTAAAAAAAATAAAAAAATAAATAATAAATAAATAACTGCATAAAAATATCATTTTTACTTTATTTCATATGCTCAAAGGAAAAAATCAGCATGTTAAGAGACATGAAAGATAATTTAAAAGATCTATACCAAACTTGTAGAAATGAAAAATAAGGTAATCAAACCAAACAATACTAAAACTGCAAAAAAGATTAACAAAACTGAAGACACAGCAGAAGAAATGAGACAAAAATACTAGGACAAAAATGAACAAAGGATCAGTATTCTAAGAAAGCTTCAAGCAGCCTACTGTAAGTGAAATTAGAACTTTTGAAGGAGAAATGAAAGAGAAGAGTCCTTCTGAGGTAATAATTGTCAAAATGTCCCCAAATTAAATCAAGATTATAAATACACAGATCCAGAAGCTCAATGAAAATTCTAGAAAAACAAGGTCGCTTTGGGTGATTCTTTGTTCGGCGTGGGTCATGAGCTCATGGTTTGTGGGATCAAGCCCTGTATGGGCTGTGTTCTGACAGAGTGGAGCCTGCTAGGGATTTTCTCCCTCTCTCTCTATCCTCCCAATTTGTGTGTGCTCTCCGTCAAATAAACATTAAAAGAAAAAAAACAAAAAGGAAAATCTAGGAAAATACACATGATGGCAAACACACTAAACTTGTATCATAATCAAACTGTTTAAAAGCAACCATAAACAAAAAAAATCTTTAAAAAGCAGGCAGAAAAATTAAGTCATATTATATACAAAGATCTCAATTCTAGTAAAAAGAATTGTGCAAAAGTACTTTTAAAAACACCATAAATGATAAAATCTCATACTCCACAAAAGTCTCTTTCAAAAATTAATGCAAAATAAAACCATTTTCAGACAAAGACAAAAGAATCCAAAATAAGGAGACCTAAACTACTAGAAATGTTGAAGGAACTCCTTCAAGCAGATGGAAAATTATACCAGACAGCTGATCTATGATACCAAAAAACTGGATCTATACAAAAGGGATGAAAAACAATGAAAATGGGAAATGTATGTGTTTTTTGTATGTAAAAAATTACTTTAAAGGATAATTTTCCTTTGAAAACAAATAATAATAATGTATTGTGCAAGGTTATAACAAAGGTGGAAGTCAAATGTATGATGATTATAAGTAGTATGCAAAAGGAGAAACTGAACTATACCACTATAAGGTTCTTAAATTAGAAATAAAGGGATATTGTAATAAGTTGAAAATGAGTACTATAAACCCTAAAGTGACCTCTAAAACACCAACACAAAGAAGTAGAGCTAGCAAGCCAATGGAAGTAAAACAGAATACTAAAAGAAATGGCTAGTAAATGTAAAATATGGCAAAAAAAAAAAAAAAAAACTCGAGAAAAGGGATAATGAATAGACAGGACAAACAAAAAATAGATGGTTTATTTAAACCCAAACATAATCAATAATCACACAAAATGTAAATGGCATAAACACTCCCACTTAAAAAGGCAGAGACTGTCATACTGGATAAATATTGAGATCCAACTCTATTCTACAAGAAACCTACTTAAATATAAAAATGCAAACAGGTTAAAAATGATAAATAAATAAATATCATGCCATGGTAGTACCAGACAAAACAGATTTCTGAGCAAACAATTTTACCAAGATTAAAGAGGGACACTTCATAATGAAAAGGGACATACATGGAGATTAATGGGATGTTCACAGAGGAGACTTACAATCCTAAATGTTTCTACTCTTAGTAAGAGAACTTCAAAATATATGAAGGGAAAAACAATAAAACTGAAAAGGATAACAAATAAATTCACACTGATGTTCTCTCATTAAGTAGCACAACAAAAATCAGTAAGGATATAAAAACTTGTACAACATTATCAATTAACTGTGCCTAACTGACATTTAGGGTATATTCAATCTACCCAGAGCACACAGCACAAATTGTTTTCCAAACGTAACTAGAGCACACAGAACACAACCAAAACAGACCATATTCCTGGCCATAAAACAAATCACAAATTGCAATAAACATAAATGTTTCAAATCATACAACAAATATGTATTCTAGGCCCACAGTGGAACTAACTTAGAAATTAGTAATAGAAAAAAATATCTGAAAACTAAATGACACTTTTTTAAATGTTTATTTATTTTTGAGATGGGGCAGGGGAAAAAGAGAGAGAGAGAGACATACAATCCAAAGCAGGCTCCAGGCTGCGCTCCAAGCTGTCAGCAGAGAGCCCACACGGAGCCTGAACCCATGAAGCATGAGATCATGACCTGAGCCAAAGTCAGATGCTTAATCGACTGAGCCTCCCAGGTGGCCCCTAAATAACACACTTCTAGGTAATTCACAGACAAAATATATCAAAAGGAAAATAACTTTACATTCATGAAATGCACTGAAGCATCGTTCAAAGGAAATTTACAATACTAAATGACATTAGACAAAAATAAAGATTTCAAATCAGTGATCCGAGCTTCTACCTTAAAAAAAAAAAAATCAAACAAACCCTCAACAAAATAAGGAAAATAATAAAGAGAGACATTAGAGAAGTCAAAAGCAGAACAAGAAAATCAGTGAAACCGATTTTAGAAGACCATTATAACTGAGATACAAAAGAGCAAAAGTAAACACAAAAATCATGAATACTGGAAATGTATGAAGACAACAAATACAGATTCTAGATGCATTAAAATATTATAAGGGAACAGTATGAGCAATTTTATTCAGTACCTTAGATAAAGTGGACAAACTAAAAAACCCAAACTGTTAGAAATCATTCAATAAGAAATATATATAATCAACAGCCCTGTAACTATTTTAAAAATCAATTTGTAATTAAAAACCTTCCCATGCATAGATGGTTTCACCAGTGAGTTCTATTAAGCATTTACAGAATAAATCATGAATTCTACACAAGCTACTGTAGAAAACTGAAGAGGCAAAAACACTTCACCATTCTTTTCTAGTGCGTCAGGATTACTGACACTAAATCCAAAGACATTATAAAGAACAGAGCAACTTTCTTCATGAATACAAATTACTAATATCTTATCAGTTCAAAATAAAAAATAAAAAAAGCAAATGAAAACTTCTAGTGTCTTTTTCCCATTTAAGAAGGTTGGAAGCAAGCTTCTCCTCACCAGTAAAAAACTAAGCAGAGTAAAATATCAAGAACTCTTCCAGGATCCGTAAGAGAGTGAGAATATAGGGTAAGTCGCTGCCTCCAAGACTGGAGACAGACAGGCAAATACAGGGAGCCATAACTTCTCAAACATAAGGAAAGGGAAATACTCAATGCCAGTCCTTGTTAAGCATCTTTTCCCACCTAGGAGGAAGAAAAAGCCTAAGAAACAATTGAGAAGCTCACAGTCCAGAAACAGGCTCACTAAAGGACTATGGCCTAATCATAGGGCTGTGGAACACTTTTCTTTCCCAAAGACCTCACCACAACATGACCGAAGCCTAGTTACAGCAGTCCCTTTTACCCAGTACAGCATGTCCAACGATAAAGAAAAAGTTACAAAGCACAGCAAAAGGTAAAAAACAAATAAACATAATTTACGGAGTCAGAACAAACATCAAAACCAGACATGAAAGGATGTTTGGAGTTATCAAATTAGGAATTTAGAATAACCAGGACTAAATATATTAAAGGTTATGATGGATAACGTAAACCATATACAACAATACACAGGCAATGTAAACTGAGAAATAAGAATCCTAAGAACCAAAAAGAAATGCTAGGGATCAAACAAACAAACAAACAAACAAAACAAAAACAAAGAAAAACTGCAGTTGATGAGCTTATTAGTAGACTGGACAAGACTTGAGAAGATAATCTCTTAGCTTGAGGACACCTCCTCTCAAACTGAAAATGAAAGAGAGCAGAGAGGGAATAAAACAGAACAGAATATCCAAGGACTGTAGGACAACTAAAAAGGGGGAATAGATTGAGGATAGAAAAAAAGAAAAGGAACAGAAAAAATATTTGAAAAAAAAATGACAGAATTTTCCCAACTTGATGTCAGAAGCATATGCCAAAAACCAAAACAAAAACCACAAACAAAAAATAAAAAGCTACACCTAGACACACCACTTCCAAACTCAAAAATAAAAGATAAAGAAAATATTTTGAAAGAAGCTGAAGAAAACACAACTTACCTATAGAGGAAAAAGAGAAGATTATATCCACTTGTCCTCAGAAGCCATGTAATCAAGAAAACAATGCAGTGAAATATTTAAAGTGTTGAAGAAAAGGGTTCTATACTGTGAATTATCCTTCAAAGGTGAAGAAGAAATAAAGACTTTTTCAAAGATTGAGAGAATGTGTTGTCAAATTGTAGACCTACCTTGCAAGAAATGTTTAAGGAAGTCCTTTAGAGACAAGAAAATAGAAGTCAGATTCTAAATAAGAACATCAAACATAAAATAAAAACTTTATCTTATTCTTAATTGGCCTAACAAAGAAGAGTTTGTTAAAAAAACCTTAAGAACATTATATTCAACTATGTATGCATACATATGCACCTCGTGTATACACATGCTGATGGCTAACCAAAAAAGTACATCAATTACTAACATCAAAAATGAAGGAGAGGATGTCACTTTTAATCTGTTGGTCATCAAAAGGATAATAAAAGAATTTAGTCAACAGCTACATGTCCACAAATCTGATAACCTAGATGAAATGAATCAATTCCTTGAAAGGCACAAATTGCCAAAATTCACATGAGACAACCTGCTAAGTCAATATCTGTTAAAGAAACTGAATCAAAAATAACTTCCGGGGCACCTGGGTGGCTCAGTCAGTTAAGTGTCCAACTCTTGGTTTCGGCTCAGGACATGATCTTGCAGTTCATGAACTTGAGCCCCACATCAGGCTCCATGCTGACAGTGTGAAGCCTGCTTGGGATTCTCCTGTCTCCCCTGCCTCTGCCCCTCCCTCTCTCTCTCTCTCAAATATAAATAAATTAACTTAAAAAAATTAATAACCTTCCAAAACAGAAAGCACTGGACCCAGATGGATTCACTGGTGACCTCTACTAAACAGTTAAGGAAAAAACAAAAAACCAAACCAAACCAAACCGAAAACAGTCCTCCGAAATCCCTTTCAGAGGACAGAAGCAGAGGAACACTGCCTAACTCATTGTATGAGACCAGCATCACTCTAACAAAACCAAAGACTTTATAAAAAATGAAAACTACGTATCAGCATCTCTCATGAACACAGATACATAAAATCCTCAACAAAATACTAGCATATCAAATCCAACAATGTATGAAAAGAATTATACATCATGATCAAGAGGGATTTATCCCAGGTTTGTAAGAATGGTTCAACATTCAAAAATCAATTAATGTAATCCATCACATCAACAGGCTTAAAAAAAAAAAATGGATCACATCAACAAATGCAGAAAATCGATTTCACAAAATCCAACACTCATTCATGATAAAAATTCTCAATAAACTAGAAAGAGGGGAACTCCCTCAACTTGATAGATCAACAAAACACCTATAGTTATATTTAATGGTAAGAAAATTGAAACCTTAACCATTAATATCAGGATGTTATTACAAGAATGTTTCCTCTTACCATTCCATTTCAACACTGTACTGGAAGTTCTAGCTAATGCAATTAACACACACAAAAAAGGAAATAAAAGGTAAACACACTGGGAAAGAAAAAATAAAATTAGCTTTGTTCACTGATGACATTATCATCTATGTAGAAGATTCAAAAGAAATGACCAAAAAAAAAAACCCTCCAGAAAATCTTAGAATAAACAATTATAGCAGGGTTGAAGGATACAAGATTTATAAACTAAAGTCAACCATGTCCCTATATATCAGCAATGAAAAAGTGAAACTTAAAATTAAAAAATACATTTTAGGTGTAAATGTAAAACAGTACATATAAGATCAATAGCAGAATCCCCCCCACACACAAAATTCTGATAAGCAAAATGAAAGAACTGAATAAATGAACAGACATTCCACATTCACAGATTAGGAAAACAATACTGTCAGGATACCAATTCCTCAAACTTGATCTATAGATTCCATGCAATCCCAATCAAACTCCCAGCAAGTTATGTGTAGATACTGAGAAACTGATTCTAAAAGTTCATAGGGATGCATAGGAGCACATGGACCCCAATGTTCATGGCAGCACTCTCCACAATAGCTAAGACATGGAAAGAGCCTAAGTGTCCATCAACAGATGAATGGATCAAGAAGATGTGGTTTATCTATACCATGGAATACTACATGGCAATGAGAAACAATGAAATCTGGCCATGTGTCGCAACATGGATGGACCTTGAGGGTGTTATGCTGAGCGAAATAAGTCAGGCAGAGAAGGACAAATATCATATGTGTGCACGTACAGGAGGATTAGGAGGAACTTAACAGAGGACCAAGGGGGAGAACAAGGGGGGAAATGGTGGGGGAAAGGGAGAGAGGCAAACCATGAGAGACTCTTGAATGCTGACAAAACTGAGGACTGATGGATGTGGGGGGGAGGGAGGATGGGCATGGAGGAGGACACTTGTGGGGATGAGCACTGGGTGTTATGTGGAAACTAATTTGACAATAAACTATTTGTAAAAAAAATAAAAAATAAAAAATAAAGTCAGCTGATTAGCAAACTTAAAAAATAAATAAATAAATAAAAGTTCATAGGGAAAGACAAAAGACCCAGACTACCCAACAAAACACTGAAGAACTAAGTTGAAGGAATGAAACTACCAGACTTCAAATTTATTATAAAGCTACAACAGTATGGTTGTACTACAAACTACTATGGTATTGTCAAAGCAAGGGAAAAAAAAAAATCAATGGAAACAACATAAATAGCCTCATATAAATAAAATCAACTAATCTTTGACAAAGGTGCAAAGGCTATTCAATGAAGCAAAAATCGTCTTTTCAACTGTGCTGTAACAACTGGGCATCCACAAGTAAAAATAATCTATCATTCTAGACACATATCTCTCAGTCTTCCCCCAAACTGACTCAGAATGGGTCTTAAATCTAAATACAAACCATACAACTCCTATAATATAGGAAAAAGTCCAAACGACTTTGGGTATGGTAATGATTTTTTTCAGATAACACCAAAGGCATGATCCACAAAAATAAATTATTGTTAAGCTGGTCTTCATTAAAATTCAAAAGATTCTGCTCTGCAGGTACACCTAGGTGGCTCAGCTAAGTATCCGACTTCAGATCAGGTCTTTGATATTCTGGTTCCTGAATTTTAGCACCATCACCAGGCTCTCTACTGTCAGCACTGAGCCTGCTTTGGATCCTCTTTCTCCCTCTCTCTCTGCCCCTCGCCCGCTTGTGCTCACGCTCAAAAATAAAACATTTAAAAAAATTTTTTTTTTAATTCTTTTCTGCAAAGGTCAATGTCAAGAGAATGAAAAGACAGGCCAACTGTGTGAAACTTTGCAAAAGACACACCTGACCATAAAGGAGTATTATCCAAAACATACAAAGAACTCTTAGTATGCCAACAGTAAGAAAACAAATGGGTCAACAGACATATAGATGGAAAATTAGCATATTTCATATACATATGGCAAATGCATATTAAAACAAGACTATCACTACATATCTATTAGAAAGGCCAAAATCCAGAACACACATTAACACCAAATGCTGATGAAGATATGGACCAATAGTGACTCTCATACACTGCTGGTAAGAATGCAATATGGTACAACCACTTTGGAAGACAGTTTGACAGATTATAAAACCGAACATATGCTTGCCATACAATCCAGTTAAATACCAAGAAAACCTCACGTCCACACAAAAACCTGCACATGAATGTATATAGTAACTTGATTCATAACTGCCCAAACTTGGAACCAACAAATATGTCCTTCAGTAGGTACTGTGGTACATCTGAATAATGGCATATTATTCAGTGCTGAAAAGAAAGGAGTTCTTAAGCCATAAAAAGACAAGGAGAAAACTTCAATAGATATTACTAAATGAAAGAAGACAACCTAAAAAGACTACATCTTGTATGATTTCAACTGTATGATATTCTGGAAAAGGCAAAACTATGGAGACAGTAAGAAGATCAGTGGTTGGAGTGGGTGGAAGGATGACTAGACAAGACACAAAGGATGTTTTGGGCAGTGAAAATACTCTACATGCTACTATAATAGTAAATACATGTAATTACACATTTGTCCCAACTCACAGAAATGTCCAACACCAAAAGTAAACCATGATGTAAACTATAGATCCCCTAAGGAAAAGCAAACTAAAACCATGAGTGACCACTACAGACACAAATGTCAAATCTGACACACAATGTCAAAATCAAATAAACTCGTAATACCAAGTATTGACAACTCTTTTGGTTAGTGGGAATGAAAATTGGTACAGCTATCTTGGAAACCAGTTTAGTAGTTTCTTATTAAGTCAAATGTATGCTCATCATGTTGCTCAGCAATTCCACTGCTATATATTTTACCTAAGCAAAAAAGAACTTAAGAGTCACACAAAAAACCTTTATGGTACCTTTATGGAAATGCTTATAGCTACTTTATCACCAAAATCTGGAACTGCCCTTCAACTGGTACATGGATAGGTAAGTTGTAGTACATCCAAGCAATGGACTACTATGCAAAAATAAAAACAAACCACTAATATACCACCATGAATAAATCTCAAATGAATTATACCCAGTAAAAAAAAGCCAGACTCAAAAGGCCCTATGCTGTATGATTCTATTCATATGCCTTTCTGGAAAAACTCTGAAAAACTCTGAAAAAAACTTTGGAGACAAAACAAAAACAAAAAAACAGAGGTTTCCAAGAACGAGAATAACAGATTTTTTTAAAGATGCAAACTGTTCTGTAGTTGTTACATAAGTATAGGACTTCTCAAAATTCACAGACCTGTATATTACAAAGTGTGAATTTCACGTAAACTATATCAACTAAAAACACTGACAAAAGTAGAAAAATAATATAGAAGGAAAACAAAGATAATATAACATGAAGATAACTAATTTCCTCAAAACAGAAAATCATCTAAATAAACAAAAAAGACATTCAAGGATAGACTACAAGAAAAACTTTCCAAGAAGAAATGAGTATGTATTTTCAAAAGAACACTATTATCAAACCTGTCAGATGGCTAATATTAACAACTCAGGCAACAACAGATGTCAGTGAGGATGTGGAGCAAGAGGATCTCTTTTGCGCTGCTGGTGGGAATGCAAACTGGTGCAGCCACTCTGGAAAACCTCAAAATACTAAAAATAGAACTACCCTCAAAAAAGATTTAGAAATGGAGATTCCTCAAAAAATTAAAAATAGAACTACCATATAACCCAGCAATTGCACTACTAGGTATTCATCCAAAGGATACAGGAGAGAGGTTTCGAAAGGGCTTATGCACCCCAATGTTTATAGCAGCACTATCAAAAACAGCCAAAGTATGGAAAGAGCCCAAATGTCCATTGACAGATGAATGGATAAAGATGTGGTGTGTTACAGGGTAATCAAAAAGAATGAAATCTTGCCATTTGCAACTACATGGATGGAACTGGAGGGTATTATGCTAAGCAAAATTAGAGAAAGACAAATATCATTATGACTTCACTCATGAGGACTTTAAGAAACAAAACAGATGAACATAAAGGAAGGGAAACAAAAATAATATAAAAACAGAAAGGGGGACAAAACATAAGAGACTCTTAAATATAGAGAACAGAGGGTTGCCGGAGGGGTGGAAGGGGGATGGGCTAAATGGGTAAGGGGCATTAAGCTTGTTGCATTATATACTAACTTGGATGTAAATTAATAAATAAATCATATATATGTATATACAAAAAAAAACATTATTTTCCAGAAGAAAAAGTGATACAAGATTTAAAGTCAGACATACTTGACCAGTTTCAAAGACAGGTAAAAACTGTTCAGATATTCATGCAAAGGAAAAAAAGTCAATAGAACATGTGAGATGTGTTGGGAGGGAGGGGATACCAGGAGGCAGTTAGACAAAACAGAATTCACAATAAAGAGTATTAAGTTCTGAAGGAAATAGGTATAATAGGTATACTATAATACTGATAAACAAGGCCTCACCAATGTAAAAGATATTTTTAAATAAAAAAGAATTCAGGGATTTCAGCATCTATGAATTCTTCAAAACTCTAGCTGATTATAAAACTTAGTCAATTAGAGGACATATCAATTAAAAAAATTGGGAAAAGCCCTGGCTAAAAAGAAATGCTTTGAGCTTTGAAATCACAGTAGTTCTCAAAATGTGGTAGGCATCAGAATCACCTCAACAGCTTATTAAAATAGAATGCCGGGCCCTAGTCAGTGTTTCCAATAGTTCCCTAGTGCACTGATGCTACAGAGTCTAGGGAATACACTTTAAGAATGACTTGTTTAGTTCTATGACTAAATAACTAGGAGAACTATGCTTATAATACATATTGATCACACATAAAGTAGAATACAGAAAGATTCTGGTTAAAGATGGCAGATTAAACATGTGAATTCACCCATGCTTCCTTTAGAAATACCAGTAAAATTCAAAAAGTAAAGAGCTTTAAAAATTTTTTAATGTTTTATTCTTGAGAGAGAGAGAGACAGACAGACAGACAGACAAAGAAAGAGCATGAGGGTCACAAAATCTGAAGCAGGCTCCAGGCTCTGAGCTGTCAGCACAGAGCCCAATGTGGGGCTTGAATTCACAAGCCATGAGATCACGACCTGAGCTGAAGTCAGACACCCAACTGACTGAGCCACCCAGGCACTCCACAAAGAACTTTTTTAAAAGGAGTAAATTTAGAAATAAACTTAAAAGGTCAAAGACTTCCAGATTAATTCTGGGTTTTTTTTTTTTTACCTTTCAAGGCCTAGAAAGTTGAATTATAAGCCATCAAATGAAAAAGTTAATAAAATTTGTAGAGAAAAATTCTCAAGTAGAACTGGACTCGGTGGCACCAGGTAGCCTCCATAAATGAGGCAGAAGGTAGAAGTACAAACAGAATTCATTAAATGCTTTTTTTAAGAGCAATTAAAACTCTGAGGTTTCATTCCATTTTTTACTCTGGCTAACCAAAGAGGATAAAGTAGAATTTCTCAAGTCTGGCAATACTGACATTTTGGGCCAAAAAATTCTCTGTTGTGGGGGAAGGAGGGGAGGTCCTGTGCACTGTAAAATGTTTAGCACTTAGTTACTCTGCCCTTTACTCACTAGATGCACCTCTCACCCCAAAACTGGACACAAAAAAATGTTTACAGACACTGCCAAATGCACTTTGGGGGTCAAAACTGTGTCCAGTTGAGAACCACTGCTGTAGAAATATCTCAGAGAAATCTTTTTAGGAAATTCTCCTGATGAAGAAATGCTTATTTAACATTCAGCAACTCCTTTGCTTTTATTTTTCATTCGTTAAATTCAGTAAAATTTCAATTTAATGCTTTAATTTAGCATGCTACCATTCCTAAAAAAAATATTTTTGTCCATTTATCCATGTGTATATATGCATTGAGAGAAAGGAATGTTATTGGTAGTGGCATTTTTGTGTGTGTAAGATTTTAACTTTCTACTCTGCTGTGTTGGACTATTCATAGTGACGATGAATCATTTCTGCAAAAACAAGTCATTGTACTAAAAAATAAATATCTAGCTGAGGCAGACAAATAGGCAGGCAGTAATCACTGGCTCTTCTTAACTACATTAGATACCTTAGGTAAAAAAAAAAAAAAGATGGCTATTGTATATAAGGTCCAGTAATTCAAAAAAAATCAATTCTAGTCATTAACACCATTGTTGAGATTGGGGTGGAGAAAAGCACTGAAGTAGGCATAAATTTTGCTGGTAACGTAGTTACAGGATTAGGTGGGAAGTCCACAGATATTTGAATGCATAACATAGTCACTAATCAAAGAGCCAGTCGTACATGAACCAAGGATTATGATCAATCCAATTCTAGGCCACTTGGCAAAAAAACAAAACCAAAACAAAACAAAAACCCTCAAAACAAGATAAATGTTCCAATACAACAGTATTACATATATTTTTTGTGCCTTTTTCATAGTTTAGAAATTTTCCACAGCTGTTTTATAAATCAGAGAAAAACCTTTACAAAAACTAAGCCTGAAGAAACAAATAAAATTTGTTTAACTGCGTTTTAACTAATTGTTCCAATTTAATTACTTGAATACTTTTGAAAATCTGAATAATTCTAAATTTGTCAAAATCTCTAAGTAAATAAACACTGACTACTAAGACTGTTGAAAAAAATACATTTGTATAAGGCAAAGTCCCCTTCAATTGATATCAAATTACACTAAAATTGAACAATTCAGGAAGAGACAGAAACACCAGGAAGGAAAGGGGAAAATATGGCCAGAATTGCAGACTACAGAGTCAATTCCCAGACTGGCCACAGTAATCTAGAACACTGAAAGATCAACCTTGGGCATCTAGCATATCTGCCACAGACCTAATTACTGGAAGATAAGAAAACTGCCTCCTGTTACTATCTTTCCAGCATACCTTGTGACTGAAGTGCAGTCAAAATTTTATCAGTTTTGTAGTCAATAAAGGTGAAGAACTAAGTTGTAAAAACGTTAATAGGAACATAGTGTTTCTAGACTGCTCACTAAAGTGATTTTCTGATTTAAAACAAAACAAAACTTAAAACATTTTTTTTTCCTTCTGCAACCATAATTGTCCTTGAGGCAGAAAAGGTTGTTCATCAAGGTTCTGGAGATGAGAACAAAACGGAAAGTATGAATCCCTCCCCTTTAAGTCTTTACTATATACAAAAAACATGCCAACTTAATAAATGGACAAAAATCTGACTTCACAAATCACACAATCCTCCCCCCACCATGAAAGCAATGTTTTAACATTTATTATTTCATAAAACATTACACTATACCTCTTTTGTATCAGACAACAGACTCAGGTAGATTCTCCAGTTTCTTATTGAGATTTAAAAAAAAAAAAATGGTTTCCATATCCAACTACAG
The DNA here is from genome assembly GCA_017311185.1 of Proteles cristata cristata. Taxonomy (NCBI): domain Eukaryota; kingdom Metazoa; phylum Chordata; class Mammalia; order Carnivora; family Hyaenidae; genus Proteles; species Proteles cristata. Next base: position 586,307 of record JAESUZ010000827.1, read on the forward strand.
AAAGAAATACGTAGAACATAGTCAAGAGAATGGCCTGGGTTGAAATAACAATCTCCATGTATTATTTTATTAAAGTTTAACTTTTACAGTTCAAGAGGTATCAGAAATTTCTGGGGGAAAAAAGCGGCGAGGTATGTAAAAGAATAAAAATTCTGGCCGATGTATATAATGGGAGTTATTTGGAACGCCAGACAAGTGTTGGAGGTGGAATTTAGAAATCACAGATTAAAGAACTATGACTTGAACGCAAATATCTCGCCCCAAATCACATATAATTTATTAACTGTAATATTAATTTGCTGTTTATATTTGCGGGTGGTGGTGAAATGACTTTCTTAAACTGAAGTTTATTTGAACCACCCAAATCCAGAAATTGTGCCACTATAATGAAAAATGACTTCACCTTAACAATGTTATCTATTTAAAATGCAATCCACACCTAACTAAACATGATATTCCAGATTACATGCGCATGCTTTATGTCAAAAGACACAGGATTTTTAATATCACAGAGCTGACCAGCTTTTAGAGATACACATATTATTACTTGAGAAATACAGTAATTCCCCTCTACCATTTAAGGCTGAGGCTCAAGCCACAGAGCTGGAACTAAACTGTGTTAGCTTGTCAATATTACCGCCAGGCTGCCCCAAATAGCCTGCACTTAATTGTAGTCGGCCCCACAGAACAAAGAGGCCAACATGCCTCCAGGGATGACAGTGCTGCAGTCTGAGGTCGCTGGGAATGTGACGAAAGGAGATGGGATACTCCACGGAATAGGCCTAAGACCTTTGTAGAGATGCCCTACGCAGACATACAAACACAAAAACATCAAGAGCGAGCCTGGAAGAATGGGGAGTGGCTTTCACGAAAGACCGGGGTGTTAGCGGAAGGCTACCAGCTAGCTCTCTTCGCTTCTCCCATCGAGGTTATCTTCCCATCTCCACTTCTCTCATCGCCACCTGGGTCCGCTCTTCGCAAGACTCAGGGCCCTAAAGTTGAGGGGGATGACTGCGGGAAACAGAAAATGGGGACGGAAGGCACTCCCTGTTGGGTGGGGTACCACGTTACCGACGGGCCGCGTCCAGCCCAGCTCGGGTTCCCTTCTCTTCCGCCTCGTAAGCTTAGCACCCCGAAGGCCACTAAAAACCTCCTTACCCAGCTCGCCATGGAGCACAGTCCCAAGACGTTCCCCATCTCCGCAACGTCGCAGGAGCCGTGGAGGGCGACAAAATGGAGACAGTATCTCTCCACCCTCTCGGGCCTTATTTACTATCTACGAGCTACTTCCGGCGCATAATCCACCCCGCCCCTTAGCTTGCGTCACTTCCTTTGAAGCCGGCATTAGGTGGGGTGTGGGAGGATGTTGTGTTAAGATTGCGCGTGCGCATGTATGGAACCTGGCGAGGTATTCTACAGAGCGGAATCTTTTTTTTTTTTTAGTATATTTTTTTATTTATTTCTGAGAGAGAGAGAGAGACAGTGTGAGCAGGGGAGAGTCAGAGAGAGAGGGAGTCACAGACTGAAACAGGCTCCAGGCTCTGAGCTGGCAGTCAGCACAGAGCCCGACGCGGGGCTCGAAACCACGAACCGCGAGATCATGACCTAAGCGAAAGTCGGACGACCAACCGACTAAGCCACCCAGGCGCCCCTGGAGCGGAATCTTTTAATACCGTGGGCATGAAGTATCTGGCTGATGAAGCCTGACTGTAGCGTACCACATTAAGAAAACGTGGGGAAAACTCACCTTTACTTAATATTTATTTGAATTTGAGTTAAGTAGAGGCTGAAGTAGTAGTTAATGATTTTGCCCTCATCCATTGAGGAATTTCTCACTGCTCCTGGAGAGTTGCTTTCTCTTTCTCGATGCTCATCCGTTTATTCACTTATTTCTACTGTGTACACGTTTGCGTCTTTTCCTTCCCAGTTACTTTGTTAGGCATTACTGCAGGCCACTGCCTGGGACAAATTTTAATGGGATATGTCTATTCATTTGGGTACTTAACAGTTCCTCATATCGCTTTTTTGCTGTTGACGTACATTTTAATTTTTTTGTCCAATTAAGATGTTACAGGAAGTTTGTACATTCAAAAATTTTAATTAGATAAAAAGACATACTGATTATAAAAACTTAAACATAGCATTGATTTTATTGAATGTTATGAGGTGTTCAGGAGACATTTGGAGCCCTTGATAATTGAGTGATAATGGCCAACTCCAGGGAATGTACAAAAAGTTCTAGTTCTTTTTATAGTGATTGGTCCCTGAAGATATTCTGGGAGAACAGTTTGGCCACAGAAATAACTTAAAACAGAAATAGTCCTTGCCATTAATAATAAGAGTCTTTAAAAATTTACGAAAATTAGATGTGTGAAGGTCAGGAAACTCAAGAATCTGGAAGAACTGTGACCATTAACTGATAGGTAACAAAAAGGAAGGAATGGAATTGGCAAAAAGACAGTTTACTTTGGCCATGTTGAAGTCTCAGAAATGTTACCCCTCAGCGCTTGAAAATAAAACGTAAAAACCAAGAGTTAATGAGATGCAAAATTTAAAGTAACTTACATTGCAGTTATAATTGAAGATATCAGCCATTAAGCAAGAAACCAGTTCCAGAGACAAAGCATGTAGTTCAGATCAAAGAATTGTAATGCAGATTACACAGATTTAAGTAGAATCCCAAAGAGTGTCTGGATTTCAGGAGGTTGACTCAGGATTTTCATGGGGGGGAAAAAAGAGGAGTATTGGGCCAGTTGTTTTAAAAACAGGAGTTCATTGCTACTGACAAGGCTAGATTTGCACCTCATTCATTGGTCAGGTGAAATGGTCATCAGGCCAAAATTCACTTCTAAATTAGTCTTTCTAAAGAGACATTGTCTGGATATTCTCCTGCTTGCTGACTTTTTGAATGCTGGCAGTTTGGCCCAGTTCAAATATTCAGGAAACAGGATGTGAAACATAGTTCCTCTGAACTGGATGCTCTGGTCCATTTTAAAATGGTTCTACTTAAGTCATTTTAACAAAGATAGAGGACTGAGGTAGATATCCAAAGAAAAATGCTGTAGATTTATAAAAGTCCATAATATCGATCCAAAAAATTTGCCCCTGGAAAAATTATCAAGTGGAGGGAAGCTATTGACTTAGTTTTAACTTCTCACTTTGATTGTTAATGTCATTTACATACCTCTCCTTCCAAGTTCTGCATTTTAAATTCTGCTTTCAGTATAAGTTGTGAAAATATGTTTTATAAGGTACTTGACTTCTCAGAATCTTAGAATCCTTGTTAGTAATATGTCAACCTTAAAGAATTGAAAGAATTAAGTCTTTTAAGTGATAGCACCATGTAAGTCTATTGTAGATAATCAATACAAGCTAGTTTACTTCCAAAATAAATTGTCTTAAAGGATGAATAAAACTTGTGCACAGTTTACATTGTACAATTCAAGAAGAGAAAGGGTCTATGAAAAATATTTTATGATTTTAATCCTAAAATAATTAAATTCTAAATGTAAACATGTTTAAGTATTTCAACCTGTATTCCATAAGAATAAGCTAGGAATAGATTAGAACAAAATAACCTATAGAGGTCAGTATAAACTTAGAATTGGAAGAGACTCTAGTCTGATTAAAGACCCACTTTTGTCAGTGAAGACAGATTTTGACTTTTTTTAAAAATAAAAACCAAGCAATAATAAAGGTACAAATGCTCTCCTAAATTGTTACTTTAATGTTTAAAAAGCCTGTGAACAATTTTCTTTCCACAGAGATTTTTTTCCCCAAATGTAAGCCAGTAATTCCCATGACAACCAGATATGTCTATATCAATGGAGTAGATGAGTACAAAGGTACAGTATTTATTTCAGGCAGAACATATACAAATTTAGAGGGGAAAAAAGCAAATATTAATTATGTAAATAATGAAGTGGGTAGAGAAATCAAACATTTCTAGTGTTTAATATACCATTTTATAATCATTTAGAGTGACTACTTAAAGAAATGCTAATGGCATTTCTATTTTTTAAAAATTTTTTAAATGTTTAAAAATGTTTATATTTATTTCTGAGAGAGAAAGAGATAGCATGAGCAGGGGAGAGTCAGAGAGAGGGAGACACAGAATCTGCAGCAGGCTCCAGGCTCTGAGCTAGCTGTAAGCACAGAGCCCAACGTGGGGCTCAAACCCACGAACTGCAAGATCATGACCTGAGTCAAAATCGGATGCTCAACTGACTGAGCCACCCAGGTGCCCCAAAAATGGCATTTCTAAAACATTTTGCATTTCAGGGGCAAGTTGCTAAAATATGTTAAGGATTTATTGACCTCTCATAGGAGTTGATAAAATATTATTTATCATATATATTAAAATCAAGAACTCATTCACTAAAAAATGCTATTATGCTGTAAAAGAAAAAACCATTTTTCTATTTAGGCATTTATCAGATTTTTGAATTCTTATTAAAT